>JAWWEW010000078.1:94922196-94939543 GCA_035583185.1 Anabacerthia variegaticeps
AAAAAAAAGAAAAAAAAAAAAGTAAAAAAAAAAGTAATAAAACATTGAAGACCCCAGGTTCTGTCACAGCAAGTCCAGATGAAGGTATGGTGGTAAAATTGTGTAATTGTGCGGGTGTGAGTGCATACACACATATGTGACAGAAAGAGAGGAGGAACCTGGATAGTGACAAATGAATCTAATTTCCTTCCATGAGAAGGAGAAGCACTTATGGATTAAAGACTCACAGAAGATAAAGTGTTTTGACTTGGCTGCTTTATACTCTGTCTAGATTTCCTCATAGCTGGTTAGGGGAAATACAGCCTACAAAAAAAAAAAAGTATTAGAAAGTAGATTCACAAACTGTACCAGGAGAAAAGTAATGATTGATTTCCTGTCAAAATGAAGCCCAATGTCATGCATTGGCATGTCATTCTGTAGGAGTCGGGTCTGGTTTTTAGTTTGTTTTGTTTTGGTTTGGTTTGGTTTTTTTTCTTTTTTTTTTTTTTTAATTGCTGGTATTCTCATTCATTATTTGTTTTCTGGATAAATAGAAAACACTGCCTAAATTGTTTACACAAGTGAAGAAGAGCAACAACCATGCTGGCTAATACACATTGCATAACTGATTACTGGACTAGATGGATTACAGGGATAATTGTACAGTTCTGCATACATGTAGGAATTACCTGACCTATAAGAGAAAGGTGAGACAGTTGGCCTAGATGCAGCCTTTGGAAAATAACATAATGAGCAAAGTAATTAATACATTTTATTTTAATCACCAGTGTGTGACAATAATGATAGTGGTGCTAAAAAGACAAATATTCTTCTGAACTGCATAAATACGTGCATTTTTTCCACACACATGACAGTGATGCAAGCAATTATCTTACACTTGACTATGTTATGGCAATACTTGCCTGTAATATTCTGACCAATTTAAAACACAAGAAAAATCTGAACCAGAGACCCTAGGAGCCAAAGAAGACTGACTGAAAATCTAGAAGTAATGATCCAAGAAGTGAAACTGAAGAAACTGAGGATGTCTACAGAAGATATATTTTAGAAAAGAACTGGATACTAATTTTCTTTTACCCAAAGAATTCTGCAATATAGGAAATAAGCTACTTTTTTGTGTTGTCATTATCGATACTGCAAAAGCAAGGGGTTTAAATGACTATGAAGAATGATTTCTTGTTTGTGCAGAGAAAGCTTCTAACACTAGACCGGATGGATTAAGTAAACTTGGAAGTAGCCATGTCTTTAGGTTTTGAAAACACATTTAAATGACAGGACTTTGGACAGGCCAATAAATGTAGATAGTCTTTTAGATCTAGTTTTCTAGAATTCTGTGGTTATAATTACCATAACCTCAAAACAAACATTCTGGACACTCTAAACATGATTCCCATTGTGGTTTAACCCCAGCCAGCAACTATGCGTAAAAAGAGCTGCTTTCTCACTTTTGCCTTGAGGGATAGGGAAGAGAATTTGAAAAAAGTGAGAAAATTCATGGGCTGGGACAAAGACAGTTTAATAACTAAAGCAAAAGCCACTCACACAAGCAAGGCAGAACAAGGAATTCCTTCACCACTTCTCGTGGGCAGGCAAGTGTTCAGGCACCTCCGGAAAAACAGGGTTCCATCGCACATAACAATGACTTGGAAAGACAAATGGGATCAATCCAAATATTTGCCCCCTTCCTTCTCCTTCTTCCAGCTCTGTATGCTGAGCATGATGACATGTGATACAGAATATCCCTTTGGTCAATTGGGGTCAGCTGTCCTGGCTGTGTCCCCTCCCATCAACTTGTGCGTCCCCTGCCTCCTCGCAGGTGGGGTGGGGTGCGGGGTAGGAAAGGCCCTCACTCTGCAAGCACTGCTCAGCAATAATTAAAACAGCCCCGTGTTATCAACAGTCTTTGCAGCACAGACTTACAACACAGCTCCATATTACCCACTGCGAAGAAAATTAACTCTATCCCAGTCAAAATCAGCACAACTATGTAGACACAGGCATAGCTGAAAGCTTAGGAAGAGAATGAGCGTTGGCAATGGCTAATTCTAAGGATCAGTGCAAATTCCTTTTGCAGTAGCTTCCTGAAAACCAGTTCCTACCTCTTTATATTTAGATGCTTAAGAGTGCAAATCTAAAAATCTCCAGATCCCTGTGGTAACTTCTATGCATTCTTATCCCTGTTTAATGAGAATGCATAGGATTAAGATATCTTACTAGACTGTGGGTTGAGCTTTGAAGTTTAGGGAGAAATTCCAGACTTTCTTTTTTTCTGTCTAAAAATACTTTGCTTTTCCAAAAGTTTAATAAGTTCTAAAATGCTTTTTCATTGAAGATGTTCATACCCCTAGGTTAACTCTTTCTTGAAAGGCACTATCATATATGTTTTATTAATTAGGTGTTTTGGTTTTTTTTTTGGTTTGTTTTTTTTTTTTAGTTTGTTATATAATGAGAATGTTGTCCTGTCTAATTGGTATTTTTATTTCTTCTCTTTTCAAAAAATTCTTTTTTTTTTTTTTGCTTATTACATTCATTCCACTACTGTTCAATGTGGATCTAACTTCATATTTTTTGAATGTATTTTGTCATAATTTCTTCCATTCATTTGAAAATACAGTTATTGTTCATAATTCAACCACACATGAGGAGTCAGAGCTCAAAATCTATATGTTGCTCATTTAAGTTGCAAAATATTGTTTCATAAAACCAAGGCAAACCCTCTCTTTTTTCCTTTCCAAAGTCATTACCCAAGAGATGTTATTTTCAATACTATCACTATGATATTGGGTTTCTTAATTTTGGTTACTTCATTAATTGATGACAATGACCAATGTTTAAGCTAAATAATATGCAAATAAAAACCACTCATTCTGTAATTGCCTCATTGTGTTTATTGATCGACGTTATCAGAAAACAGGATGGTCATATGAACTCATGACCAATCATTTTCATTCATTGCTCCTTTTATCACTAAACCCAGACACCTGTAATAGCGCAACAGAGACAGAAAATAGACATTCCCTTTTTGGTTTATCTGACTGCAAAAATTGAAGTTCAAAAATGTATTCCCAATCTTATATTTAACATGGTAGTTTCTAATAAGGCAGAAATGTAGTGCCTTGTTTAAAATTAATGCTTTACTTGAAAACAGCTTCCCAAACAAACTTCAAGATAGTCTAGTTATGAAATTAGGTAAGTGCCATTTTAAAGAGTGTAGTAAAATATTGGTTTAAAACTATGAGTTATGATTGATATATGAGTCTAATATAATACAAATAGTAGTAGTAAAAAAAATTACAAATACTAGAATTTTATGTTAATCTAACAACAGTATAATTTATTGGTAAGTAATGCTGGAGAAGCTCTGCACATTTATAGGGTTTTCCAAGTGCACGTGGCATTAATTAAATGTGTGAAAATTTTAAAAAATCCAGAGGAAAAAATTAGGGACCTCACAAAAATTCTGAATTGAAAAATCTGTACTGTTGTGTGTTTTTCTATTATTTCATTTTTCCATTTTTATGATAGGTAATTCTAAGATTGTTCATTATTTTCCAAAGGTATTTTTATGTCTATGAAAATTGTCTGCATACTTTCTTTCTTCCTTTTATTTATTCAGTTGGTGGATTTTTTTTTTATTTGATTTGATTTTAGCCTGATTTTTCTCTTCAATTTTCTGTTTCACTTTAGATTTACCATGCATCTGTAATTTTGTTGGCATAACTGTCTTTTCCCATTGAATGAACTTTTATTCTCCGGATGTTGTGTTTATTGACTGCATTTTATGAAGCATGTTGTATTCCATCTTTGCTGTTTTATTTTTAAGCTTATTTTTTACTTCAAAGCAAATTTGCTTCCTGGGCTGACGTGCTGAGTTTGCTGCTGCCAAACATTGCAGCCTTGTTTTGTTCATCACTAAATTCTCTGAGGTTGCACTGTTGTGCAGAGCTCAGAAGAAGCTCTTTGGTTGCTAGTTTCTTGGATCATTTGCCAGGAACTTCATTCAAATAAATCTTTGATACTGAGGCCAACGCATTTTTTGAGAATAACTTCATTCTTGTTTTTGAATCCACCTTCAAATAAGAATTTTCTGCAGGGTTTTGTATTGTTGTCGTGTAATAGGTAATTATATATTTTATTATTTTTAATCTTGATATAGAACTTATCCTTTATTGGTTTATTTGAAAGTAGGAATTACCTAATCATTTTGCAATTACAAGTAGGGCATGAAAATAAGAATATATAGAGTTGTCCTGTTTCATGTAGTATTATAGGTGACATTTTGCTTTCATGTAAGGTTTTTATAATAGTTTGTCACTGGACTAGAATGTGCTTTCTTGAGAATTTGTGACTATCATTTTGGTGAAAATTTTACTAAAATTTTACCATTTTACCTGGTTAATGTTTACATAGAGTATGTTCTTTTGTATACTATCAAGTTATCTCTAGGTCATTGTTGATTAACATTCAATATATGCACATTCAACACTATTTTTAACCTGCAGGATAAAATAGTGGTTTGAAATTTTAATATTATATATTGCAGTAGTTATGAGATATGAGAACTCCAAAAAGTTAATTTACCTACTTTTTCATCATGAAAGGCAACGGTACTATGATTAAATAATCTGCAGTGCATAAGCATGAGATGGCATTGGTCAGCAGGTGGTGAGAACAGTACTGTCCATCACTTGTTTCTCTTGGAATTTATTCCTTTCTTTTCATTATTGTTACTATTATCATTGCTATTGTTGTTCTTATTGTCATTAATATTATTAGTATACTTTATTTCAATTATTAAACTGTTCCTGTCTCAACTCACAAGTTTTACCATTCTTCTGATTGTTCCCACCAGGGATGAGAGAAGAATTGAGGGAGGAAGGGTTCCAGGTGCCGGAGAAGAGATTCTCCTGCAGCCCGTGGTGAAGACCATGGTGAGGTAGGCTGTCCTCCTGAAGACTATGAAGGTCCATGAGGGAGCAGAGATCCATCTGCATCCCTTGGAGGACCCCACAATGGATCAGGTGAGTGTGTCTTAATAGAAGCTATGACTTTGTGGGGAGTGCATACCTGCAGGTGTAGTCCTGGCAGGACTTGTGATCCCAAGGGACACCCACACTGAAACAGTCTGTTCCTGGAGGACTGCACACCATGGAGGGGACCTACTTTGTAGCAGTTCATGAAGAACTGCAACCCATCCAAAGGGCTCATATTAGAGAAGTTGTTGGAGGACTGTCTCCTATGGGAGGGACCCCATGTCAGAGCAGGGAAAGAGTGTGAGGAGAAAGAAGTAGCAGAGACAAAGTACAGCGAACTGACCACAGCCTCCATTCCCCATCCTCACGCTCTGTTTGAGGGGATGAGGTTGTTGGGAGTGAAGCTGAGCCTGTGAAGGAGGGAGGCATGAGATAATGTTTTTGGCTTTGTTTTATTTCCTATTATCCTATTCTAATTGTCCATAAACTAAATTAATCTTTCCAAAGTTGAGACTGTTTTGCCTGTGACAGTAATTGGTAAGTGATCTTCCTGACCTTATTTTGACTCATGAGCTCTTTTGTCTTATTTTCTGCCTCTATCCTGAAGAGGAGGAACAGTGATAAAGCGGCTTGGTGGGCACCTGGCAACCAGCTGAGGCCAACCCACCATACTGTCTAGCTATGTTAAATACAGGTTTGTCACCATTCCTACTGTATAGATATATATATTCCTTCATTCACTACGGCATAAATAGCAGCAGCATGTGCATGAAGAAATAGAATATGAGCTGTTGCATAAGATAGAGCAGATCCAATAGGGTGCTGTATCAATCCTTCTGTGCCAAGAGATCCAAAAAGTGCGGAGCACATCATGTAAAGGGAAATAACCATAAAAGTGATGTCTTCCTCTGTCACTCACATGTAGCCAGGGTTAAACCTGAAGAGAAAACCCAGTGGAATGAAAGTTGATAAATCACAGATGTATGGACATTCAGGGACTGTGCAAGTAAATTAAGCAATCTTTTTGGACTCAGTTGTTGCTGATGGGAAGTTGGTAGAATGGGTTCCAACAGGGGCAACTTGTACTTTTCCAGGCAGTTTTTTAGCCTTACCTAGGAGGTGACATGTGCTCCAGTGGCTATTTTTTAAAATTAATTGTACTTTTTTTTAGTATGTAATTTTCTCTGAAAATCAACCTCAGCTTCATGCCTACCTGAATATCTTTCTGTTGCATTTCTCTTAGTTTCCGGTATATCCTGCTGTAAGGACTTAAAGAGCTCAGTTGCCTCTCTCAAACACTGTCAAGGCCACAGAAAGAACTTGCCATATGCCACCACAGTGGGAACTTGAGATAAGCAGAAAAGGGAGGACTTTGTGACAAGAAGGTGCTGATTTGCCTTGGTGGAGGCGAGGTTTGGTTAGCACGTCCTGGTCAATGCATCCAGATAAAAATTCCCACTGTGGCAAACTGTGTGAAAGGAAGCAACCACTTACATGCATATCATTGGTCAAAGAAAGACCACTATGTTTTTTCACTCTTATCCACCCCAAGGGATCTGTTAACAAGAATCTCAGCTCCCCACATTTATTAGCAAGTCATAACCCCTGCCCTAATCCCTTTTTACCCTTTTGTTTCTTAAGTATTTCACAATATTTTTGAAGTCGCATTACAAAATGAATAAACGTGAGCTAACATGATATTTGGTTTTTTAACACTGGCATGTGTAATGTCTCTTTCTTCACCTCTTGTTATGTAGCTTGTAAACTCTGAGCAAAGCCTATGTTTGCATAATGGGACTTCTGCCTCATCCGAAGACACTTGTGTAATAGAAGTGATTAATATAGTGCATCACTGTTAGCTGCTAATTATGCAGAATAATAATAAAGGTGCTTTTTTTCAGGTCCAGATTCCTTTGCTGGATTTGTTTAAATTTAGTAAGCATTATAACAGCTGTTATAAATGAAATGTTCCTTATTTGCATTTCAGAGTGGTGAGAAAGCATAACATTGGGGTTTTTGAAGTGCAAATTTCCTTAGAGTCTTTCTTTATCAGGGGATGTTCTTGGATTACAGACTAAAACTTGATTCAATAAAGAAATATCATAGAACTCAGAGCAAACTACATGCTTATATAAGCCTTAGATTATATGAAAAAAAAAATTATTTTTGTTAGCCACCATTCAAGGACAATATTACAAATCTGTTTTTCCTTTTAGTCTAATGTGATATCTCAGGACTGTTTTTAATACCCAAAAATTCAATACAATCCTTCAATTATTGTATTAATGTAACTTATGACTATGTATGTATTATGAAAAGTAATATGCACAGCCATATTTTATTACTAATTTTGTAACTATATTTGTCCATTTCTATTAATGTTATATATAAAATATTTTTCAAGGCTGCAAAGAAATTATCTTTTTTTATACCTGATTTGAATTTAATCTTTGCTTCAAATAAAAAAAATGTTTAGTTTGTTACATAATCTCACAAAGTCTGTTTTTTGCATGAGGTGTTACTGACCTTGACAAATGATGAAATAATTTTTTTTACTGTATTAGAAGTTTGTGGGCTTTTTTTTTTTTTAATATGTAATGTCTTAAAGGAACTTTTTCTTTTTTCTTTTTGTTTTTAATTTGTCCTTTGATCTGTAGTATTATCCCATTTCTATTTTTTACTTGAAGATTAAAGCCTTCTTAAGGGACCATAGCAGGTTTATTCTTGATTCTGCAACTAGAATTCAGTGTAGTTGAACTAGTGTATCAAAGTTGAGCACATGCTATTTCTATGGGAAATAAACACTCTAAAGTCCTTTGGGAAACTGATTCTAAATTAACCTGTGATAGCAGAAAAAAAAAATGTTTTTTTTAATGCTTGAAAAGATTCTTTTCTTTTAAATAGAATGCAACCAATTTTTCTCATTTAAAAAAAAATAAATCTTAGCATTAAATTTCAGCATTAAGTCAGAAATATACTCTCAAATGGGGTCTCTCTATAGCAGAACTCAATCACTTCTGCAATTTAATATCCCATTCCTATTGTATGCGAAATTGGGTATTAGACAAGAAAAATCTCATTCATTGCTGATAGTGTGAAGTACAAACAAACTGCTCGAGATTGAATTCATATTCATTTTATATCCATGATCAAAGCTAACACTTTTTGTAAAAGTCTGCATGTGTGGATTGAAAATTATGACTGCTGTGATGTATCCAGGGTTTTAATTTAAGTGTATTGTTTAGGTAGTGATGAGAGATGTGAAGGTCAAGTATAAGGAAATACAAGCTTCTTTTTTTCTGATTTGTAGAAGATGAAATAATGCAATCTTTTTTTTTTTTTTTCATGCAACACTTGTCACTTGTTTAAAGACTTCACCTCTTTACCATAAGAGTTATGTCACCTTGGTACACTTAGTTATTTTCATAGATAACAATTATGACCTTGTGTTTGTGCTGGTGCCGTTTCTCCTGGGAAAGATCATTGATAAAATCTGTACTGGGAGGGGAGTTCAGTTTTACTGCCAAATTTAGCATTTGTTACAAGGTTTGGTGGAAGTGTTTTGTTTATATGTTTCATTGCTTTGGAGACACACTGTTCACCTACAAAAAATCTGGTGGCAGAAGGTCTGGAGGCTGCTCTTCATATTAGTGTTTGTGTGACTGACTGTTTCAAGGATTAAGTGATTTCTAGTCCTGTCCCCAGTTCCCAGTCCCTGCCTCATGACTCACTCTCTGTTGTAGTTAGTGGAGATCCTATTACTACATTAACGAATACTAAAAAGCATAGTCAACAGACATTTCTTTGTCATGTATTTCGAGGTGGATTGATTGGTATAGTATAATATATAGAAACCCAACATATTTTCAGATCTCATAGTTTGCATTTAACTTTGAAAACAGTCTTAGGTGGTGAGAACAAGGATATGTGTGTATTCAAATTACTATAATCAGATCAATATTAATATAGACTGTCACATAGTAAATAGCTTCAGTTGAAAGTTGTATGAAATTTTATTTGAGCATTAGATATAAGCGAGAGTCTGAAGCATCAGCCTATTGGGCTGTAGCACACGTATTTGGGGCATCTTTTGTGCTGTATCTTTTTCTGATGGACTTTTCCTAGTTGATACAGTTTGACTAAGACCATTTAACAGAGTGCTTATTTGCTGTGGAGCATCCAACAGACTAGAGGTTGCTTATACTTATTTCTTCTTTAGTGTTTCTTTTTTTTTTTTTCCCCCCTGCCTATTTACTTGCCAAAGTGTCTGAGCACGAAACTAATACTTTTTGTTATTGCTTGAATTAAATTGCAACATTGGTTTAGAAGCCTTTTCATTAATACTTTATTATAAGTCACTAACAGGGTTTCACAGAACTGAACCCAAACTTGTTTTTCTAAGATCATGAACATTTCTGGGTGGATATATATTAGCTTGAGACAGATTTAGTATGGTAATTAAGCTAAATAAGACACAGACAATTAAGGATTAAGATTCATTTTTATTTGAGCAAATTATGATGCTTTTTGACTTTTTATAAATATCATTACAATAAAAACAAAATTAATGATCTGATTACAAGACAATTATTTTGATTGAAAGCCTCTTTCCAAAAGTCCCTATCTTGAGGCAAAGCAACTCTAAATCAAACATAAGATATCTTCATTAACCAGAGCAGATCCTTCGCAGAATTCTTAAGACCTCTAACACACATGTGCCATAAGCAGGAAGAGATCATTTGGATGACAATTACAATTTGCTAGATTGGCTGCTTAGTTTCTAGCAGCTTTACAGTGTAAGAGAAAATTAATTTCCAGAATTTGTCAAGTAACTTGAGTCTCTGATTGGTAGTTGGTGGTAATGAGCTCAGTGCAACAGAACAGGGAAGAGAAGTGCTTCTTACTGCGACTTCTTACTCTAGCAGTGCTTCTTACTCGGACTCATTTATCATTTAATCTTCTGAGTCGCTGAAATTTTTCATTATAACTGAAATGGCTCATTCTCCTGCTCTTCCTTTCACCTTTTCCACATCCCAGAAATCTGTATGATCGTTTTATTCTTTAGGCACTGAGAGGTGAAAAACAGTAATCGTATTTGTATTTCAATGCTCACCAATTGTAACCTTGAAGAGTTCTTGGTTGTTGTAATAAGTGAGCTGTGTTTTAAATACATACAAGCAACCGAATTATTTGCCTCTCAAAGGAAGAGGATAGAGACATTTTGCATCACGCTCTTCATTCTCAATGATAGACACATCTCTCTTCCACTGCCTTATCACCTATTGCACTATAGAGTCAAGCTTTTTTTTCCAGTCTGTGAATCAATCCTAAGAGAATATCCTTTTGTGAGTCATTCTTGAATTTGTAAACTTGAATGTGAACTGTCTATCTACAAGTGATAATACATATGACTGCTCATGCAGAAATAGAGTGCAAGGAGTAACCTGCTGCAAATAAATTCTTTTCACTGCAGTTGAAGCCACTGCCTTGAAGAACTATTATGTATATTATTTCTTACCTTTTGAAGACTGAAAGAGTGGACTATATTTACTTATTTATCTTTGCAATGAAAATTTTTCTGGACCTCATATAGTCCATTGCTAGAGAATTACTGGGGCAGAATAATGAATAATGTAATTTAGTAGATGGAGTCAAACTGGATGTAAGTGAGAAAGTTGCAGAAAGACTATTCCTTTTCCATTCATAAAAAGATTGTATTTGACTTTGGAAAGGGTGATATATTCAGTTTTCATTATTTTCTTTAGCATCTAATGTGACACATTTCTAAGAATAAAATTGCAGGTAGCACTTGCTGAGGTAACAATCCATGTGATGGGAAGGTGAATCTGAGTATGTTGCTTTCTGGAATTTGATCTGAATTCCTCCTGATGAATGCGACTATTTGAAAAACACAAAATACACCTCAGAGTATTCTTCAGCCAATTCTAAAATAAGCATTCTGCAATGCTGTAGTAATTTTTGTAACAAGCAAACTCACAATACTTTCTTCACCTAGTATAATGCTGGTAATTAAATGTCACTTGCACTATAGAGAACACATACACTCTTTTTGCAACACTGAAGATAAGCATCACGATCTATGAAGCAGAACCATTAGAGTTTGCTCAGCAACAGTCAGTTCTGTCAGGAATCTCAAGAGAATTCCCCAGCAACACTTCCGTTTGTGGGATGATCCTAGTCTTTTTCAGTTTTATCAGCTCTTGCCATTCTGGCATATATCAAATTAACATTAATTTAAAGACTTCTTAGTTGACAGTACAACAATTAGTGCCACCAGAATAGGTGAAGTAGTGGACTTGATTGCTTGCTCTCAATGTTAAGATTCGTATAAATGCAATCTGAGACAAGCTTTTTTTTTTTTTAGAAATATAAATAAATTGACAAATCACCAAGAAGGTCTCTCTAAGACATATTTTTTTTCCTAGATTTCAAAGAAATGTCAAAATTATTGAATCCCAGTTTGCCAAAAAAGCACTTCAGAAAAAATAAGATTTTTTCTAAAAAATATTTTAGATTACAAAAATCTAGTAATTTAAATACAAAGAACATACTATTTAAATCTTCAAAGAGCTTTTTTCAAAATTGTTCATGTCTTACAGAAAAAAAATATCTTGTACAAAAGGAAAAGAAAACAAAAGATCTGAGGGGAGATAAAGACCTGGAAAAATTTGCAACCTTAGCATCACAGAGTCATTGATCATGCAGTAAATGATATTGAAGTGCAGCTGTTACTTTCCAGAACTGTATATTTGAGTAAAATGTGAAAATGCTCATCCAGATCTTATGACATTAATGAGAACATGATAATCTTTATCCCTATTTTTATATATTTTCTTAAAATTTTGAGGGAGTTTTGCCAATGTTTTCTTTCACACAAAAAAACAGGTGTAGTGTGGCACATTAAGCCTTCTCTAGAGAATGCAGTGGTTTTTAACTTTTGATGAACCCTTCTTTCTGTACATATAATCACAGTCCTGGAAAATACTGCCAATAATTTACTAGAAAACTATACAGGCATGGTCATACAGTCACTGATAATGTTTTAGTACAGTCACTAACACAGTCTTGGTGTATGCTAGCTGCCATTATTCTAGATGATTACCAGACACGGTTTGTCATTTGCAGAGGACAAGACAGAGCAGAATGATAAACCCACATTGCTTTGAAGGACAAAATTCACCTTAATGTCTCGTATATAATGAATTTCATACCCTATGATTGCTTCAATCCTGTTTTCTGGTTAAGCTGGCAGAGGAACAGTTCATATATATCTGTACATTTGCAGAAATCAGTCATCGTGTTTGTGATACTGAGCAGGAACTAATAATTGCAACACATATTCTGACAACTTTATCCAGGGTTTTGGTTTTTTTTTTTATGGCCAAGGGAAATTTTAACATTATGACTCACAGGTCTTCTTAGAGTTTTGTTTTTTTTTTTTTTTTTTTTTAATGTAAGCACCATTTCTCTGTGTGTGTGTGTGTGTGTGTGTGTATTAATCTTAGAGCAGATTTGATTTCTAATCCATACATTTTTCATGATGTAACACTTTGTTTTGGTTTTAAGAGATTGATATGATTGCTCATAGCAGGCAAGAGTTAGATTTTAAATTATAACAGAACAAGAACAACAGTAAAAACCAAACCAAACCAAAAATAATTAAAAAAAATGGTTTGTAAAACCTTTTAGATTCAAAGAAAACTATACAGACATATCACAATTAAATTTTTACTGTGATATAAATATAAGACTGAGGCTGAATAACACATTTACTACTGTTTCTAATATATTTTGGGAAAAATGTGTTAATAGATCTTATTATATATATATAGTATGCGTTTTTAAAACAGAAGAATGAAATCATGACCAATCTGATATAAAAAAAAAAGGCTGTGCCATGAGTATACTTTTGCTATTCAATGAATTTTGAGTATATTCCTCTAAAAATACAATTAAATGGATTGTCTCTCTCATTAGAGTACCTCTTATTTTTGCACAAATAATTTAAGTTTCATTCTGGTAATGTATTAAACAAAGAATTTGTTTTTAAGAGGGAAATGTATCAAAATAATTTCTTGGTCTCAGTTTAAGGAGTAACTGTAGTAAACTTTTCACAGAACATGCCTCTATTCTGGTTTTAAGACTTTTATTATGATGATGGATAAATAGGAACAATGAGGAAGATGCACCCCAAGGTTTTCACAATTCCTTCTTTTTTCTTTTTTAAGGAACATGCAGGGAAACTGTACAGCTGCATTAGCATAGGAGTGAATCTAAAGGCAATGCTGCATCTCCTCTGAAGAATACAAATAAAAGTACAGTCTTTGTATCTAAGCAACAGTCCTGCCTCATGCTGAAGAAGGACATCATCTTTCATGCCTAACTATTCCTTTAACACGAATGAACCCCTGGAGGCACTTGGATGAAGACTTGCCTGTGCTCAGGGACTACCATACTGCAAAATTTCAAATATAGTGCCTTATTTCCTAGGTTTAACACAATTCTCCAAACATTCACAGGAAAATTGAACTAGCTCAATAAATGACTGCATTCTCATCAGTTGTTTAGATTAATACTACATCAATCCCTACTTCATTCAAAACAGTTGGGAGTTTTTCTGGAGTCAGCATAGAAATCATGACAACCAGGTATTATTCCTACCATACAGACTTCTCTGATGAGAACCAAAACTGATTCAGTCAAAAGGGTGTAGAAAATTCTACAGCTCTGTAGATACTTACAGATTGCAGTGGATTCTTCCCCAACACCAGTAATCTAAATTTTAATCAATTATTGAGATTTCTTCATGAAAAAAAAAATAGAAATAAAATCATAGCACTGAGAATAAGAAAGCATGTTTCTATGTTTTTAAAATTTTGAAAAGCAAGAAAATGGTGCATGAGTTCATTTTCTAATCAGCATTTCCACTGTTCCTATGATCTTAAGATGTACTGAATGCTGTTCTTTATTTTGTAAGAGTCATGGAATGAAGATAGAACTGTTTAAGACAGGCTAGAAGTATTGTTATAGATCCCTAGAGGGGTGTTTATGAAAAATGAGGTGGCAACTGTGGCTTAATAGTTGCCAACTGAAAGAGTGAAGAGGAAATTGCACTATGTGGATCTATGCATTGACAAAATGTTGTTTGAGATTACAATGCTTTTTATCTAAAAGCACTAGTCACTGTGTGCGACAGCAGAGTGGAATGCTCCCCCTTTTCATTCCCCCTCTCCCACATGGTCCCCAAGATGCCCTGAGAAAGACACACACAGAGACTGCAGGAGATGATGCAGAGAGAGAGAGTTTATTCTCATGGTCAGGGGTATATAAGGGCTTTAGGGAATTTTGGTTACTACCAATAAGAATCTAGAGATAACAACCAATGGGGAAAGAGTTAACTAAAGGCCAATAGGGGGACTTCACATAGTCCTGCAAGAATGAATTCCTGCATACTAGGCTAGGGAGATAAGAGTTTTCTCACGGGGTTTTGGGAAGGAAAAGGGTGACTCGGGAAAAAGACAAGGAATCCATTTTACAATACAGTAAACCCCTCAGTTTTTAAGAGATTATGGCTTATTTCTTCATTTTCTTCACAGGCCCATTTCTTGCATGATTTGCTCCACTTCTGATATTGTAAGTCCACTGCCACAATTGTGTTCTTCCATGCTGTCTCTTCAATGTCATAAAAAGTTATTTTGAAAGCAAATTTTGTATTAAATATCCATGTTTCTTTTAGATTATGAGCAAATTAAAAATTAGTGAAATTGGTGTTAGTTTTGCTCACTGAAATGGAGACTTAGTGGCACAAATAGGGGAAAATGGTGTCATTTACAAAGTTTCTAGTTTTACTTTGGGTCCTTGATATAATTGTAGGGTGCATGTGAGAATTGAATTGATAGGGTAGACAGATATTTGCCATTTTCCTACTTTGAGTTTTGAGAGGGCAGGGTACTAGAAGCTCTCATTCTCAGTGATCAAAGTCATGGTTACCTAGCCTGTGTATTATGCCAAGGACAAGTTCTTCTAATTCCTAGAATGTATATTTACCTGATTTTCCCCTTAACATCTGAAGAGTAATTACACTAAGTGCAATGCTCTTGAAGTGAGAAAGATGGCTCTGTCCAAACCATTGTCTGAATGAGAACAAGGTTAGTCAAGGATAAAATCACAACCAGTAAGATGTACTGATCTTTTAATTTTTATGCTATAACAATACATTTTGGGAGAACAACAGTCTTGATAAGTCTGACAGATAAGGAGGTAGTTTCCTTTCTGTTGCTAAGCCAGGCTAAACACCTGCTCTGCTCTTGTGAAATTTCTCTGCACACAGCTTCAAATAGTGTTTGATGATCACCTGCAGCATTTGTAATAAAAACTGAATAAGAGCTCCATACAGAAAAAATAAATGCATCTCCAGTGAACTTGAGTGTTGACTTGAGATACAGATGAAAATACAGTTCTTCAATATTAAATAAGACTTTCTCACTGAACTAGAGGTAGACATTGACCTTCAGTTCTGCAGTCAAAGCAGAAATACAGCAAACACTGCTTTTATTTTGCTGGGACGAGCAAAGGAAATTTAATTCAAGAATGAACAACAGTCACAGGAAAACAAAGCAAACAAGCAAAATCCTTTTCATTTAGTAAAAAATTGCATAATGTGTTTCTGTATGTGGATCTTGCATTGGTAATCTGAGCTTTGCAGTCCTTAAGCTCGAATGTCACAATGGCCAGGCTTGAAAAATGGCTAAGTCCTGATATAAAGAGTCTAAGAAAAGTAGTACCAGCACAGAGAGGGTGACCTGCCTATCTTGTGCCAGTCTGTGCACCTGCATAAAATGAAATGATTCTGCTAATTTCAATACAACATCATTTACAGCACTGGGACCCTGTGCTTTGTTTGAACTGTGAGTCAGTTCCTGCAAGCAAATTCGAAGTTTTTTTTGAAACTTATGTTTACTTCACTTGAGAAAATGGATGATTTTTTTAGTGGTTGGCTTTGAATAGTATTTGGGCATAGGGACATACTTTTCCAATGAGTAATCCAGGGCTGATGGAAGAATCCTGTTGTCTTATAGTTCTCTTCAAAATCATTTTAGCTTGTTGAGTTTGCCTGTCTTTCTTTTGTATCATAAATCGCCTGGATATCTCATAAATATTTAGATTGCTTAGATGTTGTTTGAACAAAATTCTTTCAAAATAAAATATCTCAAGTTCCATAGTCAAACTCAGTTCAATTTCTAAATTCAAAAGCAGTAATAGTACTATGCTGCCAGTATTTAAGGATATTTAGTCCTAACTGCAACACTCAGTGCTTGCCACTATAAATAATGCATGATATATTGAAAAGTAGATGTAAAAGGAGAGTCCATTCTATATAGAATTCATTTCAATGGCATCTAAAAGCTTTAAGTATCTTCTTTTCTTCAGCAAAAGAATCTGTGTTTGCTGGGGTTTTTCTAATCAAAATTTGTTGAAGACAATTATCTTAAATAAAAGGACTATCTTCAAGCAACCACGTTTGATTTTTGCTGATTACCTTTATGAGAAAAACCTCCTAACAACCAACAAAACCAACAAAAACGACAAGATTTTGTTTGTAGAGGAAAGCTATGGCTGTTAGAAATCTCTTTGGAGTCTGATAATATATATTTCAAATCCCATTAATTAAATGCCTTCAGGAAAACCAATTTGCCTTGTTGGAGTTTCTGCTAGTCTATCTTAAATGTCATCAACATACAGAAGAGACCTCTGTGCTTTTTGTGCTGCTGCAGCACACAGATTGTGCAGCGTATCGTGGAAGGGCACTGTCTCGCCACAATAGCATCTGCTTGAAAGTGCAGGGGGAAATGTTGAACACTTTCCTGAGTTTCATGCCACAAAAAGAGTGAATAGGAGCTCATTAGCCTACAGCAGCTCCCTTTGTAATCACATTATATCCATGCAGAGAAAATTGCCTGCCTGAGCAGTAAGTCCTTCATATTGTTTAACTGGTTGGATGCTTCCTGCCATTTCTGCAACACAAATTGCTTTCATTGTTTTCACTACAGGAGAAACATTTTGAGAAATTTCGACTCAACATTCTGCAGTGTCTAATGGAAGTTAGCACTTTATATATCAACAGTCTGAACTGGAGGGGTTTTTTCATTTCTCACATTACCATATTTTTAGTTTATAATTTTCTTCAAGGTAAAGGTAAATTATCTTGATAAAAAGTCAGTAGATTAGATACCAAAAGGACAATCTTAAATTGTTTTAGGGTTAAGTAGATTAAAAACTCTCTGAAATATTACTCTACTACTTCCCCTACCCATGAGCTGCATAATCCTTGCAATGTAAAAACATTTTTTTTT
>JAWWEW010000078.1:94939643-94967676 GCA_035583185.1 Anabacerthia variegaticeps
TTGTTACTGCTTGTATGGGGGTAGGTTTGAAAAAAAATCCCAATCTATTGCCCTTCTAGCAGTATATACCAGTGAATGAAAAGTTAAAATAGTCAAATACAGTAACATCTTCGGGTTTTTTTTCCTGTTTAAAACCTTAGCTTTTCTATTTCTTTTGCTGTGCTGTATGTGAGCTAAAGATAGGCATTATGAAGCATAGTTTGGTGTAACATGTTTTGCTGCATGTACACTAAGATATTTCAGGGATAAATTTCATTGTGAATGTCAACTATTGTGTGCTGTCTCTATTTCTGTACAGTCTTTTGTGAATTCAGTTATTACAAACAATCAGTGGCTTGCATATTTCGTTTAAATGAGGTCATCAAGAGCTCAATATGTAGAACTCTTGCTTCACAGGCTGTGAGATCTTTCACATTTGTAATAAAAAATAATTGCCATGCAACCTACAATCAGGGTTACAGAATGGAAAGATTAAAGTATTTCATGGTTTTATATTTTTTTATGATCCCTCTTTGTATTCCAATTATGACTAAACTGAGATGCAAGAAAGCTCCTCTGTGACCTTGAAAAATCAAAGGTTTTGATGGTGGTATCAAAACTGGTGTTTATGGTGATGAAATATATGAAAAAAAATACATATTTTCACTTTGCTTCCCAATATACTCATCCTCAACCCCATACTCATGTTTATCTTCAGTCTGCCTGAAAGGGTTTTTATTTTATTTCTATGCTTTCTCAATGAAACTAATTGCACAGAGAGAATTTCTGGCTTTACTTGAGTGAAAGAGAGCTTTTACAGCCTTTCATTTGAGACAGAGATTGAATGTAGTTAATCTGATTTTTATGTAACTTTGCTTATGCTTAGTGACTTAGTATACCTTGACACATATGAAGAGGTAGAAAATATTTTAAGCGGCCTTTGGTCTAGGTGTTGTACTTCTCCTGAGCTACAGATGAATTCAAAAACTATTCTTTTCTTGTGGTGTACCAAGAAACTGGGGGGAACTCTTTGACCTATATAGTTTGTGTTCTAACTTGCTACCTTCTACCCTGTTTTCCCAGCATTTTCCTTTTAATTCATGTTATATTCATCCAATTGCTCCTGACAAACATTTCAGATTGTCTGGAAACAATGGGAAAACAATGAAACTAGGGATGCCATGCATCTTGGAGCACTGGAGCACTGGAGCAGAGCAGAAATGGAAAATATTTTATTTCCCTTAAAAGCTATTGTGTTTTTTTTAAAAATTCTTTTCATTTGAAGTAAAAACTAATGAGACTCATCTGCCTCTTGAATTTGAACTTTATGTGCAAGTTTGACATCTAAGATAGAAGTTTAATAGAAACAGGTTTTCTCTTCTTAAACTTACCAATTTTGTCATATGGTAAGAAAATTAACCTACCTTAGCCTATGTCTTCTTTGGGGGAAAAAAATCTAAGAGATTCCTCAGTATTTTAAGATTTTTTGAAAAGCTTATTAATATCTGTTTCATCTCCATGATATGATTAAACTGCAAAACCTGAATTCATGCTTTCCCATAATTCTGGACTGTTATACTTTATGTATGAGGACTTGCAGCTGTTAAAATGCTTTTATTAGTTTTTCTCTTATTTTTTTAAGGAAAATAACTGTAGTCATTGATAAGCTTAGTCTCAATCATTACTTTTTTACTAGAAAAATTAAAGGTAAATAACATGTATTAATTCCTAAGTGCTCATTCCCTATCCACTAATGGTTTTTAGCAGATATGCTCATTTTCACAGTGCTTTGTCCAACAGAGTTATTTGTAGTCTGAGTTGTCTAATTGCAATATAAAAATGCTTTTTTTTTTTTTTTTGTGGGTGACAGAAATTTACAAATGGTTAAATGTTTGGAATTAATATGTCATTTTTTTACTGCTTAGACAATTCTAATCCCTTATCTACCTTCATTAAATCTGTGAAATGAGTGTGCTCATCATTTGTGGGCATACATATTAATCTTGATTATAAAATAAATAGGGATGTGGTTTTTAATCACCATATAATTAAGGAAACAATCATAATCTTGTGAAAGATGGTAAATATAAATTAAACTCTTGAAGTCTTAATTGTAAAGTGCTAATTGACTGAAATTTGATTTAAGCATGACCCAGAGAAAAACTGGAGATTACTGAGAGTGTTTTTGAAGGTTGACAGATTTCCCAGTATGGATTCAATACAACCTACTGCAGTTATTCAACAAACTGCACCAGTTTCCACCTGTGTTTTTGGGGGTTTTCAGTGGATTTTCTATGGAAAACTGTGGCTTAGATATGTTCAGTGAGAATAGATGTCTAAAAAAGTAGTTATGATTTGAATTAAATCTCACAATTATGCTATCAGATGAAATGAATAAATACCTTATCAAGAAGGTAGGGGGCTCCTAATCCCTTCAAAACACTATATACTGTGTAAAGTGTCTTTATTTTCATCATTTTTTTCCATTCAGACTTCTGCCAGAGATTTGGATTTGTAACAATGCATGGAAATATGGCTCTGAGAATTTTTAAGATTTATTCACTGTAGAAGTCTGCAATTCAGTTTCATGCTGGCTTTTGAGATATCACAGTTTCATCAATAAAAAAATCAAATTTTGCTCTTGTTCACCACACTGTTTTTGCTTTTTTTCATTTTAGTGTCCTCAAAAGACTTTCAAAGATAATTCCTTATTCTGTTACTTGCACCATCAATGTATGAGGCAGCAATGGCATTGGGGTTGCTCAAACTGACCTTCAGCAGAGCTCTCTTGGATTGACAGCCCAGCTGACAACGGTTTGTGTTGGGTTTGTTTTGGTTTAATTTTAATAAATACCTTTACATTGTCTTTATTACACATTAGCTAGATGCATCTTTACTGATTACCTCTGACTGAAAGAGTGACAAAGTATTATGGAAGAACATGACTGCTTGGTACAAGATCCTTCCCCTGACCTTCCCTCCGAATCCTTCCTCTTTCTGTGTCTAGGTCTGGGTGCATTTGTTGGTATTTTGAAGTACAAACCTATTGTCTCTTTCCTTAAGTATCTGTTCTTCAGATTACTGTTAACTAAAACTTTTAATATCTTGGTTTTGTCTTGTCTCTTAAGCTAATTTTTTATTTTATTTTAGATATAGAAAGGTGATCCTTTTATTTATTTTCTGTATTCCTTTCTCTTTTCAAGCACTGTCATACAGGGTGTTTTTCTGTGTTTGTTTTGTTTTACTGAACAAATTTTATTTGCTCTAAGCAAGTTGGTTCATTTCTGCCTCTAGCTAAGAATTAGTTTTGCAGAGCCATCTCTAAATTAAATTAGTTTGCAGATGGTCCTCTTATCTGTATGCTTTAGAGGGATTAAAACCTCAGGGTTCAGAGTACTGACTGACCTCTGCAACTTTAAATTTTTTCTTCTTTGTTTTAAAGCAATTTATTTATCAGTTCTGATGTCCAGGATTTTATTCATGAAGCTTTTAAGCTTATTAGGAACCTGCCATCTGGAACAACATATTAGGAAAAGCTTCTCAGAGGAATCTGTTATAACATATTTGTTTAGATGTGTGTACTTAAAAATTATATTTCTTCTCATCAAGGTTTAGAAGTCAACTGAAACTGATCTTTCATTCAAATATACATATACAATGAGTTAAAATTTGAGGGGCAGGATACATAATCTAAATGAAAGCAGATCAGATATTTGAAGGGTAAATGTTGATCTTGATCTCTATGACACACAAGAGCAGATAGCAAAACACAAGCTCATCAGGTCTCAGCATTAAGTGTATTCCATTGAGTATAACTGATAAATAATAAGCATAGGTAATTAAGTTTAATAAAACTGCACTATTCTTCAAGCTAAGATTATTATTTATTATAATCCATTGCTGCCTATCATATGAATCCAAACCAATAGGGTTTTTTTAATGATAAAGTTAATTTTAACAATTTCCTAAATTTAAAACAAAACTAAAGCATAATATTTTTAATCTTTAATTTCTTCAATTATTTCCTTAAACAAAAGATATTGGTTTATTGCTTAAAATGTATTTATCAAAACAGTTATATTAGAAAGGTGCAACACACAGAAACACGAAGAGAAATGATAGATAATATACAATATATGATACACAGTTTCCTTCCACCTAATGCAATAATATTCAGAAGTACACTGAGGTTTTTGCAGTACCACTGGTACACCTACATATTTTAGGATGCCATTGCTCAGGTATGATAATCCCACATCTTGGAAATCAAGTGAAAAAGTGAGTGTGGAGTTGAACTCAGATATGTTGACATTGATTGTTCTGGCTCTGGATAGATCTTGAAACACCTTGTATTTTGTAAAGTTGAATTATCATTTATTTCTTCAAACTACTGTCACTTAGCTCAGTGACAAAGGAAGTCACCTGGTGTCAGTGTTGCCTGTCTGCCCACAACTCAGAGTGTTTATTTGGGCTGCTGGGAATCTTCCATGTTAAAAATTTGCATCTTCATGACCTTGTTGCCATCATCACTGGAGGATTTTAAAACTCAAAGATCTTATTAAAGACTTCTTTTTTTCTTTCTTTTTTTTTTAGAGGAAGGCCATCTTATGCTTATATCTAAGTATTTTATCATTGTCTCTGCTTTATGGTTAAAAAAAAAAAAGTAGTGTTTTTTTTGAAATCCATGAGAAACAAAATAAAAGCAAAAGAAAATCTTTTTATATCACGGTTCAACTTATAAGTTAACATTTTGAGCATGATGTTTAATCTTTAGTTATATTGTGAGTTAAGCAGGAATTTAATTATTATTTCAATACTGTCTGTTTGATTTATTTGTGAGAGTATTTGGGGAATATTCTATTAATCAATTTTATATCTTGTTTTATGATGCTAGATATCCCATATTCACCTTTTAATCATTTGCTAATTACTGTATTATGGAGTTGAGATACCTGTTCCTTGACTAACATTTATGTTATTTTTCTGTTGGGAACCTCATTTTCAAAACACTCCTATTAGTAGTCTTTCAACAGAGATTGATCACTCGCATTCTACGTGAACAAGCTTGATAAAAATCTAGAATGGTTTCATAGCCCAGGGGTCCTTTTTTCTTGACCTGTCTGGAAAGCTGTTAGTGTAAATTTAGAGGATCAGGAGGTGACTGGAAGCTAGTTTCTAGATACGTCTGAAGTACTCCCCAAATTTATCAGATTTATATTAAAGACAGCTTCTAGAAATTCTTCCATCTTCTGGCAAACTTGGACACTCCTGCCAGTCCCTCTGGACGAGAAAGAGCATAGAAACTACACCACTGAACTCTGTATTACAACAGGATTTCTCCATCCCTGAGGTAGTAGCCACAGGAAAATTCAGTGTAACTGATGCCAGTGCTTCAGTGGATGAGTCACAGCATTCAGATAATTTCAGTTTTTCAGATTGTGAAGCTGATTATCACTTACATGTAGATGTCATTCACGTTAAAACATCTAATGAATTAAAAAAGTCTACATTTCATTTTTTTATGGTAAGTAATGAAATTAATTTTTTTCCTTATCTCAGGGTCCCTGAGGTTGTTCAGATCATATTGGAGAGTGCGAATTGTGCCATAAGTGTCAGGTCTCCAGCAGTTTGACAGTACTCCCATGAAAAAAAAAGTATAATGAAGTGGATGAAGCATATGAAAGTTGTATTTTGTGTTAAGAAAGATACATTTTGTTATGATTTTATGAACCTGGAAAAACTAGACAAACTCTATTGACACAGCTATATATTTTTCATAGCTTCCATATGGAGATTGCTCATTTGAAACTATCCTGATATACTGGGATCCATTGGAAAGAGTTTGGCCAGGAGGTCAAGGGAAGTGATCGTTCCCCTCTGCTGGGCCCTGGTGAGGTCACATAAGGAGTGCTGTGTCCAATTCTCGGCTCCTCAGTACAAGAAAGACAAGGAGCTACTGAAGAGGGTCCAGTGGAGGCCATAAAGATGATTAGAAGTCTGAAGCATCCCAAGAGGAGAAACTGAGGGAGCTGGATCTGTTTAGTCTAGAGAAGATTGAGAGATGCATATAAATATCTCTATGGCAGATGCCAAGAGGATGATGCCAGACTCTTCCATGGTGCTCAGCAACAGGACAAGAAGCAATGGTCACAAGCTAAAACACCAGAAGTTTCACCTCACCATGAGTTAGAGTTTTTTAACACTGAAGATGGCAGAACAGTACAACAGCTGCCCAGAGAAGTCATGGAGTCTCTCTCTGGAGACATTCAAAACCCACCTGGGCATATTCCTTTGTCACCTGCTCCAGGTGACCTTGCGTTGGCAGGACTAGATGATCTCCAGAGGTCCATTCCAACCCTGGCATTTCTGTGATTCTGTGAAAATAGTGTATCGTATGTATAATGCATGAATATAGAGAGAGACTTCATCTTCTTTCTTAAACTTTTATAGAGTTTTCTTTTTACAAGTGCTAATCTTCTGAGTTATGTTTGTCACTTAAATATGTAGAAAAAAATGTGGGAAGAGAAGCAGGTTGTCAATGCAGTCTTTCTCCAAATTTAAACTTCACGTGAGTCACAAGAATGAAGAGAAAGAATTGAGTCCTTGAATTATGGTGTGGAACTACAGCATCTTTAATCTTTTGTTGTGAATTTTAGGGCAAAGAAGAAGCATGATGTCATGATGACATGACCTCTTGTGATTGCGGCCCTTTAATTTTCATCTACAGTCAAACTGGACCATGCCTTTAAGATCTTATGTCATAAAATTTTTCTTTGATGAGATGAAGAATCTGGTACTTCACTTAGCATTAGTTCCAGTCACTAAACATTCTCATTGCTAATACAAAACCCCCTATGTATTTACTAAAAGAAGAAATCGATAGCAGTTGCAATCAGTTCTACAAATTCAAATGGAATTTATTTCTAGGTTCACTAGAAATAAAACAAAATCAATACTGAAGAATCAAAATAGAAATTATATTAATGTTTGAAAGACAAGAAGACCTTTGAGAGCAATAAATAATTTTCTGTCTAAAACTATGAAAACAAGAAAGAAATATTTATTAGAATGTTATTAAGCAAAGACTAGTCCAGGTTTCCATTATACCCTTAGTAAGACTTTTTTTTGTTTTCTTGTTCAGTGAATATAGGGTTTTCAGAAGAGTGCCTTTTCTTAAAAGTTTCAATGTTTACTTTTTCTTCATATTATTTACTTTTAATTGGTTCTTAACAGGAATTCCTGAAATGTTTTTATAAATAAGAATTATAAAAATTGCTGTCCACTCTAATTCTTCTTTGATTATAATCAGTTAATCAGTTATGTTCAATATCAGTAAGTTCTGGATGATCAAAAATCCTAAAACAAAAAATAAAACCTCTAATACAAAAATAATTCTATTAACTCACTTATGCACCATTTATTCTTATTGTATCTTCACAAGTAGGACACAGTAAAGATAATAAAATTGTGTTAGGCAATGTACCTGTGCAGAATTTCCTTTTGCTGTTGCAAATATTTGTGGGTTTTTTGCTTGGTAATTTTTTTTTTATTATTGGTTTTTGTTGTTGTTGTTTGTTTCTTTGTTTGGGGATTTTTTGTTGTTGTTGTTGTCAAGCACTGTCCTTGTTTTTACTTTTAGTTGCCTGTTTGTGGCTTCTTTTGGCTTTCTGATCATTAATCTCCGTCTCCTTCTGAAACAGTCTCTTTATATCTTTCACTGAATGGATTTCCTCTGTATACACCCTCAAACATACTAACTGATCCTTTGTCATATATAATCTGTTCAGTGCTCTGATTATTAAATTTTTTTAAATTGTTTTCAAAATTTTTGCATTGAATCCTCAGAGATATTTGAACACAAGTTCAGCGGCACTCAGAATCACCACAGTGACTGTGATAGCTTATGAAAATATGAAAAAACTCACACCAAATTTTAGCTGTTTGAAATAGTTGTAGTCACAGCAATTAAAAGAATCCACTCCCTTAAATTTGGCTAGCTTTACAGCACAGAGAACCCTTGTTTTTCACTTTGTCCTTTTCAGACATATTATTTAGCATCTGGCAATATTTGTTAGTCAAAATGTTAGTTAGCTACAGTGATGAAATTTAATTACTCTGTTGAATAAATGATATCTGTCAATCAAAAAAGATATGAAATTTGCAAGAACTGTTGTTCTGTTAAAAATTGTTTTACAAGCTACGTGCATATTATTCAAATTAAGTTTATGTATAACACAGAGTAACATTTTAGATGCTCTCAACCAGCTCTACAAATAAGGCAATTGCTTCTTACACAAAGCCATCTGTAGTAGTGTGATATTTGCCCAAAGTACAAAAAGGATTTCATACTGACAAGTGCTTCTAGAAAGTACTGTATGCTGCAGTACAGCAAACGTTCTCAAACATTATAGTGAAATCAGATTTTTTTTTTGTTTTTTGTTCCAATATCACTATCAGTAGTAAATTAAATGCAGATGAGATAGATTTTAATTAAATTCAGTTCTTCATTCTGTGAAGACTGACATCTGATTTATATCTTTTTCTGGACCCACATATGTTTTCAGAGAAGGTGTTTGTGCCAAGTGAATGTCTTTGAGAGTGCCTCTGCAATGACACGTTTTTAACCCTGCTGTCTCAAAGAGGGTTTTCCCTGAAACTTCACTGAAATTAAATGAACCTTTTCACGCAATGAGGATGGAACGGAGCCCTGTCTTCCTCTAGACATAAACATCTGTCAGTGACCAACTTCATTAAACACTGATCCTTAAGTTTCTCTTAGTATAATAGAGCTTTTGATACCCAGTATCATAAAAAATTCAATTTATAAATATATATACTTATATATATAAATAAACATTTATATATATGTACACACACATATATCTCAATACCATGTATTGCTATTTAGATTTCTACAGCTGGAAATTATTTGTGGAAGTAAAAAATTTAGAAATCTATGCTTTATGTGCAGATATTCTGGGTTACAGAAGATAAAAGAAAAATGAGGGCCAGTGTGTGTGTTGACAGCTCTTGATAAGTCTCTTTCAAAACAGGATGGCTTGAAGGTCCTTACCACAACACAGACCATATTGCTCTATCTGTATGAGAAAAAGGGCACAAATATTATTATTTGGACTCACTAAACTCACACTTGGCTGAGGCCACCACAGAAGTTCATCCCCTCTCCAGCCATCCACTTTG
This sequence comes from Anabacerthia variegaticeps, assembly GCA_035583185.1. Taxonomy (NCBI): domain Eukaryota; kingdom Metazoa; phylum Chordata; class Aves; order Passeriformes; family Furnariidae; genus Anabacerthia; species Anabacerthia variegaticeps. The sequence continues at coordinate 94,948,824 of JAWWEW010000078.1, forward strand.
ATTTCATTTTACCGGTTCTTCCTAAGAAGTTATTTTCCTTCCAGATTAGAGGAACTTTTTGATCTTATTTAATTGGGTACCGATTTCTCATAAAAACGCATCTGAAGGTAACAGCTATGTTGTATATGGTCAAATATGAGGGAAGAGATAAATGAGATTAAGGCTCACATTTCTACATGTTATCACAGCATATCTGGTGCCCTTATCACAGGAGCTAGGAGCACATGTGGAAATGGAAAAGACAAGAAAGACTGGCACAACTTGTCAGTCAAACGGCACTTGATTGTTTGGGTTTTTTATCTGTATCCTGCTGTCAGTTGTCCTTATTATATATTCAAGGAACTTTTGAAGCTGCACTTTTCAATATCTGGATTTCATAATTTTTAATTTTCCATACCAAGTCAGATAGAGAACTATTAAATTTGTCTTTTTTTATTTGAATCCAGAACTAAGCAGAAAATAAAAAATTTCTATATATTGACAGGATACAGTGGGATCTAGTGTCTTATTTTTGAGTTTGTTAACAAAATTTTAATGCTTCAGATTGATCTGGAAATAAGTCTAACTATTAAATAGATAAAATTGTAATACTAATAAAAATAATATCAAAATACTCAAGTCAGCCAAAAATTGCACTGTAGCTTATATTTTTGTTGGAAGCAAAGTGAAAATTGAAAGCAAAACCAAAGCAGTTCGATACCACTTGTTTTTAATGGAATCTAAAATTTAATTTATGTTCTTTTAAAGGAAGTCTCCTGCGTCATATTGGCCATAGCATGAACATTGAGATGTCTATTTATCCTAGAGTTTAAAAGAAGCTTGGATTCACCGTTCATTTAGAATCACAGAATTACAGAATATTCTGAGTTAGAAGGGACTCACAAGGATCATCAAGTCCAGCTCTTAAGTGAATGGCCTGTACAGGGATCAAACCCACAACCTCAGTGTTGTGGTTTTCAGCATGATAACATGGTGTTATCAGCACCAAGTTCTAACCAACATCTAGTTCAATATCAATGTTTCTTTTTACCCAATGAATTATGATGATTTATGTATAGCACTTTTCCTGGAAAAACTGCTGTTCACTAGAGACTTGATTGAGCTCAAAAAAGTGCATTTAATTTAGGACTGCAGCTTTCACTTGAATAAGATTGATGTAGCCCAACATCTTCTAAATATGAACTGAGAGAACAAAACTTACTTTCTTCAAAAGTATTAGAAACACACCAGGAATCATTAAACACAAGACTGTAAACTCTGTCCTGTTGTGACAGATATTATTCCCTACTTACAAAAGGGTAAATATGGAAGTTTTCCTACTGTACTTATAAATGAATGCTCAAAAGTGCCATAATAACATGTAGAAGGTCAATTTGGATGTTTGGTTTACTGTGTTTATGTACTAACTGTCTTCAGAGAATGTATATTTTTGCCCTTTAGAAAGAATTGTACTAGAGATGAGCTACCAATGAAAAGTTTATCATCTCAAGCCTATTAAGCTTGAGATGACTCCTCCAAAGCTAATACATGAGAGGTTTTATTTGGAAACAGTTCCTCTAGCTGTAGACTCATAATTTATTTTCAAATAGATGTTGGTCCATGGTTAACTCAGCTGAGCACAGATCATACAATGATTTCCATCTGAAATGTCTATGAGAAGTGCATTTGCTCTCTGCTGAAAACAGGGAAAAGAAGAAAAGGTGGAGAAACGTATCCTTTTGATGCTTTGGTGTATAGAGAGAAATCCATGGGAGAACTCATTATGGTATAAAAACTTATTTTTACATTCCTGTTCATTGTATCTGTTCCTATCTTCCTTCGTGCTTTGAGTCAGCACCAGTCCAAGAGTACAACTAAAGGTGAAGTAAAGATAACAACTTGTATGTATCTTGTAGGGTCTTCCCATCACCGTGCGCTCATCCTGTATCCTGCACATGTGTGTGCAGTAAGTTGTCTTTTCAAATATAAGTTCTGCTGTTGTCAAAGTCTCCTCTATTGGTTTTTGCTAGTAGATGCACTGCATAAAAATTCTATGTATTTTCATAATTCCCAAAGTAAAACTGTCAGGATTTTATTAAGAAAGAGAGAAGGATTTTAGCCTGTGACTGCTGTGAAAATCACTAGATATACCTTCCTAGATGTAAATTACCCTCCATTTCAATAAGATAATTTCTCTATCTGTTAACTAGGTCTCTGCAAAAAACACAAGGTAATAAAATATAAAATTTACATGGAAAATCTTAAGCCATATTGTATTAAAGAGACGTTGGATGTATTTTGACATATTTGGGGTGATGTTAATAAATTCCAGCTCCATTTGCCACAGGACATTGATGTGAAAACAAGCATACTGGTTTTGGTTGGAAAGAATTCTATTAAATATAAGTATAAATTTCCATTTGTTTTGGAGTTTGTGAGGCAAAAAAATGCAATCAATGAGAGTCATTAACAGCCCTGTAAATACACAGTGCAGAAATGGATCATTGGAAGTTGTGTTCAAATAGATTCAGAAGATGAGAAATGATGACAGTTCAAAATTTCACAGTTGAATTCAGCTGGTATATCTTGAAAGAGCCTTTGCTTTTGATAAGTAGCACGACATTAAAGAGTTGCTTCAAGCATTTTAGAGGGGATTTTTTTAAATGCATGAACTTAAAACCAGATATGCAATCCTTTTTTCAGTGGCTGAGTCCTTGGATAAAATGGTGACATCGATGCTGAAGAGCAATTTATTTTTAAGGACTACAGAAAAAATTGGGGGGGAAGGAGCGTACTTTTCACAGCTAAACCTTCAGATGAGTTATCTGGCTCCCAATTTGAGAGGGAAATTTTTCTCCACACCAGAGTAAATAATAAAAATCTTGGTTTACTTTGATTCATAGCATCTCTGTCTCAGACATGTCTGCTACTCAGCTTCCTGCTCAGAGTGCTACTTTCTCTTTGGAGCTGTAAACTCCTCCTATCCATTAAATACAATTTCAATGCCCCTTCAGGAATCTTTTACAGAATTGGAGACTCTGCATGCCTGAGAGCATGCTGAGGTCTCTTAAAAGTCAGAAGCCCAACCTCTACACTCAGTATGCTGTGTACATGTCCTCCCCATGTCACAGCTGAGACCTGGTGCTGGCCTTCACTCGCTTTTCCCCAAAGAGAGCTGTGGCTCCGTGTTGCTGGTTGCCTGCTGGGCAGGGCTGGATCAGAGGCAGTAAGGTATTCAGCTCAGTGCAGCAGCCTGCAGACTGCATCCTGGATGGTGTTCTGTAGGCCTAGCCTCTTCTAACCATTTCAGCTCGCAAACGAAACAAGCAAGCATTGCAGTGCCACTTGATGTTAGCAAGAAATCAGTAGCCATTTTCATATCACTCCCCGCCCAGCCTTGCAATGAAATTAAACTTTCTGAAACATTTTTAGGCTTTTTTTTTTTCCCCCAAATATGCAAATATTGATGACTTTCCAAGTATTTTACATTTATTCAATTAGTCAGATGGATTGTTCCGTTGGTTTGTTTTTCAGTCTCGTAACTGGCTGGTTTTCTCAGAGCCCAGCTGCTAGCAGCTTTCACTCCAGACTGGTAGTGCTGTTGGCTTAGCCAGGTGCTGGCTGATGTTGCCAACTAAAGCATCTCAGGGATAAAGCTATGCTTTTCAGAAGTGTGTTCTTAATTTTGACTTCTGAGAATGTTCCCTGGAGGCTTTGGCACTGCAGCTTTCTCTCTGAACCTGTTCACCTAGATACAAATTCTCCCATTCTTTGGTCAGTGTGACCCAAGAAATTATATTTTCATTATCCGCCCCTCGCTTATCTGTGTGCAATGACTTGGGTATTGTAGTTTACGCCAGTCAGCTTACAGGACACAATTGTGGCATTGCTGTTGTGTGATGACTTTTATGGGTTTCCAGCTGTTACAGTTTTTGAGGTAAATTGTCAGTACAAATTGCTGTTTTTTTCATTCTTCTGCTTGATGCTTTTTTTCTTGGGCATGCAACAATATATTCTTACCTAAGTATTACTTTGTCAGGTTTTTAACATTTTAAGTTTGATATGTAAGGTGACAAATACATTTTTATAGCTTAGGAGACCAAAGTCTCTGTTTTAATGAAATAGCTTGGTCTGGGAGTTAATCTCTCCTGTAAATATTGAAATAAATGATGACCTACTTATTAGAGTAGTTAATGAGCTTTTGGTCTTTTATATCATATTATCTTCCTATCTCCTTTTAGGTGCACTTTATAACGTGTACTGGAATTTTCAAACACTGATTTTTTTTATTTTTTTTTCTGTAAACCAGAAAGAACCTTTATCTTCTCGACTTCTTTCAAACAATGCCTACAAGGAAAAAACATGCACAAACTCAACCTCATTTTAATTTGTCTTCTCACATTCTCTGAAAACTGACCTAAGCTTTTAATTGAGACACATAAGGTCTCTTCTGCTCTGTTAAAACATTATTTATATAGCATATTTCTATGCTTTGTAATTCTTCTCTTTCTATGAAATAGTTCAGACATGGAACAGCAGCTTAAGAACACATTTAAATACTGATGTCACACACCTAATATTTGATTTTCTCACAGGCATCTCCCATCACACAAATGGCATCACATCACAATGCTCATCAAATCTATGGTTGAATCAAGAAGCCTAGCACTCCAGTCTTATATTATTTTCCCTTTATTTTTGAAGTGCATTAGTCCTGTTTACTAGTTTATCCCTACTGAGTAGGTTAAACTGAACTTCCTCTTCTGCAGCAGTCTGATTTCTAGGTTATACCAGCTTAATCAACTCAGCAAATCTAGATTTTATTTAGTTTGTAGTAGCCAGGAGGGGGCATGTCCAGGATTCAGAGGTTATTCTATACCATCTCACATCGTTGGCATTTTACATGTGAATCACTCATCTCTCTCTTGCACACTTTGTTATTAATACTATTGCTGTTACTGTTCATTTTCTTATCTCATTGCTGTCCAGTAAATTGTTCTTATCTCAATCTGTGATTTTTGCCTTTGGTGCTTCCAATTATCCTCTCCAGGCAGGATGGGAAGGGGAAGTAAACAAATAGCACATGGTTGCAGTGGGAGAACTAAATTGGAGAATGCCATTCCTAAACCATGACCAGACATAGAAGTATTCTGTACGTACTAATGACTTTGGTAGGTTTGATTCAAAGCATTTGTCCAAGCTGAAGTGTCTTTCCTCAAAAAACATTCCTTGCCTTTTTCCTTCACAGAGTATGGTCAAGCATATGCTGTATTTCCTTGCTTTTCAAGGCAGAATCAAGCATAACTGTCTCTAGCAAATGTTTGATAAACTTCATCAAATGATTAAACCATTGCATGTCCACCCTGAGTAACCTGTTACTAGTCCAACAGTACAAGAAATTTTCTTCCAGTTTGCCAAATCCTGTTCTTTCAGATTCCGTCTCTTTGTAATATTTTCCAAATTATTTTAGCAAAGATTAAACAAGATTTAGCATTAGTAGATGAAGATTGGTCTTCTCAGACTCCTTAGAAAATACTTTCTGTAAAAGATGCTTTCATCAGAGAGCTGAAAAGGTTGTGGTAGATTCTAAGTGCACGAGATAAATTGAATTGTTACTCTATTATTTTTACACAAAAACTAAAGCAGTTCCTGTGGTTCAAGAGGAAAACAGGAGTAAAGAATAGTTTTGCAATTTGCATGTGTATTCATGGAAATAGATCATCAATTTTCATGGCAAATTACTGGAGTCATGTATGTTTTCTAAGAGGTAAGGACTATTTCCCTTAAATGCAACTTCAGACACTGTTTCTTTACAGTATATCTGCTGTCTTACTATTTACCAATTTATTTAATCTTTAGCAGTGTTTAAATACAGTATTTTGACCATATATGTCATAAAACTTTTGATAAAACCTTGAATGTTTAATTTACTGTTGCGCATATATTTAAAACAATTTTACTTCGTAAGAGTTTTCTAAATCACCTGATTCAGAGGGAGATAGAGTCTTCAAAATATCAGTGATAATGACCTAGCTGTCCACTTGTATGGACATCTTTTCTGGCTAGGAGTGACTTGCCAGAATCTGCTTATAATATTATTCCACTTAAAATTAATTTCTATGAAATTTCAATTATACAACAATCAGCCATTCAGATGTTAAAATAGTATGATCTATAGATAACAATCCTACTTCTTCATATCATGTGTGTATGTGTGTACTAGTGCTGGAAAGCTGGTAGGCACTGAAAGGAGTGATCCACAGCAACCTCCACCAAGCAGACTGAGAGCTTGGGTTTTGGCCTTCCTTTCCTTTTTTCTCTCAGCTGTCCAGTTTCATATACAAAAAATACAGACATTAAAAGCAAGGATCTGTTAGATTACTTTTTACCCTATGAATCCACATCTCATCCTGTAGGTGAAAAAGTGATTGTGTCAGGTTTTTGTGGGAAAGTTTTAGTAGTAAGGTGACCAAATGTCAAAATTAATGTAATTTGGCTAATGTGCAGTAAATAATGTATTGATTGGTGCACTGAATGATAAAAAAAAAAACCCAAATAACATTAACCAAAAAAACTCTCAAACCCCAAAACTGAGTAGCTCCACAGTCAGTGAATACCATCCATCCCAGGAACTGGATCATTAGGAACAGTATGTTGGTGACAACATACTATTGTTGATGTGAAACTTGCACCATAAAACATAAAGCACTTAAAGGTAGACTGTAATTCTGGCCTTTTCTAGCTCTTGACTTCTCAGAGTTAATGTAACATACTTTTCATGTGAGTATAAAATGAAGGTCATTATGTTCTAGTTATATTCAATTACATGTTCGGGAATGGGAGTATATTACTTGAAGTAATCAAACACGCATTCCAGTTCTCAAAAGAGATAATACAATATGTTCTTAACTCACTGGATTACATCTAATGTTATGGCAAGACTTTCCAAATAGGTTTATAGTGAAGAAAAGGAGGTGAGGCATTAAGATACTCTGAGTCATTACTAATGCTTTATGATTCAGTATTCTTTGCTTCGAAACAATGAAACGTCCTTTCAAAAGATGCAACAAAGCAGTGCTTTTGGATTTTTGTTTTAAACAATAACTCACTTAGCAAGCACATTTTCAGGTACAAAGACGTTATTAAGCAGAATTTAATATAACTAGGTGACAACCTTTTGTGTCTGAAAATGTTTACTTTGTGTAAAAAAGTATATTAATATATGGAATAATACATCTGAAGAATGTAATTACTTTCAATTATTGATTGCATTTCATTCTAAGATGTGCATATTTTCTAACTATGGTGTATTTCCAAAGTTTTAATCAAAGAATTGAATTTCTTTAATCAGTGTGTTCCCATGATATTATGCTATATATGCTAATTATGCTACACTATAATTTAAAAATAATTCAATATGTTTTTTACAGTGCTATACTCTGAGGAAGGCAAAATTTAGATGATCCTCTTTTACAGAATAACATAGTTCATCCATTGTCCTACTTCTGTGTAAAGAAAGACGTATTTAAAATGTGATTTAATTAAAAGTTCTAGCTTCCTTCTCTAATTTAAAGACTGATTTTATTTATGTGAAGAGATATTCTGGAATTATATATTTAGGATCTCACTGTAATTAATTCCTGAATGTGTTGCATCATCCAAGAGGGATAAGGGACAAAATGGAGGTCATCTAATGCAGAAGTCCCTCAATACTTGAATGAGGATGGAGAAAAGATAAAGTCTGTGAGGCAAGTCATGGTCCTCTGCTGGAGCTGGTGGTGCATTTGAACATAGAAAATAAATTTTATTAGAAATTTAACTGTGTCCAAGAAAGTTTGGTGTAGGTTTGACATACTGTCTGTCAACTCCTATCCCTGGAACCCATTGTCTATGACAGTAGACTGGCATGTCATGACTATTATAACCTCTGTGATAGTGTGGACACTTTGGTAGTCTATTTTTTCTCTAAATAGTTTTGAGACACAGGCACAGCCTACAGATAGTGTCTCCTTTTCACCCCTTTGAAATTCAAATAAGGCTTTTCAGGCAGTTTCCTGACACTGATAAAAGTACTTTTTTTTTTTTTTTTTTTCCTTGCAACAACTAAAAATTCTTTTAAGGTGGAATTGTTTTCAATTTGTTACATATATTTTGGAAACTATGATCTGAATTTCCTATGCTACATGGGATGCTAATGGTTATTCCAGTATTCTAATTAATTTCTTCTTAAAATGGGAGGACATTTTTCAACAATGATGAGGAATGTTGCAGTTATTTTAAATACAAATTATATATTTGGATATGGTTTGGGCCTAAAGAGTTCTTTTCCCTTCTGGTAGAATTTTTAAAGACATACTGGGGTCTTTCAGTGCATATAAATTGATGAATTACATTTTTGACATTTCTAATTTACAGAAGTTCAGGTATAAAGATGAAGAATTTGAATGTCTCTTCCTACTCTTGAATCTACATAGAGATTAATCTCCTACCTAAGTAATGCTGAGTTATCAATCATTCATGCTGTTAAATGTCAGAGGCAAAGAACATACTGTGCAGTAAGACTAAACACTTGTTTTAAAGAAAAAATATTCTATTTCTCAAAGAGAAGGGAAAAAATGTTTTAATTTTTTAATCATATTTACTTGAAAAATGTTAAAGCTGGAAATTTCCCTACATAGTTAAAATCTATGCTGTGTTGTCAGAAAAGCTTATTTAAACAAACCAACCAACCAACCAACCAACAAACAAACAAAAAACACCCCAACAAAAAAACCCATGACTGAACTGATTTCAGTTGTACTCTTTGTCTGACATAGAAGAAAACAGTCTGCTACCTAATGAGAGAAGGGCATTAAAATAGGAGACTACTAAGAGTAATGACTCAGATTGGTTGTCAGTGATATAACAGAGGAAGAGGCAGAAGGTTGTAAGACCAGAGGATAAAATACTTCGAGGTTTCTTTAGCTGTAATACATTCAAAGATGCTGGAAACTTTGATTCTTCCCATCCACTCCCTTTCCTCACGCTGGCGTGCCTGATTAATGCAGTTAATACAACGTTTAATGATTAAAATAAATGCTCTCAGGCACTTGCACTTCCTGTTGGCCAGGAGCTAGTGGAAACATTAACAAAATTACACGGCTAACTAAGTCGAGAAGGAAGGCTCTGAAAAGCATAGTGCTTTCTTGGTGCCACTAAGAAAATACTGTCATTTCTCTTTCTTTGTGGTTTTGTTTTTTGTTTTCTCCAACTACTGTGTCTTGATAAAACCTCTCCACAAGAGAGTTCAAAATAACAGGAAAATACTTTGAAGTATGGAAAGTTCAGGTAATTTTATGATCCCTCTGTGTTTGCTTATGACCAGATGTTTTTCTTCTTCAAAAGTAAGAGAAAAATGTACCTTCTTTCAGCCCCAAAAGTGTTTTAAGGTAATGACAGTAAATTTTCCAACCTGAATGAATATTCAAGATATTTTTTTGATCTAGATGTCTTTTTTTGGTTTTGTTTGGGCTCTTGTGTGTGTGTGACATGACAAATATTTACTTGCAGTGCTGGGAAATATTCATTGATTGATATCATTCTCTCTCCTTCAAGGTTTAAACATGTCTCAAATAAAAGGTATAGTGGGGTCATGTCAACAGAAAAGTTGTTTCTTTCTTTCAGGATCGGTAATACTTCAACATTGTTTGCTATCAGTTTTTGAAGACAGTTACTTTTGTTTGCTCTTTAGCCACTTCTCTCATTACCTATGGCCTTACAAAGAAAGCAAATGCAGCATTTAAAATTTTCTTTCAAAGAAGGTTAACATTTCTATTAACTTGAATGAATGAGGTTTGGTACTGGAATAACAAGTTGAATTTGAGGGACTTTTGCTGGTATTAGAATTGTTCAGTGATTTTAACTGCCTCGTTAGATTGCATGAAGCAAGAGATCTGTATATCAAATACATAGTAGATCTATGTTTTCACTAAATGTTCATCCCTTGTTGGCACTTTTTTAGCTGAAGTTTATTTAAAGTGCCAAATAATGTGTATTTTTTATGGGGGGGGGTTTGTTACTATTGAACACATTGAGACCCATTAACTTTCGATATTTTATTTCCCCCAGCAAACAGTAAGGAGTGGAAAGAAAAGGAGAAGAGAATTGTCTTTCATTATCGAATAGTATTTCACAGAATCACAGAATATGCTGAATCGGAAGGGATCCACAAGGATCACCGAGTTAAATTCCTAGCACAAGAGTCACACCATGTGCCTGTGAGCGTCCTCCAAACACTTCTTGAACTCTGTCAAACTTGGTGCTCTGATCACTTCCCTGGGGAGCCTGTTCCAGTGCCCAACCACCCTCTGCATGAAGAACCTTTTTCTAATATCCAACCTAAACCTCTCCTGACAGAGCTTCAGGCCATTCCTTTGAGTCCTGTCACTGGTCTCCACAGAGAAGGGATCAGTGCCTGCCCCTCCTCTACCCCTCACAAGGAAGTTGTAACTGCAATAAGGTCTCCCCTCAGTCTCTTCCCCAGACTGAACAGACCAAGTGCCCTCAGACACTCCTCATACGGCTTCCCCTCAAGGCCCTTTACCATCTTTGTTGCCCTCTTTTGGACACTCTCTAAGAGCTTAATATCTTTCTTATATTGTGGTGACCAAATCTGCACACAATATTCAAGGTAAGGCCACACCAGTTCAGAGTAGAATGAGACAACTATTACACTAGCTATAAAGTAGGAAGAGGTTTTAGGGAATTTAATTATTATTTTATTATAAATAAGGAAAATGCTAAACACTTCAAAGGGAAAACCAGAAGTCTATATATTCATTCTGAAACTAATTTTATGTAGCAGAACACATTTATCAGAAAATATGTATTAGTCACTGTTTGCATATACATCTCACAACTTTGTGTACAGCTGTGGAAAGCAGAAATGCATGTGCAGCTATGTAGTCTCTTACTTTCATAAAGGCAAAATTATTTACCTTAATTCTTATAACAACATCAAAGTGCCTACCAGAATTGGGTTTTTTTGCCTGAAATTACTTTCGGGGAGGGACCTGAGCAGGGCCAGGAGCTGAATTCGATGATTCTTGTGGGTCCCTTCCAACTCAGCATATTTTGTGATATTTTGCATAAAGTACATCCTCACACTGATATTTGCTAAATCCAAACTTTGTGAGTGTGTTTGGGATGTTATAAACAGTCATTAAGGTGTTATTTGGAGTCATCAAATTAACTGCACAGTGATAAATGACATTTTAAGCATAGTCTCTAGTTCCCATCCTGCCCCTTGGTCCCCAATGGACTCCAGGTTCATAAGCACACACACACTCACACATACACACACACACACACACACACACACACACACACACACACACACATCCCTCCAGTACCACCATCGACTCTCTTCTCTGCCTGACACACTTGCCTGCATCCTGGTCCCCTTATTTGTTTCATAGTCCCTGACTCCCTAGGTGCTCCAGTTTGATGCTTGCTTGCAAACTTCTTTCTCATGCACCCCGTGTTCACAAGTCCTCTGGAGAGCAGGAACCATATGTTGACCTAATACACTGGCCCAGACCTGAGGATCCCATACTTGACATGGAGCCCAGCTCCAAGTTTGAAAGGAATCTATCTATGCACAGACCCACACACAAATGCACACTCACTGGGTTTGGGGAAGATGCAGACACTTGTCAGCCCACGGCAGCTGTGGTCCTGTTCTAGCAGAGACCTTCACTCACATCAGTCTTCCCTGTAGCAGGTTTTGGGAACACACCCACCCACACGTATCAACACACTCCCCATTTCAACCCCTAGAGCTGGAAGTTGAAGACCCCAACTCACTTCACTAGCTGATGCTAAGACCCCACTTGCTGCAGTAGCAGAAAACACAGGCCAGAGATGCTTATATTCCCAATCTGATTTTGATAGCTCACATCCAGTCCACTCAGGCTGATCCCCCAGGTAGCTGGCACTGTGTGCATGCATGGCACGCATACACATGGGATAGAAACTGAGATTATTCAGAGAGAGAGTTGAAAAAAAATTAATGGCATTATAGGCCAAAGTGGTAATCAGGCACAGGGCTGTCAGACAAGTGTACTGGCTGGCCCCATTTTGAATGCAACTGACCCATTATACCCTTTTCTATCTACTCCCCCTTTCAGATCCCCTTTGCTTGCACATTGCCTCATCAGTTGGCATAGTCCCTCTGCCCCACTTTCACAACATCCTGGGCCCTCATGTTTGGATCCTTAACAATTGCAAATACATGGTTTACCTGTAGATCCTTGGTAGCCTGTCAATTATTGTGCTGGATCAGGTTCATTTCTGGTTATTTTCTTCATTAAGGCTAATTGTTCAGGTTTTATATCTTTGTCAGTTTGTCCTCCTCCCTTTTCTTACCATCCCTATTTTGCAAGGTCATTAGTCAAACAATCATACTGAAACAAAACAAAACTTTCTCACCTCCATATATCCTTACCAATTAGCATGACTGGCTGTGTTTATTGTTATCATGACTTCCCTCATCAATTGTCAGGCAGGTTTGTCTTTGTATGTTCTTGTTTATGGCTCCTTTGACCGCATACCTTTAAAAAAGCAGACACTGTCCTTCTGCAAACCCTTGGAGAGTGTTTTGTTAATTAGTAAAGTGATTTTACACATAAATTTTCATTTACTGCAAACTTTTATGGTAGTGAATTAGTGATGCCTAAACTGCTCTCCCTTTGGACCTCAAGGCTTGGTTTGTTCAGTACATCTAGTCAGAATGGATATTACCCTGAAATACTCTATTGTTTACAAATATTTTGGGTATATATATATATATATATATATATATATATAATCTGACATGTTGTCAGTGATATACTGATTATGGGAATACAGGTCAGTCTGGCTTATATTTTCCTTTTTGCCATGAGATAAATCTAGAACTATATTTGTAGAATTGCTCCATGTTTATCAAATGTTTCTGAAATCAGACTGTGCCCTGTGTTTTTGATCGTAGTTACTGAAAATTGCAAACTTTGTAAATTTGTAGTTCACTTAGAAAACAAAAAACTATACTTTCATGCCTAAAACAGTAGTTGCATCATAGGCTACAAGACTGATGGGTGCAAAAGTGTTGTGGAAGACTATTCAGCATCCATATTGTGGGCTAAGACTGAGGGATGACACTAAATGAGAAGATAAAAAGATCATTCAGGCTGGTAATGCTAGATTTAATTTCAGCTTTTGAGAATGTCAGAAATACTGTCACATTGAAAACGTTAACTGACAATGCAATCACTGATATCTAAAGAACTAAGATGAAGTTTTTGTCTGCAGTTCAAAAAAGTGTGTTCAATTAGAAAAGTGTTTATCTTGCTGAGGTAACAAGAGAGATGAGATTAGATCTCAAGTTAAGTTTAACAAAACAAAATAAAATACCACCCCACACCCTCCAAAGAAAGAACGCCTAACCCCACCAAAAACCCAAAACCCACAAAACCCATGAAGAAACAGAAAAGTAGAAGTTGAAAAAAAGTTTTAGAGCTTGTAGAAGCAAAGACAGATAATGATGTACTCCCTGTTCCTCAGAAGACAAAGATAAAATCATCGCTTTCTTTATTTAGACTTTTATCTCCTCTCATCTGAATTTATCCTGCCTTTTTGTCCTGTTCACAGAGTAGAGAAAGTAGGTAGAAAGCACAGACACCTCCCAATTTGCAGTGAAATCTCCCTGTTCTACACCCAGTGCACATATCTTTGTTCATTTCCATGTTCTGTGTGAGCAAGAATGATGCATTTTTCCTTCCATGTATTCTCTTGTTGATGCCTTTGCCTGATGTTGTAAAAGAAGTATATGATGACCTAGGTAAGATATGAACAGGAATTGCCTGCTTATTCCCAAACCATTCTACTTACTTGCTGACTATGTCCTGTGTGTTTTTTTCTTTCATTGACTCTATTTATGATACTGAACAAAGGAAGTAGAATTCTCTTTCCGAGCAAGATACCAAGTGTTTTTAGGTAGTAATCGAGTTTTCTATGATTAAGTAAACCCTAACAATAAATCCATTGGCCCCAAGGGCCCCACAGCCAGATGTTCCAGGCCTTGGATTACAGTTCAGAACACGTAATTTAATTACTGGAGTCCTGGACATATGTTACAGATGGAGCTTCATGATCATCTAGTTGCCAAAAAAAGGAAGTTGGTTTGCTTTTCAGTGGCAAAAATAGTCTTTATAGCTAAGTACTCTAGTTTCATGGAAGTCATCATCACCTTGTTCTGTTCTGTTTCCATCTGACCAATTAAGATAATGAAAGTTATAAGTAATAGAATTTGTAGAATAAATATGATCAAAGAACATATTGATAAAATTCTTTGGTGTTATATCTGAAACCATTTTTTCTCTGTGAATTCATTTGCCTAAAGGAAATGAAGCCTAGAGAGAGGAGTATTTTTCAATACTCTTCAGTGAATCAGTTAATTTTATCAGACTTTCATACTGCCACTAATAATATCACCTGAAAAAATGCCTTTTCCTTTCAGAAATTTGAGAAAAACATAGGAAGGTGGTGGCTACGATTCTATCTGCCTAAAAAAACAAAGGAACAAAAAAAGGAGGTATCTGCTTTAGCTAATGAAGAAACCCAACAATGTATTGTGCTAATGTTTCAGAAACAATATTCTATTGAAAGAGCTTCCTTTTATTTTTCTGTCTGTGTACAACAGCTAATAAGCTCTGGTTTAATGTTTCATTGTTCTGCTGTGAGATAAGAGGAAAAAAGCCTGTGAGTGAGAATTAGATCTTAAAGGTTGTTTATCTTGACTTTAGCAATGTTTTAGGCATGGTCTCCCACAGTAGTCTTTTGGGAAGTAACAATCTGTAGGGAGTAATACAGAATGAGTGAAAAAATGATTGCACAATTGGGTCAAAGGAGAGTGGTTAGTGGCTGGTGCTATGCCTGGAGGTCAGTAATAATTGGAGCAGCTCTGGGGTGTCTCCTCGGATCGAGCCTATTCCTTATCTCTATCAATGACCTACAGGAGGAAGCGGAAGGTACCCTTTACAAGTCTAAGGATGACAACAGACTAGGGGCAGCACCTAACGAGAATGGAGGCAGGGCTGCTCTGCCGTACATGCTGAGCAGGCTGGAGAGATGGGCTAACAGAGACCTTGTAAAGTTGAGCAAGAACTAGGGCTGCCCCTGAAACAGATGAAGCCCTTCGATGGTACACACTGGGGGCACAAAAGCTGGGAGCAGCCTGAGGGAGAGTTTCTGGGGCCTCATGAACAATGAGCTGTGCCCCTGCCAGCCATGAGAATCCTGGCCTGTGTGAGCAGGAGCATGAGAAAGATGGGAACGGTTGTCACCTTCTGTTGAACACTTGTTAGACCGCAAGTGGAGAGCTGTGCCCACCATTGCCTTCCCGTGGAAAAGTAAAATATTATCTCTGTGGAGTGAGTTCTCTGGAGGGGATACTCAGGAGATGGGTGTATATTCCCTATGAGGGGAAGCTGAGGGAACAGGGCTTCTTCAGGCTGGAGGTGAGTGAGCTCCAAGGGTCCTCACAGTCACCTCTGTGGATATGTTTATAGACAAGTTTGTTAGGAGGACGGAGCTAAGGTCCTACTTGTGGCTCTGAGCAGGAGGTTAGACTGGAGACCTCCCAGAGTTTATCTGGTCAGCCTGGATTATTTTATGTTTTCATGAGCTCCAAAAGAACATAATGTCACTAGGTATTTGGATTTCTAGGAAATCAGTATTTTTAAGGAATTTTAGGTGCACAACCTCTTGAGCTTAAAATATGAATTATAGAACTTCCATTGTCTAAAATAGGTCAGAAGTTTACCTAGGTGGGGATTTTTCATACAGTGATAAATTTCACCTACGTTCTCACTTTTCCCTTTTCTTTCATGTACATCACAGCAAATCTTGAGATGTGTGAGAGTTTATACCTGTACTTTTGCACTGTTTAATTTTCTTTATATAGACTATATTTTCTCTGTTGCCCATTGACAACAATTGAAGAATGAGGAAGATTATTTTAATAATTTTAAATAGGAACCAATTAGTAGGGGTATTTTAATTATGTGGGGGTATTTCACGACAAGGTGCTTTTGTCCTTTATCTTAAAAAAAACAACTCTTCTCCTTAATGATGACAAAAGCACGATTGATTTCTGACAAGAGAAAAAGATTATATGTAACATTATGCATGACTTTCACTGCAAAGAGTTTTCCTTTGAACTAGAAACTTCTTTAATATAGATGAGAACAGTTCTACTGAATCTTTAAGATAATAACTCTAATTAGGGTTCATTTGAATTTTTAGTGCCTACAGTTTGAATAATGATGTAAATGAAAGGAATATTTGTCATATTTTAAAGGGTGCAAGTATGTGTGTGACCAAAAAAAGAATAAAATATTTTCTTTATTTGAGGACTATTTCTCTTTCTTTTCATTTTTTTTTTCAATGAGGCTAGTTTGAAAGGATTTAAATATAGTGCTGTTTTAAGAATTTCAAAAGTATACTTGTCATACCATACTATCCCTACAAAGCAACCTGTCATTAAAAAAAACAAACCAAAAAAAACCCAAAAAAAACCTGTGATACTTTATATTGGTGCACATGGCACTTAAAACTGATCATAAAACTAGACTAGAAAATGTACTGATCTAGATGTTTAACTCTGTGTGTGCTTTAGTTCACTATAAAACAACTTTGTCAGCATGTACGCATCTTGTCCATCTTTCCTTCAAAAAACAAAATTATGCAACTTGGTGATTAATGATATGCAATAGTTTATGTTTAATAAAAAAAAACCAAACCAACAAATACTTTAAAAACAAATTTGCAGTGACCATTTTCAAAGGTCAGTTTATCAAGTACTGAATTCATCAGCACACTTTGCTGCCAAAGTCTTTTCCTTATATCCAAGGAGTAGAAACCCTGAAAAACAATGGTGTCTCCACCATGTAATGCTTAGAAGCTTTGCACCTTGCTCTGATTTTTCATGATTGGCATATGTATTGGTGAATTGCTGCTGTAAAGACCTGCTCACCCTTGTGTTCTCACTCCTTTCTCCCTCTCCTTTTCTTCCTCATGTCCATCCCTCTCTTTCTCTCTCCTTCTCTCTTTCAGATATAAGTTCACACTTAGTCCTGTACCAGCTCTAGCAACTATGTAGTGATCTAATGACATCAGCTTGTTTCTCTGATGGAAATGAATATTCCTTTCTGGTACTGCTGGGGCTTCAGGGGGAGTATGACAGTATAGATTTAGCATGGTTTCCATGGACTCTCTTTCTGGAATAATTAAGTAGGAGCAAGTGCAGTCTCAGAAACAAGGAGTTTCACCACACCATTATCAGCATGACACAAGGAATACTTTAAAGAAAAGAGCAATGTAAGAGCTATTGAGGCACATTTTATTTTTTTTTCAAGCCAGATGTTGTCCTCTGTCAGAAAAACAAATTAAATCCACACAAACACAGGAAAGCAGTACTAGACATGCCAGCAGAGACTGTAAAATGTTTGTCTCTCTGGGTAAGCATCACTACTACTGCCTGATGCAGATCTTAACGTGGATCTCATTAAAGCAGTATAATTTACAGTCTTATGCTGCAAAAATTTATCTTTTTTTGGAAGGAATATTGTCAGTTTACCTCAAAGTGCATTTATTAGAGGAACATGCTCCAGGACTGAAGATGATAGTTAATGCTGCTGCAAGTCGAATAACTGTTGTTGACTGTGAAGATGCAATTTTTTATCATCTATGCAAACAACTCACTCATGTTTCTGCTGAAAAACTCTCTTATCTCAAAATAGGATATTAAAAAACCAAAGAAACAAAAACAATCTGATGAACTGTAACTCTGCCACAAACCAATTTAATTAAATTATAATCCTCTTTATTTTTAATCTAATTCTGTTATGATCTCCCGCTTAATTTCTGATGGTTTGAAGTAGGTAATTTTTCTTTGCTTTGTCCCTTTCTCTGTACTCCTTCCATTTTTTTTTTTTAAATTTTTTTTTTTTTTAAATACTGGGCAGTTTTGAGTGGATTTTTAGTGACTCTTGCATTGCTAGAAAATTGTTCCAACTGGTCTAATTAGTATCCTGTAAAATGCAATAAAATTTAGCTTTCAATTAGTCATCAGGGTCAAACACTGTCCTCTTGAGCATGAAGAATAAAAGTTCAATACTTTAATCTCTTTATTAAAAGATTCTCTTGGGTTCCAGAGGCAGATTAAAAATTACACTATCAAAGACAGTGAGTCTGTCAAATGGGCCTTTGTATCTAACTCTGAAAAACTGGGAATATTTTCAACAAGTTAGGGAATAAAATGAGAGGTAGAGAATATATTCACTAGGAAACTGCATGATTTGGCATTATTGCAAATGGAAATAACCCTCATTTCCTTCTAGAAAAATCCCTTTGTATATCAAATTTGTTTTCAGTGTATTTTTTAAAATGTTGTTCTAAGAATTGTTTCTTTTGCTCATATCTGGTCCTTAAAACACACTCATTGGACATATATTCAATGATAATTAAAGGAAAAAATGCTGTCATATTCATTGTCTAATATCAAAATACATGACTGTCATATTAAGATATTCTTTCTTTAGATCTAATGTTATGCAGGCAAAACATGATTGTAGCACCCAAAAAACCCCTCCAAAAATCCAATCTAACCAAAAACGGCAATAAGCTTACTGGTGGATCAGGTATTCATTGCAATCTGTTGTATATAGTTGAACTTCATGCTTCTTCCCCTTACTATGTTTAGCTTTTTTCTATGTTTTCATTTCTTCATTCTAATATCCTATACCAGAGCTGTATTTGTTTGCTTCTCTCTCTCTGTCTCTCTCTGTCTCTCTCT
>JAWWEW010000078.1:94967776-95015540 GCA_035583185.1 Anabacerthia variegaticeps
CATTTCTTCATTCTAATATCCTATACCAGAGCTGTATTTGTTTGCTTCTCTCTCTCTGTCTCTCTCTGTCTCTCTCTCTCTGTTTGCTGGCTTTGTCCATTTGATTTTTTCCCCAAGCACGTGTGTGAGCATGGCAAGTCAAAGTCTCCCTGTGTGATACTTGGTAAATAGGATTGTAGTAGAGAACACAGTGGAGTTTGATTCACGGTTTTCAATATCTAATAGCTATGGGCATCCAGCCAGTTTCTTTAGACATTACTGACCATCTAGTCTTTATTTCCATAGCTAAATTAATGCAATCATAGAATGTGAAAGTGTACAACTTGTAAAATAAAATTGTACTTTGAGTACAATTATAATGTAAAAATACTATATTTTATTTACACAGTTATGAATGTTTACATAGATATATTTAAATGTCTACATTATTATCTTAAATTATATGTAGATTCATGATTAAGATATGTATATAATCTCAATTTTGACATCTTTTTTAATCTCTTGAATCCTTGAAAAAACTACTCTTTTTTTTTTTATGGATGCACAGTCTCTATATATTTGTCATATTTATTTTTGTGTATATTATATATATATTTGTATATATATATATATAAGGCTCTTCATCATAGTTTTTTATGATTAGAACTCTACAGTGAAGAGATCCATCTTTTGCCTTCTTATGTATAACATCACTTTGGCAAAGGGAGGAAATTCTTGGGAATGGATATGTGCTGGGTTATCCTATGTAGGAAAAAATTACTGTTGAATAAAACTTTCATTTCTGTTTCGTGATAAACATAGCAATATTTTCATAATCTGAAATGTCTATAAGTTGTCCTGGTTGAGTGATAGTAGTTATGGCTAGATGTAAAATAATATTCAGTTAATATTTTGGCTCCGTTGTCACAAATTAGATTTCACAACCCATATAGAGTGTATAAACAACCACGAGAGGTAATTTTTTTTTGTGTTTATATAGGTTTCTCTTCCTTTTTTTGCCAAAGAGAATATTAAGTCTTTCTTATCATTGCCTGTAGAAATCATAAATTAAAGTATTAAGTCCTTCATAAGAAAGAGTGGTAGTGGTGAGATACTATGCTGTAACCAATGCACTACTAACATTTTTTGTAATTTAGAGGAAGACCATGTCTTAGGAAAAACTTTTCATACGGCATATTTTGCAATGAAAAATAGTTTGTAGAATATGTTGTCATGAAGTTTTAGGGAAAAAACCCCACAGTTTAATGACATTCAAAATTGTTTGAATAATTTTTACAACTTTGTTTTCTACACTATTGAAAGATATAGAAAGATTCACTATGTGAATTGTTTGTTTTAAAAGTTTAGAGATTTTTGGTAATACATCTTGAAAATAGGTTATTGTTAATATAGTGTATATATCCAGATCTGAATATTTTTTGCTGTCATCAGTGATACCATATCCTGAAACAGGACAGTGGAAGAATATCAATTCCTGATCATAACTTTAGCTGGATTTGATTTCATGCTTTTTTTAAGAGTAGAAAGTGGAGGTTGTAAGTACCTTCTTTGGCTCTGCCCAATTTGCAGGTGTTTTAAAGTCTTGGAGCTTGTCAGTGAGGTCAAATACAAAACTTACAGACTCTTGTTCAACAGCAGAATGTGGAATGTCGTTACAGCTTTTGTTCTTTTCTTTTACCTAACATTTTGCTCTCTGAATGCATTATGTCTTTTTATTTTTGTACAGAAATATTTACTATCAGAGAAAAATTCTGCTTTCAAATACGAGCAAAAAGTCTCACTCACATCAAAGGATGTTCCTCTCTATCTATGTGCTAAAGTCAAGGTCCTCATTCTGGAGAAAGAAACTAGTGAAACATAGCACAGTGACAAGTATTTGTTTTAAATTGGGCAAAGAAGTGTCCTGAGTAGCAAATCTGAGCAAGCTTTTAAAAGATCGTTGCATAAAGGTTTTAATATATTATACTTTTGCAAATCTCAGCACAAAGTTCTGATAATTTTGCATTTAATAGCAGCATATATAAGATTTAGAGTTGAAAGCAATTCTCTCTATATCAAAATAAAATTGGTGTCTGTATCACAAATTTCACCTGCAGCTATATGAGACCTTATCCATGTTTTAAGAATGACTATTAAAAATATTAGTTATTCCTTTACCTGCAATATTAATGGTGACTCACTTTTTCTTGTCTATGTGACTGCAATATATAGTAATATATACTGTGCAATATTAAGTGACATATGCAAGATATATAAAGTTATTCTCTGAAATGATACTATTTTGAAGGAGACAGCTAGCAGAAACAAAGAGGCATAAGTAAGCAGAAGAGAAAATTATGAGTATATAGGATTTCTCAATGAATTTCTGTAATTTCACTGTCCCACTTTGACTGAATTGATTAGCAACAGTAAGTGCACCAACACTGCTTTTAGCCTGCTGCTACCTCAAGCTGTGTTGACACATCTAAATACAACAAGGTGGGAGACCATACTCTAGCTTTGAGACCAAACTATATATTACTTGTCCTTGGATTTCCTCTTGACAGTTTGGTATGATAGTTGATGTAAGATGTACGAATATAATTTTTGTTTAGATTTTTTTCCCTTTCAGATTGCCTAAAATAGAGTGAAGATGGAATCACAGACTATTTGCATACCAGGAAACGGATGGTACATACTGAAATCCCTGATGTGTGGCAATTGAGCAAATGCAGTTCTGAGCAAGCGATGTAGAAGCCTAGAAATTCATGGGTAAATTTGAGTTGTATTTAGTGAACAAGTTTAAAGCACACAGAAAGTTACACTTATTTGTGCAGTCTGTTGTATACTATGTCTCACTTGGTGAGTCATGTGACAGATTCAGATCTGAGTTTGTGAAAGTACCTTCTCTTCTTTCCCGATCCCATCTGATCCTTGCACAGCTTTTGTTGGTTTTCTTGTTGTTAAGCTTGTGCTGGCTTCATCTCTGAGAATAAAACTTCTGTTTAAACACAAGTCATGAGAAGCAAAACAACCAAAAAGCTATTATGGGTTTTTAATGATGCTTGTAAGCTTGTGAAACTGCATGAAGTTGATGATACTTATATACATCCTTATTTGCAACAGTTCTGTACCCACAGAAACAATTTTTATGCATATGGATTTTTCTACAGCAAGCTTATTCAATCAGGTCTGAGTCACTGAATTTAAAGCACTCAATATCTTTTTCTCTGCTGATCTGAATGAGAACTAACAGAGATATTTCAAAAATATTAACTGAAACCTCCACCCTTCTTACAAAACAAAGTATAATTTATTATTCTTTTACATGGTCATTTTATCTCAGTCATATACGTGTATTTTTTTTTAAAGTTATTTCTATCTCTAGATCTTTTTGTTTGTTTGTTTGTTTGATTGTTTGATTGATTTTTAATTCTCACAATGCCTTAAAAATAACGTAAAGATAAATTTAGTAGGAAAGATTAGGATATCCACTAAAATATTTGACTGAGCTATATAAAGTTATTCTGCCGAAAAGAAGGTGACTCTATAAGGAAGCAGATAGTAATGTTTTTTTAATAAACTAATATCAAGAATTCTTCTCTAATATAATCCCATCTTATGTTATTAGTTTGAAATGTATTACTCTGGAGATCTCCCCATCACTGTGTTTAGACACCTTTCTAGGACTCTTCTACAGCAATTACAAATGTGTAAGGCTTCCAAAATCAAAGGTTTTAGAAAAATTGTAATTTAAACACCAAAATATTATGTATATGAAAATGTAAAAGGATAGAGGGTATGCAAAAATGAAGTTTTATGTTTAAAAGGAAGGAATTATAACCACCCAAAAGGAGATAAAAATTGATTAAAGTTCCAATCTCTTCTGCAAATTCTTGGTTTTGCCACCATCTAAATATGAAGGATGAAAACACAGTATGGCTTCATAATCATGGCTGAATCACAAGACACAGTAGACTGTTCATTGATCAATATTAATGTTGAAATTAATGTGTTTTTATTAAGCTAACTAAACGAAACCTGGATGTGCAATACAACTTAGTGTATGAATACCAGTTCTTTGGCTGCAAAAGTTGTCTTTCTGTGCATTTTTACCAAAAATTGCTTAGGAAGGGTTTGTAAACTGGTACTACAGGGGTCATCACTGGCTGTTTGTCTATATCAGAATCATTGCAAGAGAAAGGACCCCATATCTGGGAGCTCTAAAAGCAGGAAGATAACTAGTCACTTCTGAAAATGAATACTTTTTCACCAAAGAAAATAGAAATTTCTTCTTTCCCTTCTTCAGTCCTTAGTTTGTTTTCCAGTTTTCCCTTTGTATTTATTTTAGACATTTTGGGTGGGTTGCTTGGCATAGAAAACAAAGCAAGTTGTGTGAACACAATTAGGCCATGTGTGCTGAGCTAACCAGCTTATTACTCTTTGTGGCGTCCAGACCTTTTCTCTGCATTATGTAGAGAGTCAGTTGTAACAAACCTCAGGTCTCTGACAGCAGATAAAGTTGTTAGTTTAGAAGAGAAGTCCCCCATTGAGGTTATTTTGAGCATTTGGTTCCAGTGTTCTGAAGTATGCTTTCCTCCACATGTATCATCTCCCCCACATTAGAAGAGCTGATTAAAAACCAAACCAAACCAAATCAACAACGAAAAAGCCTCCAAACTAAAACCAAGGCAAACCAAAACAAACAAACACCAAAACAGACCTTTCTATCTATTTTAGTTATCGTAGCAGGGCTCTTCATCCTGGAATGAGATTAAACATCTGAATAGGACAGTGCCCTATTTGCAAATCTATCAGTGATGGGTTGAGAGGGGGCTAGGTGATGCTAAAACCAGTCTGGCTCATCAACCCCAAATCAAAATACTGGTAGCGGGGCAAAGATTTGGTAGATAAACTGCTAAACTGACCTGGAGACATGTGACTGTCAGTCAATCACTATATTATAAAAGTCTAGTCCATACAGTCAGATTATTTTAACATACCTTGTCTTGAAGAGTGCAGTAATTCTCTCTTGAAGTGGGAATGCCCCATCAAGGATGCTCCTCAAGGTCGAGAGAAAGAGGTCTGACCACAAGTGTTGATATAATGAGTTACATCAATCCCTAATTAATGATTGTTTCTTTTTGTTAGCTTTAATATAATTGCTTTGGTATAATTGTTTCAATACAGTGGACTATACTATACTACACAGTGCACTGCTTGTAGTTTTGGTTTTTTTTTTTTTTTATTTTGTTTAGCAAATAATTCTGATTAAGATCCTTTGTTTAACCATTTGTCATAATAAATGATTCCTTTTATATACATATTCCTGGTTTTCTATATTTAACCCCGTGTGACAAAGTTGTACTTAAACCATAGACAAAGTCTGAGGCTAGGATTGGATCCTGCCACACCTAGGCTCCCCTCTGAGAAGGAGTTTAGAAAGCAAGGGAGTCCTTTCTGCACCTTGTGATTCAACAGGAGGGTTTCTCTGATAAATTTTGTCTAAAGCCCTCACCCTCAGTTGTGTCAGTCAGTTAACCAATATATAAACTATAAAAAGGTGCAATATAAATATATATTATAAATATATAAACTATATATATAAATATAAATAAATATATATTATATTATATAAATATAGTATAAAAAATTGAAGCCGTAGCTACAAACTCTCTTTTTCTCGTTGTTTGGAAACTGTGCAGGCCCAATAGTTTTGGGGAGAGGAGTGTGCACTCTGTCACACTATTTTAAAATCATGTAGGTATCGCTGGTTTACTTTTTGTAGTAAGAGCCTGTGAAATTTCTGTTATATTGAGGTTTGTTTCACAGAGTGACCCCTTGAAAGGTTTAAACTAGTTTCACTTCTGTACTTATTCTGTGATATAAGGCCATTAGTCTTCTTTCCATATATGTACTACACTTCTTTTTTATTTCTAATAGGAAAATTTAGCCATAGAAGAAACAATGTTTCCTCTCCTCAGAAAAGTGGTAGGAGCACTTTATCTGACAAATTATATTTTCATATGAACTCTTCTCTTCTGAACAGCTTGACATGAGAAGATTAGGATATGAAATCTCCTTTATCTCTCCTCTCTGAGAAATGTCATTGCTTGTACTTGTGAGGAATATTTCCAGTACTGCAGTTGTTATATTTGCCAAACCTGACTTAAAAAATATATGACAAAAATCCAGAAATTGCATCTCTTTGCTATCAACCTATTTTTTTTCTGTTGTTATGACTTATCTGTTTTATTTACACATGCATACATACATACATTTTTATCTATATATGTAATCAGCAACAACAATGCTAAGCTCAAGAGGGACTAGCAACTCCCAATATTTGGCTTGATGTGAAAGGCCCATTGATAGATGACTAAAATATCTGGAAAAAGAAAACTTTTCATTTAAAGTTGAATAAATAACTCTAAAATTATGGTTTGTGTTGGAAAGGACCTTCGAGATCATTTAGTTCCAACCCTTCTGCTATGGGCAAGGGTAACGCCTACTAGATGAGGTTGCTCAGAGCCCCATACCACCTGGCCTTGAACACTTACAGGTTTGGGGCATCCACAACTTATCTGGACAGTCTGTTCCACTGCTTCTGTATCTTTAGTAACACATCTTGTTCTGAAATTCTAGGAAAAGAATATCTACAGGAGTAGAAGAAAACATTTTCTAGAAAAGATTAAAGTATCTTCTATATAATTTCTCTTATACTTCTGTACATATCTCCAAATTTACCTGAAAAAAAATCGGGATATAGACAGGAGTCTGTAAAATGTTGACTTGAATATGCAAGGAAAAGGAGAAAATCACTTATTATTTCTCAGTACAAGAATCAGAAGCATCACATGAAGGAAACAAGTCATAAGTTTAGAGAAAATGCAAGCAGGTACTTTTTCATACAGTGTGTAACTGTTGAGTACTTACTTTGTAGACACCAGATTTCTACCTGTTTTCTAAAAGTAGTCCACAGAAATTCATAGGGGAAAAAAGAAGACCAAAGGACAGTAACCACGAAAATACAATGCAGGAAGTCACGAAGTATAGAATGCTGCAAGCTAGTGAAAGAAGCTAGAAGACTGAGGGAAGGACTATTGAATAGTTTCCTCCCACACACTCTACCAATATACCTGAACAAAACCAGAACAAAATCTTTTAGGTTTTTCTGATGCAACCTCTGTATTCTATTTTTTTTTCAAAGTGTTAAATCCTCCCTTCTCTTTCTTATTTTACTTATTTGAAACTTTTTCACCCTGAACTCCTACTGTTTGTTTTTCTGATTCACATCCTACCCTACCTCATTACCATCAGAGATTACTGCCAGTGATCAATATGCTCACACAAGAAATATCTTTTCCCTCCTAAGGCACTCATCACGCTGCTTTAATCTTCTCCATCTATGGTGTTTCTATCCACACATCCATTCAATAGACTTATGAAGAGTACTGGCATTTCTTATTTTCTGCATCTACTTTACTCTGAGAAGCTCCATGTAGGCAGAGCATGGATGAAGAGTGAGACAATGTCATGCTGATGTGATGTGCCGCTGAGCAAGCTGTTATCATCTTGTCCTTTCTTTTTTGTTTCATCTGGCCCAGGCAGAGCAAAATCTGTCAAGGCTGGATACAACAGATGAAGCATAATTTAAAACATCTGACATTGGACTTGTCCTGCTCATACATTAAATAACATGAGTGCTTTGATAGTGTTCTGTCTCTAGATGGCACAGTATACACCACATAAAAAGGCTGTGCTGTAAACCTCTCCTTAATATCATATTGTGTGTAATGAGCAGCTATGCATTAAGTTTAAAATATTTTAGGGTACCTGGATTACAATGGCCTTTCATAACTTTCTTAACATTCTAAAATGATTCAGAAGAAACAGGGCACTCTTTTAACCAGTTTATCCTTCCAAGGATATCCAAATTCTTCAAAAATGCAGTCAAAAGTAGGTAAGGCATTGTCAGTACCAGTGATAGTTTGTGTATTAGTGTTTGTGAGACTTCACCATACACTTTCTTAAGCACATTTTGTCTGTACCACACTGTTTTAATTGCATATTTTTTTAAAGGGCCAACATCTGCAATGTCCAAAGGTACTAGTCAGGCATCACTACCCAGTATATATTACCTTAACATATATATACATATTTTTTTTCTTTTCAGCTGCAGAAGCTATGGTAATTAGTGATTACTCTTAATTAAAAATTATTCCAAATCAGGCAAAAGGGGGAGCAAACCAGCCTTTTTGTTCTTAAAGTCACTTTTCTGACAAATCTTATATTACTGTATTTACTGTTAGGCTTGTCATCATTTATTTTGATTAAGGTATGTTATACAGCTTTTTTAAATGTGAAGAAATAAATCCTCCTGTCTGCATCTCTTTCTACCCCACTGTGAGGGGAATGGTGTTGTAGGTTTCATTATATGGACAGAGAATTTGATCTTTAAGAGATTAGACATCTCTACAGAGCTATGCTATACAACCTTTGCTTTATTTTACTCCCCCTTTCATAAATTTAATTTTAGATGTGAAGCTTCAGGTCAAGAAATAGTCATATGGTGAAACATAGACTGTATAAATGTGTAGTATTCATCACAAAACTTTAATGGTTTTCTGTATGTACCTTTTTTTCCCCCTCCTGGTCAGGTATGAGACTGAATAAAGAACGGCATCAGTCAAAAAAAAAAAAAATAAAAAAAGTGAAGAGTTGAGTGAAAACAGAAACAGTTGATGCTGTTCATCAAACTGCGTTATTTCAGGTGAACTTATACTTTTCTGGTTTTCCTTTTTTTCTCTATTCCTTTTTCTTTTTTATCCATTCCCCCTACCCCCACTTTAAATCATTGCAATAAAGTGATACATTTTAAATGTGTTTGCCTACTGGGAAAGTTCTTGTTTGCTAGACTATAATTTATATAGTTATAGTCAACTCGAAGTGTACCTTAAATAAAAAAGTAGTCTTTCAGAAGTGACACTCAGAAAATAGATGGTCTTATAGTGTTGTGTACTTATATTCTTTAGACATGGAAGACTTAGAGAAAGAAATTGAAAAATAGCTTGAGGAAACAATTCAGAGGATGATACATACATACAAAGAGCTAACATGTGAAAATGGTAGTTTATATCTATCAGTGACATGTTCAGCATGCCATAAATCACAGATATTTAAATGACCTTTTTTCCCTAGAGCATCCTTTATGCTGTGTGAATACCACAGTACCTTATAATAAACTTCAGATCTTTAATACAGGGATGGGTGAACAAAACACATTACCTACTTTTGTTCAGCTCAGTTGTCCATGTAGTCCTTACAATAATACTAAAAAGACACAAATATTGCCATGGACAGATACATGTGCATGTGCATCATGAGCTTAAAAGTAGTATCTTTTATGTTAGACTAATATGATTACACTCACAATGTACAATTACTTCAAGAGACCATGTGGAAGTAATCATCAGGCAAAAGTTATAATATTAATTCCAGATTCTGAGAATGTAAGAACAAAACCTGAATGAGCTAGATGTTACAAAGTTTCTTTATTAACATCTTGCTGATATGACACTAAAAGTGAGCATGTGCTTTGACCAGGTAAAAATAATGTTTAAGAGATGACCAAGAACACACGTTTTCCTTTTGTGTGGCTATTCATATTTGTGTTTCCCCTTGTAAAAAATGTCACTGTGATTTTTAAAGTATGTGTAAAGATTCTGAATTTTTACGCTTCATTCAAAATTCCAAAGGTGTTTCAAATGACACATTTCTTTTAGTTGAACAATACAAAGCTTTTTAAAAACATGACGGTCATCTTGATCCCAGTGAAATTTACTTGATGTGTTCTTCTGTGGTATCAAAATGATGTGCAGATGCATATTTACTTCATTTTTCATTTATATTAATTAATTTTTCAGAAAAAAAAATGGAATACTCCTCAGAATCTCTTATTGATGATAATAAAAAGCATGCTGCCTTGTGTAGTAGTGTGATTCCTAGTGTTGTAATGGGATGATCATATTTAATATACTTAATGTTTACGTATTTTAACCAATACTACTTTTTACCAATGACCAAGTATGCCTGCAGATAAGTGTTTGCCACATTTCCTGAGCTGAGGATTTAGTTTTTTATTCCCTCCACCCTCTCCTTCTATTTCTTTATTTTAGACTCAGTTTTTATCAAAGATGTATTCTGGGTAGTGGAAATATTTCCCTTGAACTGCCTCCTGTAATAAATAACCTTACAGATATGTACAACATCTTCTTTTTCACTCACCTAAGAAAATAGGAAATATTTTAATAGGTTTACCTTTAGTAAGTCCACTTTTAATATCCTGACATTTTGTAATATGTATCATTTGACACTGTTTTCATAAAAAGGATAACGATTATGGTCTAGTAAACACTCAGATGAGCTACATATTATATAGAACACAGGAATACACTTGATGGTATTATTCTCTCTTAACTACTGATGTCATAACATTTTGAGGTTCCACAATAGCTGTAACTGTAATACGTATTTATAATATGTATTTATATCACATCTTTTAATGTTCTTTATTTGGTCATGTAGAGCTCTCTAGTTTTTTTCTTTTTTCTTTTTTTTTTTTTTTTCCTCAAGAAAGACATTCTTTAAGTACATTTGATACTCTAGAATGCAAGATGGTAAATTGTACAAGCATTATAAAATGCAAAGTGGAATAAAAACCCCAAATGGTGAAAATCCAACAGGTTACTTTAAGTCATGATGAAAATTTTACCAATGGAACTCTCAAATATGGTGATGAGATCAGAAACTGATATATAAAAATTTAAATTATAGCTAATAAAAAGAAGTTCCTTGAATTCTAAATGTACTTATGGTATTATGTACAGTTTTTCTGTTTTTGTTGTTGTTGCTGTTGTTGATTTTGTGGTTTGTTGCTGTTGTTCCCTTTTTTTTTTTTAAATAAAACTGCCATAATTTCTTTTCTCTTTTTGCAATGGCCCCAGAGGTTGTCACAACAGCTAGACTACTTCATAACAGCTTATGGCACAGTCATGTCAGGCAGTGTGGTTTTGCTCTTAAGTCTATGAGTACAATCTAACTTTGACTTGAAATTTTGCTATCTAATTTTGAAATAGATCCTGCTTTGAGTAGAGAGTTAGACCAGATGGCCCCTAAAGGCAGTTTTCAACCTAAAGTATTTTTCAATTCTAACTTATTCAGTGGTGTACTATTCTTCCTACTCTTCCTCCTCATTCTCTCCTCACTCCTGTTCATTTTCTTATTCCTCTTCTCCTTCTTCTAGTTATCTTTTTGTATAATCTCACAGTCCTTAGAATAAGGTAAATAAGTACAACTTGCAATTTTTTTTTCCAAAGAAACTGAGACCTTAGAGACAAGGAATAGATGTTATTTGTCCTTAAAGAACCTCATGAATTAGTAATTATGTTACAGCGAATTTACTGATTTAATGTTACAGTAAGTTTGTTGATTTAACTTGCCACTTTTAGTGAAGAAGTACAGTAACTCGCATAATTTAGCTTAGATAATAAACCATAATTAGAACAGTTCAGGTTGGAAAGGACCTTGAAATTCTCATGAACACTTTTGGATCAAAACTGAGTTCACACAGTCAGTTCAACTAATTTGTTGAGATCATCATTAATATTACCTGAAGGGAAAGTAATAATTTATGTTTGGTAATTCATTAGAATTCTATATATTTTTTTTGTAAAATAACATACGAAAATGATACCAGAAGAAAAAATCCTAAATATTTTCTATTTTGAAGGAGTCTTTATAATATTTAAAAATTAAAATTTTGAAGGGATTTAACTTCAAAATTACCATATTGAGAGTGGGACTGTAAAGAAGATGCACAAGAGACATCAGTTATGGTACACAAGAAATTCTATAAACAGGAACTGTAGGTTGTGTAAATGTAGTGTGATAGCACTGAAGTACAAAAGGTTACATGAATTAACAGCATCTTAGAATTATTAAGTTATAGCAACAGACAGGAGGAGTGAAACAAACCTAGGTTTGTAATTATAATAGCACTGTCAGTAGGCTGATGGAAAATTTGGTTAGCACATAGTCAGGCTTTTTTTCTTTTAATTTCTTTTTATTGTATTGTTATCTGCAAGCAGTTGGCAAAAGGTTGCCTAATTCTTTATTAGCTCACTTGAACAGATTTCTGGTCCAGATGCACCTCAGAACACTTTTCCACATTTTCATCCTTTTACTTGTAACTATTCTAAAAGAAAAAAAAAAAAAAAATTGCATAGAAGTTTATTCATCATAGAAATTTTCCATATATTTCTAGATGACAAGTTTTTCTTTCTCTTGCCTTCTCTCCCACCTCTTTAGTCTTTGATACATCCTATTATCTGTAAATCCAATAACATGTCTTTGCTGAATATATAGATATGACTGTATGAGAGAAACTTAGAGAAACAATTAAACTCCTAGTTCATATAATGGAAAGATTTTGTTTGTTCAAGGCTGCTTTTCTGTACTCTATATGACTTTGTTTTCCTTTTTTTTTTTTTTCTAATTGTGCTTTAGCTATTTCCCATGTAATTTATTTTCTTTTTTTTCTGTATTTCATATGTCCCCACTGCTTAAAATGTATCTACCTGAATGCCTTAGATGAGACCAGAGTTGTGCTTGTGGAATAGATATCCTAATAATTCCACTTAACTCTCTTTGGTTTATAATTTGGTAGACTGGAGTACTCTTGGAGAGTAAAAAGTAGATTTTTTGAGATGAAACTTAACAGAAAAATGTATTGCAGCAGCTGACAGACATTTTAATTCATAGGACCAGACTATAGAAACTCTAGTCTCTGAAATATACATGGTGCAAACTAAGTGTCATCAGAGCCCTATGCTTTATTCACAAATCTACTCTAATTTGGCTGCACTCTTATGGAAGCAGACTTAGCCTTAGTCTCTGGAAAACTAGTGTTATTCAGTGAAACAAGAGCACTTCCACCCCTTCACCAGCTTAATTAATTTTTAACAAATAAACCATGACTATGTGGACAGAGGGAAATTGAGAATCAGAAGAAG
This sequence comes from Anabacerthia variegaticeps, assembly GCA_035583185.1. Classification (NCBI taxonomy): domain Eukaryota; kingdom Metazoa; phylum Chordata; class Aves; order Passeriformes; family Furnariidae; genus Anabacerthia; species Anabacerthia variegaticeps. Next base: position 94,980,829 of record JAWWEW010000078.1, read on the forward strand.
TATAATAAAAAGACAGTCCTGGGTTCTGCCCAGATAAATATTTCCTTTTAAGGTTGTTATTTAAGTTTCCTGCTTATTTCTCAGTGATGCCTCCTCTATAAGCAGGGGATTATTTGTTGTTTCATCCAAATACAATGCACATCTCAAGTGTACTTGCTTTTTTTTTATTTTCCATTTTGGCCTTCTTAGGTGCTGGAGCAGGACCATCTACAACAGCACTGGTGGTGGTGCAGCTGGTGACATATGTATGTGTGTGCTTTTAGCAAAACTCTACATGGGGAAATCCAAGCATCTTCACGGAAGAAAGAGCTAAGTGGGCAGGTTTAATAAATAATGGTGACTGGCACAAAAACTTTAAGACCTTCTACTTATTTTATAATGAAACATAATGGTAGTGTGCCATGTTTCAAAGAAATTACTAATTGGCCTATTCTATCAGGAACTGGGAGCATAAATTAAAAGCGTCTGGGTGTCTGTCTACTGACTGAAGGAGGTGTTTTGTTTTCATTTCCATTCCAGCTCTGAGAGTAATATTGATGTATGTGTCTTCATTTCTCATAGAACAAATATGACTTTATGGACAATTGAATCAAATTTCTAAAGTGGTTTCACTTTGTCTCTAATGTCCAAACATTATTATGAATTGATTTTTATATTTACTGTAGTAACCATGCTGCAATGAATTACTTGCTGCTAATAATTATTTGTAATTCTTACTTGCACAGTATATCCATTTATCAAACAATAATACTGTAGTTTCCTTTCTTCTTTTTACTCTGCAAACTCATGCTTAGCAATTATCAGGTCTTTTTCTAGAAATTTCTTCCTCTTCATCTAATTTATTTCTCACTGACTGACAGAGAACATTTTTTTCTGTAATCTCAGTTGAATATTAGCAATGACCATCTGAAATGTTATGAGAGAACAAACAGCAAAGTGAATGGGACCAAAGAGCACCACCCATGAAGAGGCTGGCTCCACTGTTTTCCTGATAGACCTATGCCTTAGGATACAAATAGTAGTCAGTGGCTAAAAATTTGGCTTAGTGTGATGGAATTATCATCAGGAAAAGTCAGATATTTTTGTATTTAAACTTTGAATGAAAAGCCTTGAGGGATCAGAGTCAGCTTTTCTAGTGTCTGGATGGGGATAGCTTACTCTGACTGAGGTTTTATTTGATGACACTTGCTCTATTTGAACTGTGCATAAATCTGTCCCAATAAAGCAACAACCCAGTGCATGCAAAGACTGTGGAGGAATTGCATGTCGAAACTGAACTGAAGACCTCTGGGTCACAAACCATAAGGTTTTTCTAGTGAAAGCACCATTTAGCTCAGGGTAGCATGTCTGCTATTACCACCATGTACAGAAGCTATCTGCTAGTAGGAGATGACAAAGCTACATGTTTTGTGAAGTGCACAGTTGCCCTTCAGCATATGGTCTTCTGCCAGTTTTTAAGGAAGCTCTGCTGGACAGATAATTAGAAACTTGGTAATGAAGTCTCAGCTCTTCAGGCAAAATAAGCACAAAAGTGGTGAATTAACTCCAGCAGTAAAACTTCTGGGATGAAGAAATATTTAATCTTCTGAAACAGTCTACTCTGCATTAAAGTAAGTGTTAACAGTGAAGTAAGATATTCTTTACCAAGGAATACTGTAACAGTACCACTTGTCATGATATAAACAGGGAGAAATGTGCATCACTCCTTCGAAAAAAGTGTAGTTCTCCATTTATTAGGATAGTAATGTTTGTGAAAAGTTGGTACCAGCAGTGCCAAGTAGCCTGAGATATTCCAAGTTTGTTCATGATGCATGGTTTGTTAAATATTTGTTGTGGTTTACAGAATTGACTTCAGAGTCTTAAATCTTAGGCACATTTGTTTCTTTCTTCTCTTCTTGAAAGGATAATAAGAGACAGCAAACTCCCAATTGCTTAATGAGTACTAATGAGTAAATGGGTGCTGTTGACATCAATATAGTACATTTGCTGTAACGCTCTGTGTGCACCACTGATAACTGAGGTTACTATTGCTTTCTAATGAAAAGTGTCTTCAGCTTCTTACTATGTCATCAGAAGAAAGGAAATACACAGTGTCTAACGCTAGGAATTGTGGTTTGTTTGTTTTTGTTTTTTTGGTTTTTTTTTCCTTAAGACCAGAAATAGAGAATTTGGGAAATGTTTGCCTTTCGGAAGATTTACTTCTTGCAGTTGTATGCAAATGAAATTCCAAACACACCAGTTGCAATAAACTGACCACCACTGCATCTCTGGTTGCAGTTTACACCATCCTTTTGGCTGAATGTGGTCTAGTTTAAATGAAGCATCCGTCTTCATGTTGTGGTTACATCGGGGCTTGTATGTAAGGAACTTGGGTGTGTCTGTGTCATTGGTAACATTACTCCCCCAAACTGTTTGAAAGCAAAGAGGAGGGAAAACCACTTCTCTTAAAAATTGTGGTTGGAAAAAATGAAATTTTAAGAGATGAATGTGGGAGTGGCTACTATGAGAGAAACTTTAATGGAATAATGTGAAATTGAACAGAGAATGATAAGAAAGGGAGAATATGTCTTTGCTGTTTTTCATAAACATCTCATCCAGTAAGAGATAGTTAACTCATGAGCTATAGGGAGGACAGTAACTGCCTGTGACTGAAGCTATGATAATTAATGCAAAGGAAAGCAATTTAAGAAAGATGGCAAGTGTTTACTATGCCTTGAATAAGTAAGCCCAAGTCTACTTTTTAAATAGCTGCTTGTTAAGTGAATTATTCACATTTTATGACTTAAGCAAATTGGTATTCCTGTTGGCAGAGAGATGAGAAATAGTGAATTTAATTACCAGGTTTAAGGAATAGGTCTTGTTTCCTTCATATAGGAATATTTTAAGTGTTGGATGTGATATGCTGCCTCAGTTCCTCTCAAAAAAATGCAAAAAACCCTGAAACTCAGGACAAGATAGGACAGGAATTATAATTTGAACTCGAACACTTTTTTATTATTATTTTTATAGTGTGAAGGTTTAGAAAATAATTTCAGGGAAAATACACCATTTCTGTTCCTGTTACATTTAATGAAACAGTTCAACATAATTGGTCTTTATAAATTCCAAAATAAATATTGGTAACTCTCTATTAAAATATTTTATATTGGTTCCTTGTAGGATGCACCTTTCTCCTTAAATTTCATTAGACACTCACTGGTTTCAGAGATTCTTAGTATGATACATTTACAGAGCATTTTCCTGAGTGTTTCCATGAAATGGGATACTTAAACCAGAATTTTAAATGTAAACATCCAATTTCCTGAATGGAAATGTTGTGTAAGTGAAAAAAATAAAAAAAAAAAATAAAAAAGGAGCAAGGTATATATTGGTCACCTTAGTCCATGGAAAGGTGATGGAGCCATTTCCAGACACATGAAGGTCAAGGTCATCAGGAGTGCTTATTCACCAGTGAGAAGTCATGCTTGACTGACTTGACTTCTGTGACAAAGTTACTGTCTTGGTAGAAGAGAGAAGAGCAGAAAGGAGGACAACAGTCTACCTAGACTTCAGGAAGGCTTTCAATACTGTCTCCCATGAAAGCCTCAGAGGGAAGATCAGAACTATGGGCTGGACGGTAAGACTGTGGAGGGTGGATTGAAAACTTATTATCAGGGCTCTGAGAGGTATCCATCACTAGGACAAAGTCTAGCTGGGCACCAGTAGTTAGCCCCAGAGTCAATATGGAATCAAATCTTATTAAAAATCGTCACTAATGTTATGGATGATGGGGCTGAGTACACCTTCAGCACCACCTGGATTTCTGTGTCTAGTTCTGGGCTCCCATTACAAGAGAGATATATATGGAATTACGGGAGAGAGTCAAGTGAATATGATGATTAAAGGTCTGGAGTAACTCTCACATGACAGGGACTCCAGCCTGGAGAAGAGAAGGCTCAGAGGGAATCTTACCAATGTATATCAATATCTGAAGGGGGAATGCAAAGGAGATAGAACCAGTCTCTTTTACTTCAGTGTTGCACATTGCCAGAGACAATGGGCACAAACTGAAATATGGGAGACTTCATTCGAACATGAGGAAACATGGTTTTACTGTGAGGATGACTGAGCACTAACACAAGTTTCCCAGAGATGTTGTGTAGTCCTCACTCTGAAATATTAGAAAGCCATCAGCATGCAGTTCTGTGTCCAAGAACAGATCAGCCAGCTCCCGGTGTCCATGGCTGAACATGGGGGTTGGACCAGCTGATCTGCAGAGGTTCCTTCCAAGCTCAGCCATTCTATGAATCTCTGACTTTGTGGATGTGTTCCAGGAAAGACAGAAGAACAGAAAGAGTGGAGTTTACAAGTGCAGTTAAAAAGAATAGCTACTCCTGCCTCTGGGGCAATTTTATTCAACTCACCCTAACTACACATTGTATTTCCCAATCCCTTATTTTTGGTATCTGTTGGACCACTGAACACAGTGGGGGGATAATTGGAATATAATAGCAGAGCAATGAATACAGGGTCCTCTTGTATTGGTCCTTTTTTTCCTTCAGAGATTTTCATGTTCATGAAAGCAATTCAGCAGCTTCAGGCTTGCAGCTATAGGTTTAAGTCTGGAATGTACAATTTCGTTTCATTGTATTTACCATGTCTAAAGATATTCCAACACTTGTGAATCATGAAGATTTGGTTAAACAAACTGGGTTTTTGTTTTTCCCTTCAGTTGTTAATGTCAGAAGATTAAGCATTTATTATCTTTGCTTCTTATTTTTGTTGTTCTGAGTGTTTTCCCTATTTGTGTCGTGTCTTAAAACTTTCATTGATTAACTCTATTTTTTCTCACTGAACATCTTTTCAGTCTCTTAAATTTTCCTCTGGTACTTGTCTCCTCTCTGACATTTTCTTTCCAGTAGACATTATTATTTCTATTAATTCATAATGTCTATATTGCATAAAATGCCAGGATAGTGATGGTAAATTTTGCTTACACACGAAAACTTTTAAAGGAAAAGAGTGGTTGTGTCAGGGTGTGAAGATCAGACCTGAGCTGGAAGTTTTGTGCAACACTTAAAGAAGGGGCTGGAAGGGGCAGAAGGAAAGGAACAGAGTTGTTAGATAAGAACAATTCTATGTGTTCTTGAAGATCCACTCAACTACCAAAAATCAGTAACAGAAAATGAACTATTTCAAATTAGAAATATAAAATGAATCAAGCACACAGAATGGAGTCTCTGAGAAGTAATTGCTTAGCAACTCAGGCAGTGAAGCTACTCTCCATTGCCAATGAATGGCCCATGGAGGCAGATGATGCCAGTGCCTCTCGTGCTCAAAGATTCAAATTCATTTTCCTCTGGTCCCCTCTTCTCAGGGGTCCTACAGACAGCACATTTATGTCTTCTCGAAAGTTGGCCTCAAGTCCAGGCTTTGTAAATCTTTCTCTTTTATTCTACTCTGTTGCAGCATTGCAGGTGCTCAAGGGGTGAGTAAGAGCTACTGCTGAATGGCTTTGAGCGAGAGGCAATCAGCAGCATTGCCAAATGGCACAGGTGGCACCAGCCTGAACCCATCACATTTATAAAGGGCTGCTCTTGGCAGGAGCAGGTGCTGCGCTGGCAGGGACTCCATGTCGAATTTAATTTACTGGATGATCTGGCTCGGCAAACATTCAGAATAGATGCTTGCTCCTGCTTAATGTTAACTAGCTGAGTAAATTCAAGAAGAACCCCACAAGTGTTAAATGGCTGCTGCAAAATACAAGTTCTTCAAATGTCACAAGACGTACTTTTACTCATTTGTCTGCTAATATGCCTAATCTGTACATGATGTCAAAGCACTATTCTTTCCAGGTTAGTCAGGATTTCTCAGAGGTCTTTTTATATATTCCCTAAAAGTCAATTAGTATAGAAAATTCCAGATGTGACCCTCAAAGCCAAGATTTTGGAGCAAGGTTTCAAAGACTCACAGGTTCCTACTTTTTAGGAGATGTTGTCTTACTCAAAAGCAAAATTTGCTCCCAAGTGTTCTGTAAATTAATTTTCTTGAAAAGTTGTCTTGTTTTTTTATTTCTAAATGTTTCTTCCTTCCTCCAGTTGCATATAAATAGACACTGATATGAGAGATAATCACCATTGTTAAATAATATCAATGTTTTTAAGAAAACTCTAGAATTGTGAAAGGGATACAAAAATACAATTCTGGTTTTAAATTTTTGCTCTTGACAGCCTTCACCTTATTTGCATCTTCCAACTCTCATCTGTCATTTTTTGGAAAGTGACATTTCTGTATGAATTACCTGTATTCTTAAAAACCGTTGACTGTGTTTTACTGCTTGGGTTTAGATGTTGTATGAGTAGAGTATTTCCTCTATTATATGAGTGGAGAAAACTTTCAGTGTTATAGATTGTGATGTAATAATCCATGTTTATGACATAATTGCAATGAAAATATTTTAGATGTATCACAATGCTAACAAAAACATTCTTAGACTGTGTGTTATGATCAAAATAACATTTTTTCTTGTATTTGGCTGCTGTAACACTTTTTAATGGCATAGCCCTTGAACAGCTGAAATGTTTTTTTGATGGTTCATGTGTGAAAGTGTGCACGCATTCTGACCCAATTTCCTCTAAATAAAAGTAAAAATTGCAGCAATAATTTTAAAACTTTATTTTATTCTTTTTATTACTTTTTTTACATCTTGTAGAAAGAAAATTTGGAGTGGTATAGTTTAATATCAGAAATGTTTTGCATTAATATTTCATGGTTAGGTATCTGCCATTCTGCTGTAGATGATCAGAAAATTCAATTCTGTGACTATTGAAGTAAATAATTGGATGAAATTTCTTTCCAGTGTAAAAGTGATACTTCATGAACAGGCACTTGAGAATCAAGTTGTTATATTCCCTGGAAGATAACAAATTAGAGTTAAGTCATTTTAATTATGACTTTATTTTTTAAAGTAGATCCTCAGTTTTCTGTCCATGACATTAACCTAACTTTTGCCTGCTGTGTAACATGTTTGGTCCTATTATCCACTACACATCCATTTAACAATTAAGATACTCCCAGTCAAGTATAAGTGGCAAAATTATTTCTTTTACTGATGTTCCCTTTGTATACATGCTTCTGATGGTCTGTAATAAATGGCTGGTGAAATCAACAGCTGAGTTATCAACTTTTTCTATCTATATGGAATGATTAACACAGTTTCTATTAAGAAAAAAAAGCTAATTTTTAGGCTCATTATTTGTTTCACTGGCAACATTAACAAGTAAAACAGCTTTAAGGCATTAAAAAAAGTCAATAATTGAATTTATTTTGCATGGCCATGTAATTTAATGGCATATTTAGTATGTGGGTTTTTTTCACTATTACATAAAATACCAAACAGTCATAGGCTCCTGTTTCATCAGGAGTTTCTCTGGTTAACCATTTAGAATTTCACTCTAGCACTATCAGCAAGTTCTCCTATAACTATTTCCCAAAATGCTCCTTTTGTGTGTGTTGTCTTGTTTCCCCCCTTTTGTTGTTTGTTTTAATTTGCTTTGGAAAAGTCACTTGGGAAAAACTGGTGAAATATAAGATTGGCTACTTGGAAAAATCTTGCACTTGACCTTCAGCACAATAATTGATCTGTGCCAAGAGAAATAAATCCAAACATAATCTTTCTTGAATTCCTCAATAGAGTATGTCACTGGTGGGTAGCTACCTTTGCTGTTTTCAATAGGTAACCCTTATACACTCAGATTTGCTACATATAAAAGTTCCTTCCTCTAAAAAGCCTGCCATTGGATCTTGAAACATTTTCATGTGCGTTATAAATCAGTCAAGCCTTCACAAAAATATCATTGTACCTGACTGGCACTGGATGGAAAATATCATTTGTGGTATGTATCAGCAATGAAGATGGCAATAGGTTGTTTATTGTTTCAGAAGGCCAGAAAACACCTACTTTTGAGAAAAGCTTAAAATTCATGGTAAACCACTCCCCCCACCCCCTCAATCTTCTGGCTTTACACAAAATATTTCAAGAAAGTCCAACAGCTCTTTAAAAGTTCATGAGACAACTATAAAACAGGGGTTTCTGTTCCTCAACAACAAAACCTGCTTTTAATTGTTTTTCTTTAAAGACAAAACAAATTTAGTTGCATTTTTCAGTGGTCTGAAAACATGCTACCTTTTAGTTTAAACTGGCAACCCCTGGTATGAATACAGGGTAGTGAATGAATCGAGAGCAACCCTGCCAAGGACTTAGGAGTGTTGGTGGATGATGAGCAAGACATGAGCTGGCAATGTGTGCTTGCAGCTCAGAAACCCAACCATATCCTTGACTGCATGAAAAGAAGTGTGGTCAGAAGTCCAAGAGAAGTGATTCTGCCCCTCTACTCCACTCTAGCGTGACCCTGCCTGAAGTGCTGCATCTAATTCTGGGGCCCCCGACATAAGAAAGGCATGGAGCTGTTATAGTGAGTTTAGAGGACGGACACAGAGAGGATCAGAGGGCTGGAGCACCTATGCTGTGAAGACAGGTTGGGAGAGCTGGGGGTGTTCATCCTGGGGAAGAGAAAGCTCTTAGGAGAATTTACAGAAGTCTTCCAGTACCTAAAGAGAGACTACAAGAAAGATAGGGACATCAGGCTGTGCTGTGATAGGACAAGGAACAATGGTTTAAACTAAGAGAGTTTAAATTAGATACAAGAAATACGTTTTGTACAATGAGGGTGGAGAAACACTGGAATAGGTCGCCCAGAGAGGTGGTGGATGCCCTGTTCCTGGAAACATTCAAGGTTAGGTTGGATGGGGCTCTGAGCAACCTGATCTCATCGAAGATGTCTGTGCTCAAAGCAGGGGAATTGGACCAGGTAACCTTTAAAAGCCCCCGTCCAAAACAAAGCATTATATAATTATATTATTCTATGATTATTATAGCATTTCAGGTTTAAAATAATCTTATGGTAAAATTAGTAGGAGGAAGAAATACAGGAATATTAATGCTGTGGCTCTGAAATCTTAAACTTCATAGTCCTGAGTCTTGAAGAAAATATTTAATCAGATGATTACTTAGTTTAGTTAGCCACTGGTAGTGGTTGATAGTTTATTCTAACCAAAGTTTCGTGCATCAGGCCTTGAGAATGAATGACATTTAGCAACCTGTATTCTTACTATAGCCCTACATATGAAAGTAAAGCCAGTCTAAAGATGCACTCTGATGGACCAATAGATATTTATCCTGATGTGTCTGAACCTGGTCTGCAAACATTATGCAGCAGAACTGACAGATGAATTATTTACAGTGCCAGTACTATAGCAGTCTTTATTGTGAAATCGCCTTGGAAAAATGAAAAAAGAAAAATAAAATAACCTCTGGTCTCAGATAGTTTCTTGTTGTGTTCCTTATAACCACTATAGAACTCTGTAGTTCTATTGTTTGTTGGTGGTGGTGTTTCCTTTCTTTCATATTGCACTTTTACAGCATGATGTACAAAAATTATAGCTTATTAGAAATGTGTTACACATGAATAACATAAGGAGGTTATTTTAAAACACCTGGAAACTGAAGATCTTACCTCTACTAGGCAAACACTTTAAACATGCTGTTTGAAAGATTATTTAGAATATAGTTCTGTCCTCATCTCAGCTGGAATAAAGTTAATTTTCCTCCTAGTAGTTGGTACAGTGCTGTGTTTTGAATTCAGTGTGAGACTAATGTAGATAACACGCTGATGTTCTGATTGTTGCTAAGTGGTGCTTAACCTACGTCAAGGACTTTTCAATGTCTCATGCTCTACCAGCGAGGTGATACACAAGAAGGGAATATAATCAGGACAGCTGATCCAAACTGACAAAAGGGATATTCTGTACTATAGAATGTCATGCTCAGTACATAAATTGTGAGGAGTTGACCAGGAGCTGCCAATTGCTGCTTAGGAGCAGGCCAGTCATCAGTCCACTGTGTTGTGCATCTCTATCCTTTTCTCTGTATGACTGCATATAAGACCATTTTACAAAAATTAAAGTAATGTATTTTATCTCCATCAAGAAAAAAATCATATCTCTTAAATTTTCTAAATCTGTAGCAATTGCCTTTTGCATTGCAACCTTTCCATGACTCTTTTTTTTTTTTTTTTTTTTTCTGCTTACAATAATTTCAATTGGTGGAGATTAAATAAAATTGACAAACTTCACAAAAGCTGTAGTAGCCTCTAATTTTTCCAGGCTGTCACAAAAATGGATCCACCCAGAATTCTCTCCAAACACTACGGGGTTAAAAGATGCTTCAAACTCTGGTAAATTACAGAGTAACCCTGCAATTCCTGGGTATCTATCAGCTCTGGTTCAAGTGTACCTAAGGAAAAGGAAGCTACACAAAGAAATGAGCACTGTCAAATAGAAAATTTGGAACCATTCTCAGACTCAGGTAGAAATACTGAGTTTAAAACATGCTAATTTTCTTTTTTCTATTGTTGTTCATGTCAATGTATTCATATATATGTATATACATATGTTTATAGACACATAAAATATAAGCTGGGAATGCAAATATGATACTTGTAGAAATCTATACCAGTATTGTTCATTATGATCAGTTAAATGGCAACTGTTATGAAGATTGTAGTAGTGCTCAGAGAAATTGTTTACTCTGTTACACTATTGTGACAGCTACATATCTAATTTATCTGTGGGTTGTCTTCCAGTGCTTTCTGTCACTAAATATGCAAGCTGTGTGTTCATAGGTTTGGGGTTTTTTTCCCACTGAGTCCATATTCCTTGATCATGTGACCATGACTTTTATTTTTAACAAAAATATGAAGAGTTACTAGTATAACTCTTCTCAGGGTAAAAGAGAAGATGAAAGATTTTTATTTCCACACAGTGTTGGCAGAAAAAAATCTTAAAGGGTAGATATATTTCATTCAGAATTTGCTATGTTATACCAGACCCTTTTCTGCAGCCTTTCAGGGAAATCCTGCTTCCAGAAAATATTAATTGTTAAAATACCACAAAAGGGCTTTGTAGGATTTTTTAGTGAATTTAAATTTTTATGTCATGAAAATCATGAATCTCTTGTCACAAAGAAACTTGATTTGTTTACAGGGTTATATCATTATCTGTTCCAGTTAAGGTGCTCGTCAAGGTTTTGGAAATCTCTTTTCTTATTCTGAAAAAAAAATCATTTTCGTTTAATTTAAAGTGTATGTGCAAACATATGGATGGATTACTATTTGCTCATCAGTGGGTAAACCATTGCTAAAGAATTCTCTGTGCCCCACAGTCGAAATAATTTTGCTCCGATGGGTAAATGGGATGTACAGTTTGACTAATTAAAATTCACATTATTTTTCTGTGAATATACTTTGGATAAGATAAGCCTTTTTCTAAACATTGCATCCAAATATGAAACCAAGTCTAGAATCTGTAATTTCACTTTTCATCACACCTATGAACAAGAGTTATGACAGAAGTAGTGAAAGAAACTGACCATTAATGTTTCTGTGAAATATTTTTTAAATTCCCCTGAACCAAATGGGAAAGGCAGGCCTGCTTCAATTTCCTCAGCTCTGTAGAGCTGAATTACAAAATCTTTCATATACAGTCTTCATTGTCCTACTTTACCTCATACAATGTTCCAGTCCCAAATGCTTTATATATAATATTCTGTTTAAAAAACAAAACAAAAAAAAACCAAAAAAACAAACCAAACAAAACAAAACAAGAAGAAAAAACCCTAGTTAAAATTCCTAGATCTTAGAATGCCTTTAGAAAGTACAAAGCTGTTTTGGACTACATTGGATAATGTTAGTTATTCACAATGACAACATTATGTGAAAACAGAGGTATAAAAGAAGTTCTGCAAAGCTTTTTTATTTCCTCTTTCACTGTTATATGCCTTGAAACAACTGTTTACTAAGGTGACTTCTCTATGAGAATTATACCTTTCTTATCAATGAGATTTTCTTCTTCTTACCTGAAGCTGGATGTGCTCATAAAAATCTCTTTAAAAGTTGCATTTAACTACCAGCAGACGTGAAACAGTTCAGAAGCCTCTCAAGAAAACTGCAATGTATTTCTACTCTAAACTGAAGAAGAAAGGATTGTGTATAATTCTCTCTATTCCGCATATAAACTAGGAAAGATGATGTAATCCTGAATGAGAGTTTCCTGTCACATTGAAGTACCTTGGGGCTAAATTCACCTACTGAGAGGCAGTTGCAGACTGATGACCTGTTTAATTGCTCATAGTAAATATTAAGTATATACAGATGCTTTAGTAAAGTTTGTAAACAATCACTGTCAATTATTGAAAGTGCTTAGCTGATACGAAGGTTCTGGATCTGTCTGAGGTGAGAGAACAGGGCTAAGTAGCTTTTACATGGTGTGCACAAAAGGCTGGGTGAAGGACTTTGCCACTGTTTGTGAGAGCCTGAAGTCTTGCTCAGTGTGTACTTTACATCTTAGCTCTTCATTTGTCGAAGCCATTTAGAGCTGGAGGAGAGGTAGTAATCTGGGGGGGAAAAAAAAAACCAACAAAAAACAAGCCAAAGGGGAAGCCACAGAAAGTTAAGCTTCCCTTTGAGATCAGAGACATGAAAATTCCCAGACTCACAAATTTACACTCATTCATTTCTTCTCTTCATTTATTTGATTATTACGCTTGTTCACATCTTTGAAAAACTCAGTTATTTTTACTAAGTATCTTACATAATTTTCTTTTCTGTTTGGTACTAATATATAAGACAGCTATTTTTCCACTTCATTAAAGGAGCCATGTCTGATGAAATCTGCTGGTGCATGTATACATTGCCTGGGCTTTTAACAGGCTTAAGAATGCCTGTGAAGTCCAGCATTCCTCAGTACCTGGATAACACAATGGCAACCTGTTTTTCATGTTGTTCACCATAGATACAGTTACGAACTTGTAGTGGGTTGACCCTGGCTGGATGCCCCATGGTGCACCTCTGTGGGCTGCAGGGTGACAACCTGTGTGGTCATGGTCTTCACCATGGGCTGCAGGAGAATCTCTGCTCTGGCGCATGGAGCACCTCCTCCCCTTCTTCACTGACTTGGTGTCTGCAGGCTATTTCTCTCAAACATTCCCATTCCTCTCTCTGTCTGCAATTGTTGGTATGCAGGTCTTCTCTTCCCCTTCTTGACTCCATTATCCCAGAGATGCCTCCACTGTCACTGATGGGCTCAGCCATGGCCAGTGGCAGATCTGTCTTGGAGCCAGCTGCATTGGCTCTGTCAGACACGGGGGAAGCTACTGGCAATTTCTTGGAGAAGCAACGTTGTAGCCCTACTATTACAACTGCTAAAACCTTGCCACGCGAACCCAATACAAAAGCAAAAAGGTTTCAAGAAAATTTTAAAAAAAACAATTATGCTGCACGTGCAACTGGGATGATGTGGTATAACTGCTCATAATTTGTGGTGTCATTTTGTGAAATAGTTTAATCATCAGTGGGTCTGTCCTTGAAAAGTGCCTGTTACACAAGGAAAAAAAGCAATCTAAGTATTTTTGCCCAAATTAAAATTATAATTAAAGTTCTTCTGTAAAATAATTTAGTCAACATTTAATTTTTATATAAGACAGTTTTGCTGCACAATTTATTGCCTTTCTATGGGTACAAACACAGAACACTTCTTGCTTTGCCAACTTAACTTCAGCTGTTCTCTGGTGTTACCAGTTCTGTGCTTTCAAAACAACTCACTTTCCCTAGGCACAGTTATATTATCTTGTGATCTTTCTTTAACTGTTGCTGATGTACCTTTCCTGTTGTATTCATCACCTTTCTCACCTATCTCCATTTGGACTTTTTCTGTCATTGTATGTATGATAGTTTGCACTGTTTTTTGTTTGTGTATTTCAGTGAATGCAGGCTCTACCTTGCTTTTGGAGTAGCTTTTAAAGAAAATTCCCTTAGAGGTTAATGTAGGGTAACTTTGATCCAAAATTTTCTTTTTTTTGTGAAGTGGCTTTGGTGATCTACAGAGTTTGAATAGCCCGTTCATGTTTTCTTTTTCTTTTTAACTAAAGTTAAGAGAGAAATTCTGAAATCATTTAGTTTGTGTATCCTAGTACATTCCTCTTATATTCAATCTTCTTTCTAGATATATAGAGAAAGAAAACACATTAGTGGTTAGTCTTCACTGGCAACTTCTGCTATTTTAATACCCCAGATAAACTAGCAATTTGAACTAATTTTTTTCTCTGTTATAATTAGTGATGATGTAGTTATCAGTGGAATTCAAGAATGTTTGTGGTCCTTCTCATCCCTCTTACACAAACCAAACAAAACTAGAGAAAGGAAAAAGAACTGCACTTATTTCACACAAGGCTTACAAGGCATATTTTGTAATTCTGAGTTCTGTGTTGCAAAACACTTTCAGAACAGAAACTGATTATTTTGTGAAATGTAATAAGAAGTTGCACAAGTGTTGCAGTTTCTGAAAAGATGCTTCACATTACCTTGTACAAATTATTTTTATTGGCAGCTGGTTAATATATTTCAAGATGATTAATTGCTAGATGTATTAACACTCCAGTCAGATCTCTGTTGCTGATGTAGAGATTTAGTTGCACACTTTTTCTTACTGATATAGTGATATATATAGTACTAGAATGTCTGACAATTCCAATTTTCTGTTAATTTGATTATAGTGTATTTAGAGATTGTCATATGATAGGTATGACTAAGCATAATAGTTCAATTTGGTTTTATATACACATCTCTTTTTCCAATCTGAGAGGGTCCAAACACTCTTAAACATCAGAAATGAAGATTTTAAGAATTGTGTCTGCTTTGTGAGTAATCTCTGTGGGTCATCAATTAGTTTACTGAAGCCTTTCTTGTATTCTGTTAGATAGAAACAAGAGTATTCAATAGCACTTTTGTGTGTATTTTTATCTTTGCATCCTTAAATGTGCATTATAAAACACAGATGTACTGTCTCAAGCTTCTGAGAGCTGTGACTCAGATAACAATCTTCTTTTTTCTAGAGCTGTTCAACTGCTGTCCAAATCAAAGAATCATATTTCAAAATAATTTTATTTACTTCTATTCAGATATTAAAGACTACTTATTTAATTTTTCTGCTTTGTTTATAAATATTAACTATATAAAGCATGAGTGAATAACTTTATCAAGGTGACAATGGAGGTGCTTGTCTTTTTTTGACATCTGTTGACATGCTTACTCAGAATCTGATAAATTTGACCTCAGCTGAAAACAAACAAACCAAAAAAAACCGGCCCCAAAACAAAAGTAATAAGTAAAGAAAATTAACTGTCTTATAAAAATTCTTCCTGAAATACCTACAGCTTTTAATGCATTTAGTCCATAAGCATCAGTTTGCTCTCATGTGCATTTGAATGGCAGCTCTTTTAATGCCTTTTACCTTGTGGAGATTTGTTTCCCTCCACCTCACAGACACCTGGAACACAGGTATAGGTTCTTCTTAGTCTGGGTGTACTTCATGCTCTGGTGTACCCTTTTTCAGGGTGCTGCTGATGTTGGTTTATTGCTATCTCAGTGCAGCAGAGAAGCAGCACTCAGAATGTACTGATATTGTACATTTCCGGGCAGAGGGTAGGGGAACAGACTCTGGCATCCCCATGATGACTGACACTTCTGGAAAAATGTGCATGTTCTTTTGGCAATTCTTTGATTGGTATAAATCAACAGAGTACAAATAAATCAGTTTCTGGCAATAAAAATATTATGTTGAGGAAAAAGACAGCAACATTGAATTTCTAATCCTTTCTGTTTATCCAAAGGAAACCATTTTCCTTCTGCAATACTTTTACTAATGGCCTATTTTATTTCCATGGTTCCTGCTCATAAAAGCCTATGTTTCAAGAAGCAGTTCTACAGAGACAACTTGATTTTTAATAGATTGTCTGATGATGTTTCTCCTGAAAGTGCAGCTGCTCAAGATACCTTCCTGCTTATGATTCAGGGAAAGCTGATACACAATACCCTGACTTCATTCTAAATCTGATTTCACACTCTCCAGTTCCTATTCATTGTTTTTCTTATTAACTTTAGATAAGATAAAAACACAAGCTGGAGGCAGAGTACTTTCCCCGAGATTTTTCCCTCTGGATGCAATTTGCTAAGTTTAATAAAAGTTAAGTGTGAGAACAAACTATGGTGTGTCTTTCTGTTATCGGGTCATCAGAAGTTTCTTGGAATTTAGCTTTTCCCTGTTGTGTGCTTCAGTTATTTTTTCAAAATTTCTGTTCTCTCTATGATGCAGAGTGGGTTTGAACAGAACAATGAAACTGTGGAGGTAGACCTAAAAGCTTCCCTTAAGGGATCAGGCAATAAGTGTGTACCAGTGTTGCCAAGGAACAGCATAACACCTGCCAGTGCAGAAGGTTGATTCATGTGTAAGCATTTCACAGAGAAGGGAGAACTTGCCCTACACAGGATGCTGTGGGCCAAGTGGCACATTGTGAATTTACTCTGTGTCATGAGTAAGGCAGATCTCTGTTGTGTTGTACTGCTCTCTTCTGAAGGAGCACTCTCCCAGAAATGCACAGAGCCGATGTCACCAACCTCCATGTACTTCTGTTCCCTTTTGCCTTACTCATACTGACTAATTCTTCCCAAGCTTCCTCCCACTGACAACCTGAAAGTCTGATTAGAAAGATACTGCCTGGGATCATGCTTTGAACTAGTGTGGCTCAAAGACCCTCCTCTTCCTCATTTTTTCATGCTCAAATGTAAATCTAGGCAAACTCAGACACAGCTTGTAAAAATTAATTTCATGAAAAAGTGTATTTGAAAATCCACAAGAAAAACCCAAAACATCATTAAACATTGTATGCTACTTACTATCTGAACAATGGTCTCTATTCATAGTAGTCTCACAATGCCTATGTATCTGGCTATCTGTCTTTCAAAAAAACCCTGCTGTCATGTACATGTCCATCTTTGTCAAGACTATCTTTTCTACCTTTCAGGAAGAAATGGAGACTCATGAAAAAGCTCTTTGCAGTATAAAGGAATTTCTATTTCACATCCTCAGGTAGTCTCCACACAATTGGACTGAATACATGAACAACAAAGATGTTTTGTTTGGTTGTTTTCCCTTTGGAGAGCACCAGCGCTTCTTTTCTAGTATAGTCTTTCTTTTGTGTCTGTCACTATCTTAACAGAATACACATTTTCTTTAGGAGGATTTTTCTTCAAATGATTCAAAGAACTTCATAGAAGTAATTTGTTTATTTACACAAAGCACTTAGTGTAATGCTTCTTTGATATTCAAATCTGATGAAAGGACTAGTTTTGTGTGTTTCTGTTTTTATTAGATAGCTTTTTAAATCTTCCCTTTTATATTTTTTGTTATTCTTTATGGTTGCAATATACTTGCAACATTTATTTTCCTGTCTATTAGTGGAACACTTTTGAGCTGGTAGCTGGTGCATTATGGGAACATAGAAATGGAGAAAACTTTCTGAAGAAGTCTTTAACAATGAAATTGTAAATATTTTTCATAAACTGAACAGTTTTCAAGTTAAAAATAGGCTTTTGGACTCACTCTTTCTGATAGGAAGCTCGTGTAAAAACTCTCATGTCTGTTATTAAACCAAATTTATTCATTCCAATTCTGCCTTCAAGTGTAGTTAAGTGTTTTATACTCTTGTATCCTGTCTCCTGATAATCATATCTCCTTTGGAAAACTCTATTTCTCTCTGTGTGACAAATGCAGATGTGTGTGAGGTAACCTGATGCCAGTGACCTGTACCAATTACCTTTATCAGAGATCCTGACCATGAGAGAGCTCTGCAGCTTCCAGTACTGCAGAAGTCTATGCAGGAGCAGTTTCAGTCATTTTTAGCTGCCAGCATCTCTGATCCCTAACTGCAAGCCTGTTGCTGACTGCTCATTCCCTGTCTAATGTTAGCACAAGGGTTCATACAGACTTTTCCTACTCCTCTGTGTTCAATGGCCTCATTAACTCTTATGCTTCAGCAAAAGAAGCAAGAGCAAGTAAGAAGGAAGAAGATGTCAGTGGGAAAGGTTTGGCCTCATTGCCAGTTTATGCCAGGTTAAATTGGATGTGAAACTATGGCAGTAAGACTGAAATCAATCTGAAACACCAAAATGGTCTGATAGAAAGCTGCTGCCTTTTTTTTTTTTGGGGGGGGAAGAGGGAAGTAAAAATGAATAGCACTGAATCTTGATATCTTTTAGGTCAGTTTTTTCTGTATTCTGTTGCTGGGGATTTCAAGCCCAGAGGAGCCTAAAATCAGCAAAAATTAACCTGAATTTAGGATTGAAACAATTATTTTGAAAAAAACAATAGTTTATTTTATGAAATTAGGTAGGTGTTTTTCTTTTTTGTTTGTGTATGCATTAAAATAAGTTCCAAAACTTCAAGTCTAACTTGTGTAAAATCTGACTGAAATGTTTTCTGTATTATTTTTTTCAGCCTATGAGTTCTGAAGAGTAGTGAAATACATAGTAAAAAGAAGAAAGAGAAAAGAGTCAGGGCACTACTGGTCTGACAGTTCCCTTGTTCACTTTGTGCAAGACCCTGTCACTGTTTTTCATTTCCTTGCCTTATCTTTGTTGTGAATTAGTGTTTTAAGGTCACTTATAGAATAATTGGCAAAAGCATTTGCAAAATCACATTTAATAGAAAAGCAAAAGCATGGTAAAGTTCATTGGCAAGGTTAGCTGTTACTTACTATGGTTAGAGCAAACTGAAAAAAATGAGAATCTAAAATCAATCAAGCCAAACCAAAATTAACCCAAATTATCATGTCTTCATTTTGCAAAGAAAAAAAAAAAACATTATATTATTGTGACTGAGGCTAGACTTCCCACTACCATAAAGAGGTTCTTTATTTGTTATTATCTAAATAATAGCTAAAGTAACTATTTCTGTGCTTTGTGTTGGAAAGAAGATTGAATTACACAAGTGAAAAGCATGTCATGAGGGGTTTTTAAGCTTTTTATGAAATATCACATCTCAACTGAAAAACAAAATCAAAAGGACTACATCGAACATTTCTCTCCTCTTTTCCATGAGAAAATAGACCTTAAGGACTTTGTGTTGGTACTTTCTATTAAGACGACAATCAATATAATTTGCTTATTTAGCAAGACTCAAGGCAAGACAGAGGATTGTTATTTCCTGTAGCATACTGCAACATCAGTGAGATTGTGATAATTGCTGTGAGATAAAGTGAGCCTAGTGGATTGTGTAAATTGGATGTGTTCATTTAAACTGTTTAGGAGTGACAGATTTGCTGATTATTCAGATTGCCCCCTTATTTCTTTATGTCCATTATTCCTTCATGTAAAATCTGGTATGCTTGCTACTACATTCTTGCTACTGCTTAGGAAGGTTTTCGGTTTTTTGTTTTTGTTTTTTGTTTGTTTGTTTGTTTGTTCATTGTTGGTTTTTTTTTCAGTATAGCTGCTCTATTATAATAAAGTTGGACAGCTATGTCATCAATTAATAAACCTAATCATTAACATATCACCTTGGTCACCATAGATAGATAAATAGAAATAAAGATAGATGGATAGATAGATAGATAGATAGATACTCTTAAAAACACAAACAAAGAACCTGAACTGCCAGATGAACTTGAGCTACTGGAGTCCTGCTCTCTGCAATATATGCCGACAATATTGTGACAGCATGTTTTCCCATGACACTAGACTTACCTGGGTATAAAGAAATGGATTTAACTGTGCTTCTACTTTGACCAGATTATGTTTGAAATTCATGTTTTGATACTATGTGGTCTAGCCTGATTTTGAACAGTATTTGCCTAAAAAGTTGTTTAAGTAGGAAAATTTTTTTCTGGTGATATGTGCAATTTCTAAAGAAAGCTCTATCCAAACAG
The DNA here is from genome assembly GCA_035583185.1 of Anabacerthia variegaticeps. Taxonomy (NCBI): domain Eukaryota; kingdom Metazoa; phylum Chordata; class Aves; order Passeriformes; family Furnariidae; genus Anabacerthia; species Anabacerthia variegaticeps. The sequence goes on from JAWWEW010000078.1 coordinate 95,000,684, forward strand.
ACCCATCCACTTTCATAATAACAAATTGACATGTAGGATACTTACCCATAACTAAAATTTCTGACAAGTTTTATAGTTTTGCAAAAGCAGCAGCCATCCACAAGAATTTAGGGCCAAATTCATAGACATAATTTTCCCATTGCACATAATACCTTAGAATAATAGAAAAGTTGGGGTCGGAAGGGACTTCTAAAGATTTTGATCAGAACACCTTCTGATGTGTAATGGAGGTATAGCATGCATTTCCAGATCCTATTAAGGGTGGTTGTCATCTGCTTGTGCCACTCTTGACGGTAGCACATGCTAACTTGCTAGGCAAAACTGTTCCTTTCCAGCAAAGTCACAATTTCTCTTCAATTTAGGACAGATCCATAGTAACATTTATAACTAACCTTTATTTATACTGGTGTGCATGCGTTTTGTTGTGATTCTTCTCTATCCTTTGAAGCTCTTTGGCAACATGTTCTTTATACATTAGAAATGGGTAAAGTTATAGTTTGTTGTCCACATGGTTTAACTGGAAATATTAGTAATCAGTAAGACTCATGTCTGCAGGTATTTTTACTGTGTTGCTTTTTTTCTTTCTCCACTGAAAGGATAACTGGAGGTAGGGGATGGGATCTGGTTCACTTTTGTTTATTTTTTGTCTATGTCATTATAATATGTCGACAATAAAAAATGTGGGTATATTGTGGGATAGAGGTAGACAATCAATACTCTGTGCTGATTGTGAAATAAGGTTAGAAGCAGCTTTTATTCTTAAGACAAACAAAATTATTTTGTTTGCCACAACTTGTCAAAGACAAAAAATATTATTATCAGCAACCATGAGCTGAGATGACACATTAAGCTCTGTAAAATTACAGTGCAAGTGTGGATGACTTTTTGATAAGTTTTATTCCTCTTTGCTCTATATTCTTTTCAGTAAAGTCAATTTTTTCCTCTAACCTGTTCTGTTATAATAATTTTGCATTTTGATATATATTGCTAGGAAGTTTTAAGAACTAAAGTCCAAATTTTCCCTTGTGACTATAGGTGTCTTGTAGCACTTTGGGATTTAGGAGGTCTCATCACTCAAGAAACTAGTTTTTGCCTCTGCAGCATCATGTGCATGTCATGGGAACTAGAGCTCTAAACTCACTGATTTTTCCTTATTAGTGGTAGATCACATTCAAGACCATTGGAGTTTTACAGTGTCTTGATCTTCTTTAAGTACAAAGGGAAGTAAGGAGGAAACAAGATGCACCTGGGTTGGGCTTTTTGTTGTGTTTTTTTTGTTAGCTTTTTTTGTTTGGAATAATGGCACTTGTTACACTACCTCATCAGCAGTCTGTGTTCTCATCTGTCATAATATGTTCTACCCTAGAGCATTAGAGAATTGAAACTGGAAGCACTAAAGTCACTCGTAGAAAGCAGAGTTGGAAGGTAGATTCTTGGGAGAGGTGGAGAAAAATCCTAAAAACTTGGGGCTGAAAGAGATCTGAAAAGAAAATCTAATCAATTTCGCTGCTCTGAAGCTGTCAAAATGTGCCTAAATTTCAATATGAATGTTTTCTCAGTAATTATTACAATGTAACTTATTACAATGTTTTTCTCTTCCAAAAGTTAAAATACCTCTTTTCATATCATCTTATTTAAACTGCTTGTATGTTTAAGCAAATGTGATCTCAGTGGTGATTATGGGTACAACAATACTTCTACTTTCTTTTTGTAGCAAATTTATTTAAAGTCTGTTCTGTGTACAACCTCTATCTACTCACAAGGTCTTTTCCAAAACTACTCATATTTGTATCCCCTGTGCTTTCTCCCAGATGAATATATTCTTACTGAAATATGATGCCCCAAAGTGGAAATAGATATATATACTGAGAACTTGTGTTTCATGTAGTGAAGGAATTATTTCCTATATTTGTGAATGACAGTTCTGAAAATCAGTATCAACCACTGTTTTGCAAAATCATCCCATTATATTAATAGTTGTCATTCAGTAGTCATTTCCTATTCTACATTTACACATTCAATTTTCATCTTTCCCTGTTCTCAGGGGAATTAGATACAAAGTTTATAGTTTTGCTAGCAGGCTTATTCTGTTCTGACCGTCCTTGCCCCAGCTAGTGCAAAGCAGCGTGAAGAACTGAATCAGACAGGACTGACGTGACTTTGGGATGATGTCCCCCTCTACCAGAACCCCATATACCTTCCAAAAATATACCTTTACAATTCTGTTCCAATAGCAAAATGCAATGGTGATATAATGCAGAGCTAACATTGTAAAAAATTGCTCTGTGAAACAATTTTCCACAGATTTTTGTTTGTTTGCTTGTTTTTATAACAAATTTTGAAATGTATTATTATTTATCAATATAACTTTTCAGATCTTTGCCAACTGAGAAACCTTAGAGCTGTTACTGGAATCAGGAGACTGATTCTGATTTTATCACCAATCTTTCCAGAATGACTACTTTTAATCCAGATCACCTCACTACTTAGTCATACACCCATCTCTGGTGGTTAGAGCAAGAAGCTAGGGTCTAGTAATTGCTTAAGTTGTCCCTGGCAGAAATCTGGACTGCAAAGCCTGAGATAATAACTCTGTACTTGTCTTCAGTGATCTTGGAATGAAGAAATTTTTCTGAAATTAATAAGTTTTCAAGATGTCCTCTGTTCTATTGGCCACTCTCCAGGGGCATCTGGAACATACCAGGAAAAGCCAAGATCTGTTCTTTTATTAATTTACTGCATAGTATTTAATTTAATGAGTGATATAGTTCATTGTTTCTTGTTTAGAAACTCACTTCAATATGGTCTAGTGGAGCTGCAAGAGCAGCTTTCCATTACCAGATGAAAGGAAAAAAACAGCCTTCTCTATATCATCCTCTATAAACTACTGTTAGAAAAGGGGCTGTGTAGATTTTTGATGCTATTTAAGGCTGTGTTGGGAAAAAATATAAAAGTCTTGTGAAATGATATCTTGTGAGTGACCTATTAAGGTTAAATTAGTGCCAAAGGGATGTATGCAAATCGCTATCAGTGTGAAAAGGAGCAAGTAAGCCCCACTTGTCATTTACAATACATTCTACAATTTTAAAAGTTTCCTTGTAATATTATGGATTGACTAGCTTCTAAAAATAAATTAATAACTTATAGGTTAGTACCCCTGAAAACTATAGTGAAATCCAATCATATCTGACTCTTTCCTCAAATTAAATGGTGGCTTCTGTTTCAAAATTACCTTTGTGTCAAAGAAAATGTAGCAGACTCTGAAACATTGCTACCAAAAATATCTCAATTTCAAACCAGTGGGATAAAAATCTAGTTAGAGTGTGGGGAAGGAGTTTAAAAGAAGGTTCAGTCACCAGTATTTACTGATGGTAAATCATGGTAAAAAGAGGTTCTGAAAGTAGACTTTAATGTCATAAAAACTTTTTTTTTTTTTAAAATTTATGTGTGTGGCATGGGTTGTTACTTTCTCCTTTTTTTTTGTGTGTGTGTTTTTTGTTTGTATTGTTTTGTTTGTTTGTTTGCAGAATGGAAATACTTTACTGAAGGCTGGTATAAAGATGGAGAATAAAAAATGTCACAAATGCCCATGGAAGGTTGAAGAAATGTACTGGAGTAGGCATTGCCACCTATTGACTAAAATGTAGAACAGTAAGAAAGGCAATTTTAACTAAAAAATAAGAGGTACTAGAGAGCAGCAAAAGATGTAAAAATTTATATTTGGATCCTCACAGAATGTAAAGTGTTGTTTGCTGTTTGTTTGTTACTTTAAGAGGAATACAGCCTAAATTTTAATGCTGGTCAAGAGTTCAGTTGTTATTTGTTGATGTGATTTTGTTGGTGTTTCATCTATTAGATTTTCTTACTTGTAATTAGAGGGTTGCTCCTAAGATAATGGAAGGTATTGACTCTAGACTGTTCGGTCTGAATTATGAAAAGTCAGAAGAACAATGAAAGACAGTGGTTAGTTATGAGCTTAGCAAACTGTACTGAATATGTCGATAATGTCTTTGTAGCAGGCAGGTATTAAGGTCCTAAGAATTCATAATCACATTGTTTGAGATATCAGCCAAGATAAATGGAGCTATAGAGTTGTGGACTGAAGCAAAATGACCTTGTATCTTGGATTCTCTTTTCAATCTTAGATATAAAACAGACAGTGATAGCCCACTACTCTTTAAAAACCAACCAATTATCCAAACAAAAGAAAAGCAAACAATAAACAAAAAAACAAACAACGACAAAAAAGAGAAAAAAATTACTCCCTTGATTTTTTTTTTTTCATGCTGTAGAGGTGGATCTGCGATAAATTAGAAAATTATTTATATATTTATTTATTTATTTATTTATTTATTTATTGTTAGACTGCTTCTATTTCTTCTTATAAACCAATAAGAAATTTTATTTTGTCTTTATATTTACAACTTTACTCATCACCGCTAAAGAGAAAGCAGTTTTATTCAGTCAGTACGTATTGTAGAAACTACTGGATTGATTTTAATTTGAATGCCCCATTCTAGTTTAAAGGGTAACATTTTACGGTCATAAAATGAGAAACAGACTGAAGTCTGTCTTGAGTTTATCTGGAGTTATAAGTCTTTAACACTGGAGACAAGAGATTTTCACCAGAATATTGAATTTATGTGACAATATTTTGAGGCAGGGGAGCTACAGGTGTGACTTCTGTTAGAAGACACTATAAGTGTTCCCCATGTCCGACAGAGCCAATGCCAGCTGGCTCCAAGGTGGACCTGCTCTTGGCCAAGGCTGAGCTCATGGGAGCACAGTGGTAGCACCTCTGGAATAATGTATTTAAGAACAGGGAAAACTACTGTAAAAAATTATGCTAGAGAGAGCAATGAGAATATGTGAGAGAAGCAGCCCTGCAGACACCAAGGAGAAGAAAGTGATCCAGGTGCCAGAGCAGAGATTCCCCTGCAGCCCATAGTGAAGACTGTGGAGAAGTATCCTGGCTCCCTGCAGTCCATGGAGGTCCATGATGGAGCAAAGATCCACCTGCAGCCCATGGAGAACCCCACATGAGAGCAGACAGCTGCTAAAAGGAGGTAATGATCCTATGGGAAACCTGCACTGGAGCAAGATTCTGGCAGGACCTGTGGCCCTGTGGAGAGAAGAGTCCATGCTGAAGCAGTTTTGCTGGCAGGACTTATGTACTCACATGGGACCTGCTCTGGAGCAGCTTGTTCCTCAAGGACTGCACCCTATGGGAGGGACCCACACTGGAGCACTTCATAAAGGATTGAAGCTCATGGGAATAACTTCTGTTGAAGAAGCTGGTGGAGGACTGTCTCCCCTGTGAGGAACCCTACACTGGGCGGAGGAAGAGCATGAGGAACACCTACCCTGAGAAGAAAGGGGTGGCAGAGACAATAGGTAATGAACTGCCTTCAACCCCTATTCCCTGTCCCCCTGCACCACTGAAGGGGATGAGATAGGGAATTCAGGAGCAAAGCCGAGGCCAGGAAGAGTTTGTTTTATTTCTCATTATCCTGCTCTGGTTTGATTAGTAATAAATCAAATTAATTTCCCTAAGCTGAGTCTGTTTTGCCTGTGACAGTAACTGGTGACTGATCTCTCCTTGCCCTTACCTTACCCCTTACCCCTGACGCTCTTGTTATGTTTTCTCTCCCCTGTCCAATTGAGGAGCGGGATGATTGAGTGGCGTTGGTGAACACTGATCATTCAGCCACGGTCAACCCACCACAACTACCTCATTAAAATCAGTACTGCTGAAAAAGGAAGAGGTGCCTTTTTTATATGTGATAGAATTCAGTTCTGTGGATTCCTTCCTGCAGTCATTCCATGGCCCATGTGAGATATAAAGGTAATTTACTGAGTAGAAATCAAAATCGGCTCTGACAATATTGAAGATCGAATATAACATAAAGAAGCACAAGCCAAGTGGAGAATTTAAATAAACATGTGAAAAGAGAAAAAACAATTGCAAAAAACATGCATTGAACAGAGACTACCTTCAGAAATTATGCATTCTAAATGAATTATGTAAAAGTATGACAATTTATGCCTTAGTCACATAGAAATATTTCTACAAAAATATTTTACAATACATAGTCTATTTTTTCCTCTCAAAAAAATGCAAAGTATCTTAGTCTTAGAAATCTGATTTTTTTTTTTTTTTTTTTTTTTTAATTTTCAAACAAGCAAACAGAACTTTCCTGTTTTATTTTGTTAGCCACAAGTTTGTTGAATGTAGGAAGGGTCCTATCTTTTCTGGTTTAAATTTGTATCAAATATTGGCTATTATCCTGGGTGCCTGACACATCTTACTTCACAAATGTTATATCCTAAAGAATGAGTAAATAACTTTCATTTTGTAAGAAGGAAGAAAAATAAAAAATACATATGTACTGCAAACAGTTAAAGTCCAGCAGACATTAAGGTTTTTTCTTACGTAAGGCATGTCCTCTAAAACCTTTGAAAAACAGTGCCCAGATGTCAATATATATAAAAGGCAATAGCACTCACTACAGAAAACATTGTCAAATATGAAGTAACCAAATCCACTAACAAGACAGTAACAAGACAGAGAGGACAAAAGCCTTCATAATAAAAGATTGCTTGTCATAGTAATTGTCTAGTTTTTGTTTGTTTTTAAACTTAGACTTAATGTATCATTTGGTTTGGCACTGTTAACAAAAGCAATAGAAAAACTTTCAAATGATACATTCACATTCAACATGAAAGTGTATATTAAATTACTAAAGCCTCATAATACATAATTTCTTCATAAGCTTCCTTGGTCTTATTTGTACCCTTAACAATAAAGTAATGACTTCTGAACATAGCTTCAAATTGCTGGCTGATGTCACTGTAAAACTCCTCTCAATGATTTTTGAGCAGTCTCGAGAATCCAGAGAGGTCCCAGTTGACTGAAGCTGATGAACGCTGTTCTGATTTTCAAGAAGGGCAAGAAGGAGATCCCCAGAAACTACAGGCCTGTAAGTCTCCCTTTAATGCCTGGTAAAGACATGGAAAAGAATATTCTGGGACCTATACCTGGAAGACAACACAGTCACTGGTCACAGTCAATATGGTTTCATGAGGGAAAAGTCCTACTTGTTGAACCCGGTTTTCTCCTAGGACAGGGCAACACACCTAGTTGATATAAGAATGACAGTAGATGTAATCTCTTTGGACTTCAGCAAAGCTTTTGACACTGTCTCTCACAGTATCCTTATGGTCAAACTGTCCAGCACACAGCTGAATAACCATGTTATGTGATGGATGAGCAACTGGCTCACAGGTCGCAGTCAAAGAATTGCAATGAATGGAGTAACATCAGGCTGGCAACAGGTCATTTGTGGGGTTCCTCAGGGTTCCATCTTAGGCCCAGTTCTCTTCAACATCTTCATTAATGACTTGAATGCAGGACTCAAAGGAATACTAATGAAGTTTTCTCTCAACTCCCTCGAGGGCAGAAAGGTTTTGCAAAGAGACTTTGACAAACTGGAAAGATGGGCAATTACCAACAGTCAAGGTTGGTTGGGCACTGGAACAGTCTCCCCAGGGAAGTGGTCACAGCACCAAACCTGACAGAGTTCAAGAAGTGTTTGGACAATGCTGTTAGGCACAGGCTGTGATTGCTGTGGTGTCCTGTGCAGGGCCAGGAGTTGGATTTGATGATCCTGATGAGTACCTTCCAACTCAGCATGTTCTATTATTCTATCATTTTATGATGTCTTATAAGACTAGTGTTTTTCAAGTGAATTATTAAAGCCAAAGAAAATGAAAACTCATGTGTTGACGTAATCTTATTTAAAATTTTGCTTCTAATTTCTTTTTTAAAGTGCATATCATCCAAGCATTTTTACATTAATTTGAGTGATAAGCTTTCTCACTGCTTCCGGTTTTACCACATCCTTTTCTTAGTTTCTGGTTTAAAGGTTGAAATATAAAGGGGAATGGGTTTTGTTGATTTGGTTTTTTGTTGTTTTTTGTTGTTGTTGTTTTTTTCCTGTATTTCTCTTCTGTAGAGAATGGCCTTAAAAGGGACATCTTTTTTTTCCCAATGCATTATAGATTACAGTATCAGGAGTCTTTTAAAACCTCATGTGGAGAACCATGCGGATGGCATTGACAGCTCTAGTATGTTATTGGACTGCCAGCTGCTCTTCGTGCCTTTCTTGCTGGCATGTTGTTTTACTCTCAGCAGGAAAGGACTTGAAGCAAGGAGCAAAGAAGTGTTTCAACCATGTTTTTTGAATTCATTCTAATTCTTTTTTGTGGGGTGGTTTTTTTTTGTTCCACAATTTAGATTTTTTTACTAGCTCACTTCTGGCACAACACTATAGTGGAAACTGTCTTGTGACTCTTTTCATCCTGCTGATGTTATACTCTTTTTTTAATACCTGCTATTAAGTTCAATGAGATGGCCTCATGTTAGGATAAAAATGGGCCTTTATAAGATACTTGTGATTTTGCTGACTTTAAACTTCTTTATAGGATAGCATTCTATGAATTTTAATCATAGACAAGTACAGTTTATCATTTCCTTTTTTCTTGTCATTTTTGTTGCAGACAAATTGAGATTATATGATAAAAAAAAAAAATATTAAATCAACCCAAAATTTGAAAACTACAAAATTGCAGATTTCCAAAGAAATTGCCATTCTGATGTAGAATTTCAAATGAAATTTCATTTTTTTATATAGCTTTATTTATAAATCATGAGATGTACTTATATGAACAAAATGCAATTAAATGTTGATATTGTCACTACATCATTAAAAAAAAAAAAAAAAAGGCTTTGTCCAGTATTAACTTATGTTATCAGCTTATACCAGAGAGTAGATTTACAGAGACTAATAACACTGTACCACAACAAGAAAGGAAAAAGAAAAAAGCAAGTATTATAAATTTTTTTAAGGCTACTTAATGCAATAAGAGTCTTTGTGGAAATAGAGAAAAATCCCATGAGGTCCTCATATAAGATTCTTACTATAATTATAAAAAGACTGAGCATAGTTATACCTGAAGGCTAAAACCCCTCTTGTTAGCTATTTATAAGTGAATGTATTCCAATAACTATGTATCTATGTGCTTTAAAATCCAGAGGCACAGAATAGTTTAAAAGAGATAAAAATGTGATTAAAACTTAAAGACTTGCCCACCAGTGACAGCACTACTTGACTTTTTTATCTTTCTCCTCTTGATATCTGAGAAATCCCTGGATACTGTGAAAATTTGAGTCAGCTGAACAGGTCTGGCTAACAAATTTGGATTTGCACTTCTGAATCCCAAAGAAAAGTTATGAAGATTCCCGTATTATAAGTACATGAACAAGTTGCTCAGAGAAGTGTTGGGGTCACATTCTCTGAAGAGATTTAAAAGATGTATGGACCTGATGCTTGGCCACACAGTTTAGTGGTGGAATTGGCAATGCTGGCAATAATGGTTGGACTCAATGATATCAGAGGTCTTTTCAACCTAAACAATTCTATGATTCTATGATGATTTTATATTATGTCTACTCATAGTACTTAGCTGAGTGTCTAATTTTTGCACTACTGTAAGAGCTGGCTCAGGTCAAGTCAAAAATCATGTCCTTGGTGCCAAAGCACACTGTGTCATGGTGTTGCAGGAGGATTGGTGACACCTGTTGAGCCCATTATTTCTGTTAGACCTGTTTGAGTGGATCTAGAGGAGGATCATAAAAGTGATCAGAGCGCTGGAGCACCTATCCTATGAAAAGAGACTGAGAGCGCTGGGGTTCTTCAGCCTGCAGAACCGAAGGCTCTGGGGACACCTCATAGCAGCTTTTTAATGCTTGTAAGAGAGAATAACTTTTTACATAGGCAGATAGTGATAGGACAAGAAGCAGTGGTTTTAAACTAAGAGGGGAGATATTTAGACTAGATGTTAAGAAATTCTTTAATGTGAAGGTGGAGAGGCACTTGAATAAGTTGCCCAGAGAAGTGGATGTCCCACTTCCCTGGAAGCGTCCAAGGCCAGATTGGATGGAACCTTGCACAACCTGGTCTAGTGGAAGGTATCCCTGCCCATCGCAGAGGTTCTGGAACTAGATAATCTTTAAGGTCCCTTCCAACTTCCTATGATTTGACAATTCTGAGCACAGTTGAATCAATATGATGAGCTTTGTATTTGTGCAACATGTAGCAGTAGCTGAAAGGAAGGGTCTTATACAAAGACTCTCTATATAGATAGTAAAAACAACAGAACGTCTAATGTTAGTGATGTGAAAAATTTCCCATCTGTACACTTTTATTCAAATAAGGCAAATGTTTATTAAATGCTCTGACAGTTTATAATGAAATAGGGTCTTTGACAAATATTTTAGGTAGAAATTTTAGAAAACTAATAAAATAGGGTAAAGTAAACCTGAGAGTATACAGATTAAAGGATAGATAAGTGTCTTTAACTAAACTGTATATATTCTGTGTTGATGAAACTGACTGGTATTGACAAAAGTTTCCAAAATTTGACTACCTCATATTTTATCTATAATGGCTGTCTGGAAATGTAAATTTTAATTCAGAGTGCCTTCACATTTGTATATTGAAAGTAAGATTGTCTTAGTTCATTGGAGAGCATTGACCAAGTCAGGAAAGCACAACTAATCATAGTCTGGTCTTGGTGGACAATCTTTTGAGAAGAATAATGCTTATCTTGTACTTGGGACATTTGTCGTTTAATTTTTTTGTTGTTGTTTAAATCAGTGTGTATATAAACCTAAATACTCTCTTTTCTTCTTAATCTTTAATGGCTATTCATATACTCTTAACTCCAAATCATTGACTTATCTTAGGGCTAAAAGTTATTAAAAATTTCAGTGAGATTCTTTTATGTTTATGTAAATAATGGTTACCTCAAACAGTCTGTGCTCTTTCTTTAAGCTAATAAATTTTGAATGAGAAGAGGTAAAATATTTCTTGCATATTCAATTAGCAACTACTCTGGAAAAAAGACATTTAAGAAGTGTTGAAAAACTTTTGACAGTCCTTCTTAAAATAAATGGAAGTCACAGCTGAAGTTTGTGAATACGGACCAGATAGTCTCTGAATTTATTACCTCTATTAGGCAATGAATGAAGTTTTGCTAGAAGTACAATAAGTAGGTACATACCTGAATTTTGAGGTTCAGCCTTCCCAAGGTGAAAATAGTTCTGGACGCATTCCAATACATGTTGAGAAAACATGGCAAGTCTTTTGCAGGTTAAATGTTAAAGAAGGGAGACAATGTTTAAGCCAGCTCATCATCTGTTGTCTACCTGTTCTATCTGTTCTTTCATGTATTATGTTGGGGCTGGTCACTGCACTTCATCAGTGACATACTTATATTTAAAAACCATAATACTAGTCAGCCCTCCAGCTTTATACTGTGAAGTGTTCTGTATCAATATATAATATTGTTCTTATATGAAACCTACTGCAATAGGATATGTTCCTTAATATTGTGAGGAATTAATATCACAAGGAAATTTTACTAATAATGTATTAAAGTAATAACACAAGAAGGAAAAGAAATGTAAAAGATGTGAAGATGTAGTAGAAGCAGAAAGAAAAGAGAGAAAAGATCAAAACTTAAGACCCCTCTGGGGATGCACAATCCACAGTATCTGATGCTGACCAGGTTCCACTGCTTCTATCTTTGACTGACCACTTTTCATCCCTCTTGACCTTTTGTTTTGTGTGTTATACATAATATTTAGACTTCTATGCTAAGAAATAGATGAACTTAAAACATCAGCTTTCTATCATTAGTATCTAGTGAGAGGTTTCAATTTTGCTCTAGAACAGAAATTTGTGATATCTAAAGTATTTGACTTGTTTGCTAGTACTTCAAAGTGACTTGCTTTTATTTTGGCATAGCTTCCTTTAGCAAATGGAGTGAGTTACTGCAAGAGAATTATTTATTGTCAATTATAAAATCTGAGTGGCATTACTGGGTAACCCACACAAGTCCCCAAAGTAGGAGAACATTATATTAAAACTGGCATCTCCCTGCACTGATTTTTTTTTTCTGAGCTACTCTTCACATTAAAAATACAAAAGCATAGATGGATCTAATGAATTAAAAATAAGTTGCTCATTTGGAGTTGGAATGCAAATCCAAAAGGTAATAAATTTCAAGAACAATTGGATTAAATTTTTTTAAAACCCTAAAAATATATTTCATGGTTATGTTTCTATGACATCTTAACTCTAGCTGTTGTCAGATTAATCCATAGAGAACCCTCTTAAAACAAAACAAAACAAAAACTTGCATGTTTATGGAAAGGCTTTTTACTTTTCTATTCATTTCCCCATTTATTGTTTTAGTTGTGACAGTGGTATTATCATAATGAGTGATTTGTCATCAGCAATGGAACCTTATGTATAAAGAGTCTGATTATCAGCTACAAGAAGCAAAAAGATAGTTGAAGTATTTTTCTTTTTTTTTTTTTTTTTTCCTTAACTGAATTAATTCCTAGTTATAAATTTCAGCAAGCTATAAGGTGGAAATGATACCATTTTCTCAGAAACCCCCAAAGCAACTCAAATTATACTTCCTCCAAAACAAACAAACTCCCTCTTCCCCAAAAACTGAAAAAAACAAACAAAAACAAAACAAAACAAAACAAAACAAAAAAAACAAACAAAAACCCACCACCTTCACCAATCACCTCCTAAAAACAGAGCCTGTCTTGATTTCTGAGGTCAAGGCAGTGGCAGTTCCACTTGCCTGTTTTATTCTTTCTGGTCCTAAGAGACACAGAATCATCATGAAACTGTTAGACTGGGGAGATGCAGTTGAAAGGATTAGTGAGTCAGCTTGTCAGTGCATGAGCTGTGGTTTTGTTGAGATATATACTTGGTCAAGGGAACTGCACAGCACTCAACACATCTAATCAGTCCAGATCCATTAGGAGCAAGCTATGCTTTATAATGTAGGGGACAGTCCTGTTAGCAACACTGAAACTAATGCCAAACCACTGACATAGTTTTGTCAGATGTACTATTCATATTTCTATGACTTAGGCACATGACAATAGGTCATTATGACATAATGGAAAGATACTGCCATAGTGGAATATTCTAAGAATAAGAGCTATTGAAAACAAGATTGTGCTTGATGGAGTAGTATTTGCAGTTCCAAAACAGCTTTAGGGTTTTTTAGCCAGTGTTTGAGTGTAAAGCCATGAAAAGACTAAACTTTACTTTCTGTGTGACTGAACTAAAAATTCAGGAACTAGTTCTAAAATACAAAGAATCCTATAGATTTATCAGATTGCTCCTGTGTTATGCCATCTGAAGCTAGAAAATAAACTTGCAAAAGCTGAACGTAGTCTGGGATCAGATTTATACTGTAACGACATATGCATCATAGTCCATCTTCTCTCCTTGAGAACATAATTTCAACATAAGAAGCTTGCTCAGGACTGAAAGCCAAGCTTAAACTTTCAGTGGTTTTATCCATATCTACTTTTTTAATATTTTTGGGGAGGTTATGTGTGTGTGAAGGTCAGATGTTTCATTAAAGGAGGCACGGGAGTAAGAAATGTGCCATCATTACAGATGAGACATTAAATCCCTAAGCCAAGATAACTAAGGTATGTAACCTCTGTAAAAAAGAGGGAAACATGCTGAGTGCAATTTTTTCTCCTGATTTCCTGGTCTTGAAAGCTTTGCTAGTGTACTAAAACTTGTACATTTTTGCATGAGTATTTTCCCCTAATATATTTTAGGGAGTCAAATAAGATGGAAACACACAGTATTTAGATAGACTGCAATTTTACATTTGCTAGTTAATACCTGAGAAGAAGTCTTCTTGCATTACTTATAAAATTCTGAAGTTATTTCTCACACACTAAAATTAGTGCCTCTAAGTCATGTTCCCTTTAACTTGGAAAGATCAAAAGGTAAACAAAGACAGACACACAGATAAATTCTAACAGAATCAATTGCAAAGTTGAATTCAAGGAAACAGAGAGGTTGTGATTCAATAAAAAATAAGTAAATATTTTACTAATTTGGACATCTAACTTTAGAAAGTTAAACATGAAACTTGAGTTTTTGAGTTTGGTACAAAATCCTCCTAGGGATTTCTTAAAATAAAGGCAGAGGAAGGAAACAATCCTTTGTACCATACAAAGCAGACAAATAAATGTGGAGCACAATTACTTCTTTAAAGTGCTGAATGAGGAATGAAAACTAGATCTAAATGCACAACTCAAGAAATAGGAAGTGTGGTCGATTCCTTCTCTCTGGAGATTTTTTTAATTAAGACTGATTTAAAAGATGTTATTATTCAAAAAAGAAGCTGTGCAAAATCACTATGGGCTTCATAACTGCAGCAGGTTTAGATGATTATAATGGCCCCTTCTGGCTTTAAAATCTGCGCTCATAAAAAAAGAAAAAGAATTTTCAAATCTGCAAGACTAACTTACTGTCATTTATCTGTATAAAAAATGCCAAATGGATTCAGTGAGGTCAAACATTTAGATTAACATTAAAAAAGGAACTTTAACATTTATGCGAATCTCAGAAATATCAAGAATTACACTGAATGTTCATAATAAGAAGGAAATGTCAAATCTTAGAAACACATTTATGCCTTGAAATTTAACTCTGAGATCAGACTAAAAATAAATTTTGACAGACAAATATTTTTTAACCTTTGCCTTGAAGTGTGGTCAAAGAGTGACTAGTGAGCTGCAGAAATACATAAATGCATATATCTGATCATGGAAGGGGAGGGGGGAAACAAACAAACAAACAATAGTTTAAGGGTATAGCACAATTTTTAAGTATTCCCTTCCCTTCCCTTCCCTTCCCTTCCCTTCCCTTCCCTTCCCTTCCCTTCCCTTCCCTTCCCT
>JAWWEW010000078.1:95016226-95189821 GCA_035583185.1 Anabacerthia variegaticeps
TCCCTTCCCTTCCCTTCCCTTCCCTTCCCTTCCCTTCCCTTCCCTTCCCTTCCATCTTTTCCAGCCAAATCATATTTTCTTATGACAAAGTTTTTCCATTCATCAGATTACAAATGCAACAGTTGTCTAACCCCAACTGCAGTGATTTTAATCAAACTGATTAGAGTCAGGCAATAAATCAGTCTTACAGGATGAAATATTTAATTAGCAAAAAGCTTCCATTTACTTACTAAAGGTTGTGAACCACTTTAGCACAACTTAAATGACAGAATATCTAAAGCCTTATAAAGGCATGAAGAAGGTATGTATATTATATATATATGAAAACAAAACCAAAAAAAAACAAAAAAAACCAACACTCTACCAGCATTAGTCAGTAATTTATAATATTTTTTCCAGATAATCCATAAATAAATAAAAGCTAAATGTAAAATGTGAAAACAGTTCACATATGTTTACTTTTTATCTGAAAGAACCATGAATGAAAATCAAATGACAAGCTCTGAAAAACTCTATGGTGTTGCTGCAGTACTCCAAGTGAGCCAGAACTTTAATATATATTTACCTTTTTGAGTTAGAACTTTTGAAACAGAGAACAATGAACTTTAGGAAAGATGAAAGAAAAAATTAAAATATTTCAAACCACATCTATTCCCAGTGCAGCATGTCCTCTCAGGGTGAGAGTCTTTCCATCACTCTCATCACTCCAGCTAGTTTTATTGGATTTCTGGGTTATAGTAAACTTCATAAAACCTCTGGACAAAGCTTTCTGACAGAAGTCACACAGAGGCTTTGACAACACTACTCTGGAAAGCAGGCTGGGCACAAGAGGGAGGCAGCCCTCCTCTTGCCACTTTTTTGGGACCTGGAAAATAGGCTGCATAAAATAAGATTGCCAGGCATTTTCTCAGTCACCTATTCCACATGGGAGGGAAACACTGATATTTCTTCGTTTCATCCCTCTATTCCATAATATTCATGGGTTAAGTGTATCAGCATCTTTGTTTACTGTCCCGCTCAGTGTGCAGCTGGGCAGCTCTGCTCTCAGAAGTAGTGGCCTTTTGGACAGAAACAAAGAATTGATTAATCTGGATACTGACAGTTTACAGTGCATGTAGAAACCTTCTCCTTCCCAAAACCCCCTGAGAAAATTCTTATCTCCCTAGCCCAGTATGCAGGAATTCATTCTTGCAGGACTATGTGAAGCCCCCTTACTATCCTTTAGTTAAGCCTTTCCCCACTGGTGGTTATCCCTAGATTCCTATTGGTAATAACTCAAATTCCTAAAAGCCTTTATATACCCCTGACCATGTGAATAAACCCTCTCTCTTCATTCCCTCCTGCGGTCCCTGTGTGTCTCTTTCCTGGGTCATCTCAGGAACCACGTGGGAGAGAGGGAACGAAAAGGGGGAGCATTCCACTCTGCTGTCAGAAATGCTACCATCTTTCACCAGATTATTCTATGGTAACAACCTTGGTTCAGTACTGGCAAGAGTGAGCCATACCTCCCTTCGTCCTTTTCTGTAGAAGAATTCAATATGTACATAGCTGGAGTAGGCAACAACAGTGTTTTCTGGGAAAGTAGAAGGCACGAGAGGTAGGTTTAGAATCTTTCTGCTAAAATCAGGGAGATCTGTGCTAGGGGCAACCAGGAGTAAGACTGAGGATCTTCATCTGTGTCACGGAGCTGGTAGACCACAATGATATATGGTTTAGACCCTGTTGTTTTCTCCTCTAAATGCAAGGAATGAGCAAGAAATCAGCACTTCCAACATCATGTGCTATAACGTAGTGCTGCTGAAATACTAAGGGAGACAGACATGCCTTTACTACAGTGACTCTTGAGTCTGGCTCCCTGTGCAAAAGTATTCAGCTGGATAGTGCACAACCTTTCTCTTAGGCTGGGAAAAAAACCCTGAAGGTGTTTCAAAAAGGACTGAAGTAGTTGCTGTGTTCTTTGGTGCCAAAACACCACAACCAAATATTATGTGGAGTCTGACTCAGCAAGCATGATGTCAGAAAGTATCTCCTTGCAGGATCTATAAGCAGAGGAACACCTGAGTTGTAACACCTCCTAGGGCATAACGACCAAGGTGCTTGTCAGGGCTGACATCTTTTATCTTTGGATACTCAAAAGCTGACACATAAAACTTCTCATGCTTTTTCCACGATTGTGAAGGGAAAGAGAGAGGGTGGTTTTTTGGAAGAATTCAGAATCCATTTTATATATTGGTTATGATGTACAAAATTACTCTGTCCATTGATATTGAAAGTGACCTTGCTTCATGTTTACTATTCAGTAAAGCAGCAACTCATATATTGCTTGTAGAGCAGTATGCAGTACAAGCTGATATGCTTCTACATGCAACAAATCTTTGTATCCAGAAGACTAAGCAAGGAGAACTCCCTAAATCTGGATACATTCAGTAGTACCAAAGACAAAATAACAAAACCTGATCTATTTTAAAATGAAATTTAAGAATAATTAAAAATTTTAAATGCAGAAATGAGATGCCTACAAATAGAGAAAATATTTTGTGTCTTTTTGGTAAGTATAATTAGATTTATTTTTCAATAAGATAATGGGGGAAAGACAGTGATACAAAAATCTCCAAAAAACAAAAACACCTTACAGCAGTGTGTACTTTAAAACTTATTTTATATATAGTGGTTTGACTATCATTTTCTTTGAAATTGATAAAAGTATATTGCTTTTTTAAACCAAGATAGTAATGAATTTTTGACACACAGAATATGCTGAGCTGGAAGGAACTCACAAGGCATCAAGTCCAATCCTTACCCTTGCATTGGACCATCCCCAAGAGTCACACCATATGCCTGAGAGCAACATCCAGACGCTTCTTGAACTCTGTCAGGCTTGTTCTGTGATTTTCTCATAGTCTAAAATGGTTTGGTTCATTTTATCAGAAAAAAAGTTCTGCTTATACTTTCATAATTTTTTTTTAGACTTGTGCAGGTTAATTTTTCTTTTAAATTTTTTTAGAGTGATGATGATGGAACTATATTTTTTATAAGTAGACAACACTGCAAAGGTTATTTTTGGGATCGCTATGCTTAGTGTTATAAAATGGGCACATATTTATTAAAATTGCTCATGCTTAGTCTCAAAATTAGTACCTCATATAGAGTGGGAAGGGTACAAGTAGCAAGCAGAGTCACATTTCTTTGAACTGTGATTGTGTGAAGGGAAAGGAAAGAGGTTGTAAAGGCAGATGGGTAGAAACATTTTAGCATACTGGGCTTTGATCACAAAAATCCCCTTATTTAGCATTTGTTAACTTACAAGTACCTTAAACAATGTTTAAACATGCTGCTTAATTGGTCTGACATGTTTGCATTTTGTAATGATGTATTAATGTAAGCAACAGACTCTTACAGGTTGTTTTTGAGTTTATAGGGCTCTGATTTAGGCAAAGCTGTGGTGGTAAATATAGTGTAGAAGTGGTGACAATGGTAGTGTAGAAGTTCCAGAACAAGTTATTCCAGTTGTACTGTGGGAGAACTCAACTTTCAAACTTTCCCCAACACATACAGCTTTTCATGTGAGTTTGGTCATCATGTTCTGCAAAGATAATACTCTGAGTGAAGGAGACCTGATAAAAATCACAGCAAGGTTTATCTTTGCAGGAATGTTTCTTTTACAACAATAAAAATAATAAAATACTCTTTGCCCTGTGGTTTTTGTTTCATATTCCCATGAATGCTGTGGTGTTTTACAAGCACCTCAACTGCTTCTTATTTGATCCTATTGTGAACCAGCTCAGGAGGCTAAACAGCAAAAGAAAACAAAAGTGAAAAAGCGAATAATTTTCTGTTGTGCCTGGTTTTTTAACAGCAATCAGACATGCACAAGTGCAAGAAAGAGGACGAGATCATATCTCATAGTAATTCTAGGCCAGAAGACCAATTCACATCATAATTCTAATGTGACTGCTCAGTCAGACATAGCTAAAGTAATAAATGTTAAATGAACCTTAAGTATTCTGATGCCCAGATGCTTAAACCGGTGTAAGGCTAGATTGATTGATGAGTTTTTAAAAGGAAACTGCTGCACATTTAACATCAAGAAAAAATATTTATGTTGCCTATTTTCTTTACCTAGAGTTTAAATTACAGTACTATTTTTGAGTCAATATTAAAGTATATCTCTTCATATGGATTCCTAGTAGAACAAAAGGAATTATAACATAAGAATTAAAAAAAAAAAAAATCTCCAGGAGAGAGATGGTCTGGGTGAAAAGTACAAAAATCAATATGGAAAACTTGTTCAACTGCAAAATGAAATAAACCCAATATTTTTTTTATTCCTTTTTTTTCCACAACAATAGCAAGATAATATGGTTAAATTTTTAAAGTCTTTTTTTTTATTATTTTTTCTTATAGTGACATCAAGATAGCTACTATTGGAAGAAGGCACATCAAGGTTCTTTATTTGTTTTCGTTGATACATTTTCTATTATAGAAGCTTAAAATAAGTTTTAGGTTAATGACTTCCCTGTATGTCTGGACTATAAAGATATACTTTTTTAAAAAATATCATCATAATTAGAAAGTATTAAATTAACTGGCTATTGAAGGTAAACTGGTCTTGTATTAGGCGTTCTCATAAAACAAGCTGGACATTTAGAATTGTGTATTAGTGTCTGCCCCTTCTAAGTGATGCATGACCTCAGATTGAAGGACTTTGCCCTGTTTTAGATAAAACTACACTAGGCTTGAATATGCACACATTTTTTACTTGAACAATTCACTGCTGAAGGATCACTGACTTTGATATACTGGGCCAGAGGACTGATGATTGTCTGCTCTCAGAATTCCCTGTACTTTACATACAGAATTTAAGAGTAAATTAAGTATGATTATTCTTAAACAAAAAAATAAACACAACCGTATGTTTTTAAAGTAGTGTAACAATTTTGTTACTCTACATGTGCCACCATCAAAATAGTCACTGACAGGTTGTGCACATCTTTTAGAGAGGTGAGGACTGAAAGTGAGTAATAGATTTTAGATGCTCAGATATTTATTTTTTTTTTTTTTTTAAATACAGTTATCTGCACTTTGCTTCCACATAAGGGAATCCCAACTTATGCCTATTTTTGTTTCAATTTGATGATGAGAGTAAAAGATCAGTTATTCAATCCTAGGTTGCCTAGGTTCTTGGGATTCAGGCATATATTTAGAAAGAATCAGGAAAAATAATTTAAAAAATTATACAGCTTTCTGCAGTAAATTAACTTAAAATGGGTAGATTTGTTATCTCTTAGAGTTGATAGTGATTAAGATTTTCCAGTCCTTTTGCCTAACAGGCAGCTTTTCTTCCTGCTTATAATTTTCCTTGCCCTCACAACTAAATATACAAATGGAAGGGCTAAAAATGTTATTGCATGAGTAACTATCATGGCTACTTTTTCCTAGAAGATGCTTTTTAAGAGGAATTTTGCAGCCAGTACCTGAAACTCTTTAGATTAACAACAGTCATGGAGGTGACTTAATAAAGGCTGTGCTTCCTTAAAGTAACATCACAACTTACCGTGAAATCATCTGGAATGACAAAAAGAGGTAATATAGGAGATAACCAAACTACATTTACACAAAATCCCGTCTAACTTCTTCATGCTCTACTGTGGAATGAGAAGCGTATTTTTCCTGTTTTTCAGTAATTAAAGGATGAATTGCATGTATTAAACTACAGACAGACCTGTACACTCAAGATTACTACATTATTTCAATATGTGCAAGAAAACTGTGTGAAATTTTTGACTCTTGTATGTGAAACCCAGGAAACCCACAATATAGAGGAATTTGGAACTGCACCAAAATTCTGGAGGCTTCCACCTGAAATTATTTATATATGCTTACTTAATTTACTTCCACTTCCTAGAAGTATCAGAGGATTTCTATCCCCTATTATGTTACCTGATCAATATAAGTCATTATATTCCAGTGTTACAGGTATCATAAGATAGTGTCAAAGCAATTATAAATAGCAAAACTGAGATAATTATTTATTCCTTATGCCTATTCCCTTTCTGTAGAGAAGGAAAATCCCAGACAAAGCAAGTGTTTTCAAACTGTAGCATGCTGTGTGGCTACCATGAGAAGCACCTTCCTGGAACAACAACAATAATTAACAGTCCTCTGAGTGGCTTTCCTTTTGACATAGATTTACAGGTTGGGTTTTTTTTCCTTTATCTCTCCACAATATTTTTTACAGACTCAGCTTTTTTTATCTTTTAAAGCCTTTTACTGTGACTTTGTTCAAATAAAACTACTCATGCTGTTGGAACATGTCAGTTTCAGGAGACTTCCTTTCCTCTTCATGTAATTTATAAATGCAATAAATAGAGACAAATAGAGATCTTAGCACCTATAAATGTTAAAATTTCATTAAGTTGCATTTTTGAAGCCAGGAGAAGCTATTAAGTAGTAAACAGAAAGTGTCATGTTTCCTGTGACATCTATCAAGCCTTTCAAAAGATTTGAAAATCAAATGGAAGAATAAATAAGTTTAGTTTCATAAAGTTCTATTTTCTTAAACTTTCAGGTATTCTTAATACTGAAGAGCATTTAAAAGTCAAAGTTTTCATGTTTTGTTTTGTGGCATTTCTTTCCTCTGAACAGGATAATATATGAACAGATATATATAAAAGCTTTGCACAAATAATTTTCTAGGCATATGGTTTGTAGAATATAATGGTTATCATTTGTTAAACATTATGTCTCTCTTTCTCTTTGTCTGTACAAACATATACCTAAAGCTGTTGTCACCATCTGTGAGTCCTACCTGATTCCAGACTCCTTTTTAGCCTCTCACATGTGTTCTGTCTGGGACACGTTCATGCTTTTCACCTGGCTTTTGTTGCTTGCTAAGGAAACTGAAATAAAGGAATAAACTAAGGAAGGAAACTGAAATAAAATAGCTTTTTATTATTTTTTTTAGATATGGATTTGCAATGTTTCTAACTGTGGAGCTGTTTGGAACTGCACCCTTTACTTGAGTCTTTATTTTGATTTTTTTCATTAATTGCAGACAAACTAACATCAACTAATATAAAATCAGTGGAGTAAATATATTTGATTGAAGGTACTATTGAATGCTCTTCATGCCAATTCTGCATAGAATTTCAAATTTATACTTCTTACAGATACTACACGAAATAATAAAAAAAAGCCAACAAAAAAAAAACAAAAAAAAAAACCAAAAACAAACAAAAAAAACCCAAAACCAACCAAACAAAAAAAACCACCAAAAACAAAACCCACAAAAAAAACCCCAACCCCTCCCTAAAAACTCCCTAGCTTTTTCTCTAGAGAAGGTCTATTGCTCTTAGCTTTTAGCAGTTACAGTATTTCAGCTAGAATAATGTTAGTGTTACATGCTTAGATTATTTCCTGCTCCAAATAATAATTTATCGGAATTGTAAAGAAATCATATTCACTCTGTATGTGTATACGTGTATATATATATATATATACACACACATATATACATATACACCGTATAAAACCTACCCTGTATATTATACACTAGAGTTGATACTGTTAACCATTTGCAATTCAGTGCATTTTTATTTCTGCTGCATGAAACCATTATGTTTATACTTTGATTATCAAAGATAAGGGAAAAAATATGTGGACTGCACAGATTTGCAAAAATTTGCAAATATTATGTAAAGAAACTTCTCTGTGTGACTTCCAGCAGAGATTTCTGGGTTTAACTCAAATTACTACTGAGACTGTGTGGCCCACTGATGTATAGGACAGTAAAATAAAAATGATGGTTACCAACTCACATCTAAAATTGTCTGGAAGATTCAAGGGTCTTTAATCTTAAACTTTTTTTCTTTCTTTAATTTGTTGCTATGCTAGTAAGTAAGGTAGACAATGAATTTGATGGGGAGAAGAGAAAATGGAAAGTACAACATGCCTTACATGTTAAGGACAAGCTGTCATGCAGAGTAATGTATAATTCTCATTTTAAGGTATTAGTCTTGACAGGGTTTTCCCTTCTATCTCATTAGAGACAGAGCAAACCTGCTGCGATGCAGGATTTCACGTCTGATAATTCTATCCTACAGGGAAGAAATGAAAAAGATCTCATCAAAATGAAGATCCCCTGAAAATCAGTTCTGTGAAGGTCGTCTCCCTGCTGTTAATAAGCAGTGCTAGCAGCAATGACATCTTACTGTATTTGCTTTTCTTTAAACGAAAGGCCTCTTGCATTCCCTAAGGAGGCAGTGGTGTTAGAATACTCCACCTATTCCCATGCTCCTCAGACTGCCCTACTGCCAGTCTACAGCAACAACCTTCCCTGCCAGCATGTCTGTCTTCCCTCTCCTCTCCCTCCCTCTGTTTCACTCCATTCTTCCATCTATCATTCTTAAGTGTCTGAAACTTACACACATAACATTTATCCCAATTAAAAGTTAAATATGTTGGCCATTTTTTAGATGCTAGAACAATATTTCCTGATACTGAGAAATTTTCTTTCATGTGAATGGTCTGGGCTTGGACTGAGTACTTGTCATTGGCTTGGCTTACACAACTGCAAGAAAAATAAGAATTTTAAGCAAGCCTTCCCTCTGACCTCCATGTTATCATCTGTTGCTCCAGAAAAGCAGCTGACTCTCATGTCTAGGGGAGCAGATAGGGAACAGTTTAACATATGTATATACATATATACAGATATAAAATATATCTATATCTATATGCTTTACATATATTTTTATATTTTTACATATTATATACATATATATATGTTTTATATAAAGCATATATACATGCTTTAAGGATCATCAGTAGAATGAGGATTGGCCACAGGGTTGTAGTTATAATGAGAGGTTTATTATTAAGTACGTATTTTAACAATTACCATAGTTTATTTTTTTATCTACAATTTTTAGCAGTTAGTGCAGCTCACTATTAAACAGACTTTTAGCAACTACCATAGCTTTCAGTTAAGAAAAATTTCTAATTACCTAGACTTTTAGTTACCTGGACCCTTTACAGATGAGGTCAAATTCTTAAAAATCAGCTTGTGATACAATAATCGCAATTTAGACTCAAAATATTCATATTCAGTCCTCAGAAACTTCCATTTTGGTAATAGCCTACCAAGTGAATTTTGTGTAATAAGATTTGCTGGTGAGAAATCAGGTAGATCACTTTGAAAAAATAAGTTTTACATCAAGATGCCATTGAATTTTGGGAGTTCATGTTAACAGCTTCCAGCAAAATATCATGTCCTCACATGACTGTGTCCTCACATGGTTACGCCCCCACATTAGTATTCTCTGGCTTTCCCATACAAACCTGAATTCTTTTAAAAATATGTATTTTGTAGTTGATAGTAGTGGTGTTCATTTAGTTGTGATACGTGAGGGGTTTCCAGATCACTTTACTATAAATGCATATAATTTTTGTTGTTGTTGTTGTGCTTCATGGATATTAAATTTATATTTGAACTATTTGAACGTATCACTTTTATAGAGACATTTCATAATGTGTCTTTTGTCTCCAGAACATTTTTCTTGTGACAAAGGAATGATTAAAATATAAAAACTCAAAAAAAAAAAAAAAAGGAAAAAAGGTGTTTGAGGTGTTTGTTTCAATGAACTGTAGAAGCTTCAAATATATTCTGGGTTATGTGTATGTTCAGAAATCATTCCATTATCTATGTGTGCTTTTCTCCCTGATGCATTAGGTTGTGGGTTTTTCCACTTTGATTTGTATTGTTCTTTATACTAAGATTCTGGAGATTAGATTTTTAAAAATGTTTTAAAGGAACCTCTGCCATTTATTGAAGTAATATGAAAAACACCAGTATATATTTTTCATCATGTTAGATATTTTTACCTTTTTTTATAGAAATAGAATTTTGTTTTTGTTCTTCCTTTAAAAGAGAAATAGTATAGTAGCAGCAGGGGGAAAAAAACTTCACAGAATTTAGAGTTCATATACGGAGCTTTTCTTTTACTTGAATTAGTCTGGTTTTGGAAATGGAGGAGTTGGTGTCACTGGGAAATGCCTACCCCCACATCAGGTCTAAGTGACAGAGTGGCCGAAAAGATGCAAAAGATGCCTCATGTAGTGGAATGAATGGAACCAAAATGTTCAAATGGCAGTAGAGTGGAAACAATGTGTACTGTCAGGTTATTGAGGTGATTCGTAACATTACAGTTGGACCCTGCTTCTCCAATGTGAACTGCACACATCCACAATTTTGTTTCAGCATCCAGGGACTTGTACAGGATTAAATAATGATAATTAGTTTTGAGTTTGTTTGTTAATAAATAAAATTATTATGTAATATTTTAGGCTAATGTATTGTTCCTGTGTTGTTGTGCATATATTGATATTGCCTTGTTATTGGCAGGACTTTGTATTCTGTTAACAACCAGGTGAGCCATTCGTTTACAGACCTTTCAGTAAACTAATCCAAAGCTGTAGAGACTCAAACTGGTGATGCAGTTATGCATTTCTGTATGACACAGAATCTATAGAATTTCCTAGGATTAAACTCATTCTTAGTATTTTTTGATTCATGCTTACTTGAAACGTTTCACTGTTAGTAGATTTTTCTGAAAGTTCAGTGTTTGTGAGAAGCTCAATATAAAACTGAGATATAAGGAAACCATTTTTAGGTTTAATAAAAAAATAAATTGCACATTTTTGCAAAATATTTCTTAAATATGCTTTTTTCAAGTATATAATCATAATTTTGGTTGAAATGGAATATTACATGTTTGTTTTTTCCTATTAAAGCCCCAAAGTAGTAATCAAGTGCATCCCTGTGCAAACGAAGTAGCTCTTATTTGTAATGCATTTAATATGAAAACATGATAACTATGCACTATATTTTACCTTTACTCTAATATGTACTTTTCTAATGAGCATATATCTTTGGTCTAAAAAGATACCTTGGGTTAAATTCTTCCATGAAATGTGAAAGTAATGATTATCTTGGGTATTGATTGTTACAGAAAAAGTTGTCTTCTTAGTGCCCTCATGTATATGCTATCATGCTTCTGAATGTTGCTTGTCCCCTAAATCAGGAGCATTGTTTCAGTAT
Source organism: Anabacerthia variegaticeps (assembly GCA_035583185.1). Classification (NCBI taxonomy): domain Eukaryota; kingdom Metazoa; phylum Chordata; class Aves; order Passeriformes; family Furnariidae; genus Anabacerthia; species Anabacerthia variegaticeps. The sequence continues at coordinate 95,027,322 of JAWWEW010000078.1, forward strand.
CAGGGGCAGCTCCTGAATCATGCTTTTGCTAAAAGAAAAGAAATACCACAACAGCTATAGGCTACTGTTACTATTAAAGCTGGAATTTTATTCTCTTTTTGTTACAGCAAAATAATTGCCAAAAATAAAGGTCTAAAAGTTTTAGTTTACTCTAAAATTGGCAAAATGAACCCCACATCCTTCTCTGTTCATTCAATTTCACCCATTTCCACTGGGAATATTTGGAGTGATTCAAGTTGTAAAGCTTATGATGAGAGAGCAGCTGAATCCTACTAGAAAACCGACAAGCTGTTTGTCCAGACAGGAAGCCTGTCAACCTAAGTTTGTCTAAACCCTGACATTCGGGCTGGGGAATGTGATGGTGGGTCATTGATGCGTGATCTCCACATTCACTTCTCATTCTACCCTGTGAGCCAACAACTTGTCAGTGGAAGAAAATAAGCATGTTATAGGGTAAGATGCAAGTCCCACAGATAAGCAGGAAGAATTTGGCTGTCAAGTATGGCAAATTTAGTCTTTAAGTAGGTAAGTGAGATATTCTTAGTTGGCAGAATTTGCTGCATATTCAAGGAAAAAACAGACCCTTCTAAGAGAAGAACTTCAACTGCTTTTATATTAACAGTTACTGTCGTTTTCAACAATAGATTTCTTAAGGTACTTTAGAACTCTGGATATGAGGGAAATGAGTTATATACTGCTGAATTAGAAAGGTTTTAAAGAAAATTGTATGAATACCTATATTAACTGAGTTCAACTCTGGAATGTATATTTGAAAAAACCTTTTATCCAGACAGTTTTTTAGCAAAGACAACTCATCAAGTAGTACACAAGATGAATGAGAAGAAATTTTACATAAATAACTGTAAAGTAGGTATTAATTTACAGTGATGCAAATGAAATACCAATAAGACTTATTTAATCATACAAAATCAAACATTGAAAGCTGGTTAGAAAGCCAGAGTGCTCTCCAGAAATGCTGAACTTTGATCTCCTACAGAAGTGTTTTACTGTCCATGTGTTTTATAGAAAATACATTACCAGTATTTAAATACACAGTCACCTTTTTAACAGTTTAGAAAACCATTTATTTTAAAAACACTCTTTCAGAAAAGTATGAAAAATCTAAATTTCATTGTAGTTAATAAGTATGAATATCTTTTATCTTCCTCATCCTGTAAATTTTTACACTAAGATTAATTTTCATTGTTGCCCTGAGATGAATATACAAATTAAAGTTTGGATGGTAATGATTTAACAAGTATAAGAATGAAGACAAAGCACTAAGGATACTTGACCATTTTAGCATCACAGATAGATCCAGAATCAGTTTGCTGGACTGCCACTCTAGTCCTTTGACCACTGCACAATGTAATTTTAAACCTTCCACCTGGAAATGATAATTTAATTTGGTGACCCTCAGCTCCTGCTATGAGAGAAAAGGTGAATTCCTAATTTTAACCATTATCAAGATAAAAACTGGAGATGAGAATAAGAACTGATGAGTCTTGGACCTAATTGTCTTCTCTTTCATGAAAAGTAATTCTTCCCACAGGTTTTTTCCAATTTTTTCCTATAAGTCCTTCTAATAATATGTTACTTTCTGGAAACAGAATTAAAAAATAAAAATTTTAAAATGCCACAACAATTTCCAGAGCAGAAATGTGTGCTAGGCACATAAAACATTACAGAAAATTGCAAAGAAAAAAATAAATGTACTATAATGTAACAATCATTTATGATCAGTACAGAATTAAAATTGTACTACTGAATAAAGAAAGATCACAAATAAAATTTCTGCAATGATACATAACTATTTGAACGAAACATTTGTTTGGAGACAGGAAAACTGTTTGTTGCTAAGAATCCAGTCCTGAGGGAATAGGTATGTAACATTTTCTCAAACTGTTCAAGCAATTAATTGTTATCTTTGTTTCTCTCCTTCCACTTACTGAAGCCCGTTTCTGAAAAGCTGTGCAGAATAACATGTAACACAGAAAACTTTTCAGTCTTTCGAAAAAAATGAGAAGGCTTGACTTCTTGCAGAAGTCCATCAACAAGGATTTAGTAATTCAAAGTGTTACATATCCTACCTGTTAAGTGGCAAGGGAAAGCTTTCATTTTTCTCCCAAGTGGAAAAAAAATTTCTCAATCATTCATTTTCTTAAGTACCGCATGCTCAGACCTAAGCATATTAACTACAGTTCCCCCAGAATTTGTCCGGATTTCAGTCACTCGTGAGATGGAAGAAATAAACTTTGAAGTGACTTGGAAAGACAGCACTAGAATCTTAGGGTTGTTGTGACATTTTTTTGTAGCACAAGATTTTATTGCAACTTGATTTTCACACAGCTATTGAAAGGAAAATATGTTAGCTAGTTTTTTGCAATCAAAGAAAAATTGATGAAGAATTTGAAGAATTGCATGGACCTGCAAGGATCGTTGAGTCCATCTCCTAACTCCATGAAGAGCGGCCTACAAGTTAAACCACATGTCTAAGAGCATTGCTCAAATGCTACTTGAAAACTGACAGGATTGAGGCCATGACCAGTTCCCTAAGGAGCATGATCCAGTGGTTGGCAATCCTCTAAGTAAAGACCTTTTTCCTAATATCCAACCTGGGTTGCCCTAATTCAGCGTTAAGCCATTCCCTAATGTGGTGGGAAAGACTTCTGCCACAGTACATGTGAAACACAGACAGACGATTATCCAGACTATACATCGTGGGAAAAGAAGCCCCTGAAGACAGGGCCAGCGCTGTGACAGCTTCCAAAGGACCAGAGACTTTATAATTCAACATTACCTGTGTCTTTTATGTACAGGTTTTCCCCTGTTTAGACTGTAATCCCTAGAAACACCCTGCTCACATGTGAAAAGAGCTTTCCTTTTTCCAGGGTATCCAGCCACGCCCCCCTCCCGATCCTATTGGATGTATCACCTGTCATTCCCTATTCCTGGGTTCCCACTGGGTTTTGGTTCTCCTGCTCCCTTATTGGCCTCTGTGCCCCCCAAACCACACCACTCCCCCTGAACCCTTACCCAGTCACATCCTACCTTCCTAAACCCCGCCTGAAGGGTTTAAATACCCTGGGCACAGGTAATTATAGGCTTTTCTATGACCACTCAGTCTCGGACTGCTACATCTTTTCACTCCTGACCACGTGGGGATTTCGCAATCCCCTCCAGACCCCGGGAGGCTGGGGAAGTAGAGGAGCCGATCCCCTTCCACAGCTGTTACTCATGTCCTACTACCAGACACCACAGAGAGATCAGCATCTTCATCTCTGCTCCCCATCAAGAGGGAGTTGTAGATAGCATTGAGGTCATCCCTCAGTCTTATTTTTCTGTAATCTGAAGCACAGAATCAAAGAATATTCTGAGTTGGAAGGAACTCACAAGGATTATTGGGTCCTGCTCTTAAGTGAATGGCCCATACAGGGATCAAATTCGCAACTTGGCGTTATTAGCACCGTGCGCTAACCAGCTGAGCTAATCTCTGGTTCATAGTCCTGCCCTCTACTCATCTAACCGTCTTTCTTGACCTCCTTGGGATGTATTCTAACATTTTTATATCCTGCAATGTGAAGCTCAACACTGCACGTAGTACTCAAAATACAGTTGAATGCTTTGTGCAGCAGCAAAATTGATAAAAAACTTACAGGAAAAGGCAAAGAACAAACAATATTAAATATTCTTACAGTGTTAACATTTTTGTCATGTGAAAACTAAGTATATTTTCAAAAAAAAAAAATAGGTTTTGATGACATTTTCTTGAATTTTATTTTGGTAAATGCTTGCAATTGTCCTACTTTTACAATTGGTCAGTTTTTCTTACCAGATCTTTTATCGTATAAATACATGGGGTTTAAAAGCTGCCTTCTATTTATAAAGGTGCCTAAAGTCACAAAAAGTGACTTATTTTCTCCCAGTACTGGCAGTATAAAATGTTTCACTTTAAAATTCAGTATTTTTTTTCTTTTTCAAGTAGAAAATATATATGTTTTTTTTTAACTCCCTTTCAACTTTGTCTGATTTCCATAATGCATTTTGCATCTTGAACTCTGTTGCCAGCTGGCAGAGACACTGGAAATTCAAAGACTGCTTTTCATACTTGTGGTAGGACACATTCTTGAACTACTGTTTCCCTCTGTGCTGGTCTTGAACAAAACTGTGGGTTAGAAGGTAGAAGGTGACAATGTCATCTGGCATCCTTCCTGGCTTCCTGCAGTGAGTGCCTCTGTTTGCCTAAGGCTATTTGGCTAAATCAGAATGCAGGAGAGGACTTGCCTCTGGTCCTGGTGTCCTGGTATCACAGGTTGGAGAGGATCTCATCTCTGCTCACCAGCAGGGGCCTCTTCTTTTCAAGCACTTCATTCCAGCTCAGGATGTTTCTCATTCTTGGTTTACTCTAAAAAGATTTTTATAGCGCTTGAAATTAGTTTCATTTGAGACTCACATTTTTTAAAGTTATATAAAGTCCGCTGAGACTCTTCCAAGGCCCTGATTTAGTGTTTGTGTTCACTGTCAGATACTTCCTTGAGGCTGTGAGGATGGTTCCTTTGCCAAGGCTGTCTACCACTTTCTCCCTTTCCTAATGTTTTGCTAAACACAGATAAACAATAACCTCATAGAACTGAGCACTCTGAACTCTTGTGAGCAGCACAGCATGTCTTCATCAGAACAGTTACATTTTTGAACAGTAAATGCCAATACATCTGCCTCGAGAGGAGCTGAAAACAACAGCAGAGGGAACTTGGAAACAGACTGATTTTGCCCACATCTGTTTGGTTGTTCACTCATTTTCTTCTCCAGTACTAATTTAGTCACTGCCTTTACATTGTTTCATGTTTGATTTATTTGGGTGAGAGAACTTATGTTAAAAAAGTATCACTTGAAAATGTGATTTTCTCCACAACTTCTCATTTTGTATCTTTCCTTCAATGTCATTCCTGGGATCTGAGCTCAGGGCTGTGAGACAGGATCCTTGCATCAGCCTAATGTGATGGTGTCTTGGCTGGGAAAGGAGTTCCCCCTTTCCTCCATGTACAACAGAGGCTGCTTGCAGCCTCTTTAGTACGTGGAAATTATTTCACCTTGTTGGAGCTGTACTTTGAACAGAGTTGTAGAAAACACAGCTTTTAGAGGAATTACTAGGATTACAGCTTGGGTTTGGTTTTTTTGTTTTGTTTTTGTTTTTGTTTTTGTTGTTGTTGTTGTTTTGGGTTTTTTGTTTGTTTTGTTTTTTGTTTTTTTTTTGTTTTGTTTTTTTGTTTTTAATTTAAATCAGATTTGGGATAAGGATTTTTTTAAAAAATCCTTGGTTTATATTACAAAATTTTTTGCACAAAAAATAGAGGCTTAAGGTGTGTCAGTGTTGCCCATTTTATTTTATTATGAAAGGGAAATGGTTATGTAAGAACTAGAGTATCGGAATGGATAAGGAAAATTTCCTACCAAATTTCTGATTGTTTTTATTTCTCCACATCTCACAGGTTGTGATGTCAGCCTACTCTTAAAAAATAAAATTAAAAAAAAAAAAAAAAGGAAAAAAAAATTGAATGTCAACATTTTTAGCAGGATAAAAACAACTTCTTCTTCTTTTTCTTTATCTTCTTCTTCTTCCTCTTCCTCTTCTGTTTTAAGATAAGAACAAGACTTATTTAAAATATTGCCTCAAAAAGATCCAAAATAAATGTAGGTAGTTCAAAACAATAAAACATGCTTTAATTGTAAAACAGGATTGGCTTTTTGGTTTTGATCCAAGATGAAAGAAAAATAAAAATATAATAATAAATTAAATCGAAAAAATAAATCTAGACTTCTTTCTTTATCTCTACATATTGACAATTTCATTTTCCAATTTTCACATTTAAGTTCAGATATGCTATGTGCCTTTAAAATGATGATTTTTTGAGATTTTTCTGATGGTAATAGGAAAGTGCATGTATGTATGTAGTAATACTAATAAAATGTGCTTATTCTTTCCAGTATTTGAGTGATGGCAAAAAAAAAAAAAAGAAAATAATATTTTTTCCTTTATTAAAAATACTGTATATCCTTGTAATGTTTTCCAATATAGCAAAATTCTGATCAGGCTGGAGTCAGCTAATTTCCATTTAAGTATGTAAATTAGTTGATTCCAGAGGAAAAACTGTTGGAATGTTTTTTATAAGAGGAAAATTAATTCCCTGTCTGTGTGGGTAAATAGTTTGACCTCTCAACCACTGTCAATATATTTTAAATTTACTTTAGAATCAATGTAGAGGTTTGACTGAGTTAACCTGAAACATGAAAGATTTTCTTTGTTTTTCACCTTACGTTCACCTTTTTTGGAGCTTTTTTGCTCTTCAGTCTTTTTACATCCCTATTTCCTTGATGGTTTCAATTAATGTCTTTCAAAGAATATTTCTGATGTGTGTCACATCACAGCATTATACTGTCTCTACTCATCATGTAGCATGGCTGACAGTCAGGTCACTTGTTACCTGTGTTTCACAGGTCAAGAAATTCAGATATACTAGTCAAGAGTATTTACAGAGAGGCAGGAGTAATTATGACTCTCTTGAGATGGAATCATGGTTTCTAACTGGGTTCAGCTGCAGAGTTCATACCTCTCCATAGTCATGTTGAATATCCTTCAGGGTAACTGAGTCAACCTCTGCACCAGTGTGTTGGAATTATGGCTACTTGCTCCCTACTGAGCAAATTTACTTCCTGCTTGATGGTATCTCCAAAATATCATAGTGATCATGTCATGATTTGCAGAGCCCTGATTTATGGAGTGGAAAACCTGGGTAAAGTCTGACAGTAGTGTGGTAGGTAGTGCTTTTTTAACACTGATGGGATCCCCACAGATTGGGCTTATGCCTCCTTGCTAGTAAGAGGCAAGCCTGTGAGCTGCCACCGTAAGGCTCTGCACTGGCAACCCCAGGGTCATAGAGCAGGTAGAGACACATATCAATACCAGACCCTGATGCAGGAGGTGATCAGCTGTAATCCCTTCCATACCAAATTTGGCTCTAAATTTTTCATGGCCTGACACCAAATTACTTGATATGATTTGCATGGTGGGAATCATGTCGATGACCATTACAGCTTGCCAGTACCATCTATGCAAAAGACCACCTCTAATCTGGAAAAGGGGCACACACTAAGCTGTTCAGTCAGTAGCTCTGTCACTTGGATCCCTTTTACACAAACCCAATTTTTACTGAATTCATCTTGAACAAGATGCTTCAGTCCCATCTGCCACCTCCTGATGCCTCTGGGGTCATGTGGACTGGTCTTAAATTCCATACTGAAACTGATATTTAGGGCAGTAAGCTATTCAAAGTAGCTACCAGTCAGGCAGAGGAGAGGTAGTTGAACTGAGCATGCACCATTTGATTTTTCTGACCAAATGATTTGCAAGTACTCACCTTAGCTGGCACAACTTAGAGCAGGTCTATAGCTGCTGTATCAATCCTTACTTTGCTCCTCCTTCTCCTTGCCAGGCAGCGGGATATGGAAAACACAAAAGTGCTTGTTTGTCTCAAAAAGACCACTTAAAATTTCTTTTTAGCCCAAGATACACTTTTGAATAGCTATTTTTCCATTCAATTTTTTCATTATAAAATTACTAGTCAATAAAATCTCTCTGCATAGCAGGATCTAATGTTTATATTGAACATATTTTCCTATGTTTGCTGAATTTGAATGGAAGTGCCAATATGCATAAAACTAATACATTTTTGCTGAGTCAGGAGCTAGCTGAGTGTTGTTTTGACCAGTGCAATGTAATAAATGAAAGCTTTAATTATTTTACTAGAATTAATCTGTTCTGTAGAAAAGGCTGTGGGTTTGATTATCTGTAAATTAAGTCATAGCAGTAATATCACTGGAAAGCTTTTTCATTATAAAATAAATCCCATAGTAACTCAAAAAGTAAGTGAATCAATACAGATTATGCAATTAATTTTTTTAGGTATAACCTTATTTTTTTAATTAAAAAGCTTTCTAGTTGTACTACTGATGCATAACATTTCTCTAATTAATGCAACACTCATAACTATGTCTAATTAGTATACTTTCAAAATAATTTGTCACATAAGTCATATTTAGCAGCAATGTCGGATTTTCTTATGGTGTATTTTTCAACATCAAAATAAACATTGTTAAAAGTCACCATATGTATTTTTGCTCAAAGTTGAAAAAGATCAGTATTTCTTTTCTTTTCTTTTTTTTTTTGGTAAAAATTAAAATACAAAATTCTACCAAAAATATGAATTTCTGTTCTTTTAGTCATCTAGATTTTGTTTAGGCTATTCTGAAAGCATGAAACTGTGGCTAAAACAGAACCTAAACTGTGATGTTCTCACTGATAAGACTGTAATGATCAAAGGCCTTTCTCAAAGTTAAAGCAAAGCTGTGGTACTCCTTCCTCAGTAAGTAATTCCCAGAAATATACATTAGCATTCTAGCCCTTTATCCTCTCTCCCAATGAGCCAATCAAGCTTCCTTTCTCCATCAGGCTGGAAAAAAAGAAAAAATGTATACTTATAGATAATAGCAATGTTCTTGGTGTAACAGTGCTGTGCACATAACCAAGGACCAAGTATTTGACAGAAAGACCTCATTTATTGAGATTGTCTGGTAAGCTTGTGATTTATTGGTGATTTACTGGTGTAAAGCACATTTCTGGCTGTCTGACCTCATGGAAACTTCAATACCTGGAGCACAGAGAATGTAAGTGTTGTCCAGCTAAACCTGGCATACTACTTAACAAGAGAGGCTAGGGTCTAGATGGCATGCAATGGCAGGGAAGAAGGATTAAAATCAGGTCCCAAGTTTGTCAGTAATAGCTGATTTCATTAGTACTGATAGACTGAGAGATATTTCCTTCTCTTAGATAAGTGGTTTGAAATACTTTGTCTCCAGGTTTAGCACCTAATTTTATTGTGTTATTCATGTTCCATGTATGAACATAATGAGGAAAGACTGCTGAAAACAAATTATTTCTTTTCCCCTCTAAATCCAAGTGTATATGGACTCTCCAGTCTTGTTAACTGCTCCAGCATGGGGTCAATCCCACAGGAGTCTGTCTTCCAGGAACATCTCCAGCGTAGGTCCGTCCTCCATGACATCGTTCTTTAAAACTGCTCCAGCATCAATCTTTTCCCTGGGATCCAGTCCTTCAGGAAGCGCCTAAGTACTTTAGTGATAACTTCAGACCATAAACTTTGGTCCTTACGCTCTACTTGTTTGGAAGAACAGTGGTTTTTTTTTGGAAGATACATCCAGTGTTTTTGTAATGGATTTTGATCATGCAGATGTTAACATATTTGCACACACAACTCCATATTTAGTATCTGTGTGGTTCAAAAAAGGTTCTAGTTTTACTAAAACTTTCCAAACAAACAATAAAAACCCCACAAGACTTGGTTTCTCAGCTAAATTACTAGCAGATTAGTTAGGAAGCTGAGTTGACATTGACAAAAACAAGAAGACTTGTTAGCTGAACACTTTTTTTGCATATGCTATGTGTTTTGAACCAACAGAGAAAGATAGATGTCAGCAAGGAAATCCTTTTGTCACTAGAAGAGACCAAATGAGTATCCCATTTCTCAATATTCTCCAATTTAAGTCACTCCAGTGGTTATTAAAATAGCTATTTAAAGGACAGTTCTTGGTTACTACAAAGTTTTGAGACATCAAAGTGCTTACTGGTGGGGATTATAATTTGAATTGTTCACAATATTAATGCTTCTTATTTCACTTAAGAATATCATGTGATAATAATAATGTGAATAATAAACTTATTTCAGGACATTACAATATTTTAGCATGGCAGTATGTCAGTAGCTCAGGGATCTCCTTCCTGCTCTCCTCTGGTGGCAGTATTTCGGCACAGGGAACACAGGACATTGAGCAACGGCACATTGCTCATAGCAGGATGTGTTACAGGCCACAAAGAAAAGCATATCAGCATCTAGTAATTTAGTAGAATGGCTGCTTGGTGTTTTGATATTACACAGCAGTAGTATGTAGCTGCTGTGCAGACTACCGCTGCAGTACCGTGGTGGGAATATCTCCTCCTCTTAGGGAAGATAAAGCTTTTCAGTGCTTGACAGGAAGGGAGGGAACATGAAGACAAAACTTGGGCACTGCTCAATTTAGTCTTCCAATACTACTTAACAAAAGAAATTTGTTGGGTTTGCCTTGTCCATACTGCTTATGTCTGCATACCTCTTGGTTGTGATTCTGAGGTGCTCTGCTGTGAACTGTTGTCAGAGGAGGTGCAAACAGGAGACCTGTCTTGTCTTGGGGGACCAGCTTCCTTTGACAACATCTTTCATGATAATCTAAAACTTCTCTGCCCTTGAAAATGCTAACATACAAATGTTTTTAATTGTATAGAATATCACACTAACAACTGAAAAAAAATCTCTGTACTGCTAATCAATATTAAATACAGGAAAAAGAGAACTGAAGTGAGATGCAGGGCCAGCTTCCCAGTGAACTTGATAAATATTCCTTCTGCAAAATGAGTATGTAGTCGTTTCTTTTCTTTTTCCTTTTTTTTTTTTTTTGTTTTTTTTGTGTTTTTTTTGGGGTTTGTGTTTATTGGGTGTTTTTCAAACCCAAAGAGAACCTGCCTTATCTTAAAAAAAAAAAAAAAATTACAAAAATTTCAAAAAAGCACATTCACCTACTGTTTGCACTATACAAACCAATTCCTATAGCTCAAAACGCTTTTTTCTATTTTTCTCATGAGGACAGTTTGTAAAACTGAATTACTGTGTATTTACAGTCTCCTAATATTAAAATGTCTGAAGAGAAAATGTGATAGCACTGGGTATTTTGCTGTAAGAAGAACAAGCTTTCCTGCTGTGTTATATAGCAGATTTTTTTTTCATTTTGTTCGCATTATGTGTCTTTTATAACTAAATTTCCCTTAAATATTATAAGTATACCAAAGCTAAAGGAAATAAGTTCACACTCAACAAGCAAACATATCTTTGGAAAATATACGCCTGTAGTTTTAATTGCAAAGATTGTTCATTTTTCTTAATTTTTCAAATGTGTTTTTGGTAAATTTTGGTGAAAATTTACCTTTTTTTTTTTCTTTTCACAAAGCAGTAAGAAAAAGTATGCATAAATATGCTTTAAAAATGTTGAGGCTTTTCAGCAGCAGACTTACAGTAGCTTACTCTTTCATGTTTTTATTTGTTGTGAATACATGACATGTATAATGTTAGTTGCCTGGCATAGTTGTTTCAGCTAACTTTTCAACTAAGGCATTTTATTTTGATTATATGTGGAAACTAGATCATATGTCACTGTGTAAATGTATCTTGCTGTTTATTCATGAAACAAGATTTCTATTTTTTTTTGTAATGACTATCAAATATAGTTCAGCTTGTTGCCAGATGTCCATGAAAAGAGGGCAGAAATTACTTCACATAAACATTTGTGGTTCACAACACCAACAGCTTCCCAGTTCCCAGATCAAGATTCCTTATGAGCTCATCCTTACATGATTAACTTCTAATGGCCTCAGTATATTAAAAAAAGATGGTTCTCAAATCTCAGACCATGAAGCAACATACTGTTACTAAGGAATAGCTGCACTTAGGCAGTGCTTGAAATGCAACATTTCTCATCTCAGTTACATTTTTCAGTCCACTGGGAAGACGTATGGAGTCCAACCCACACATATGGAAAAAATAATTTTTGTCATGGTGAAAGCAGTTTCCTTGTCAGTTGTCTTTAATGAACTTTACAGAATCTTGCATTGGGTTGTAACTTCCTTAAAAACAGTGCCATGCAAGACACTGGAAAAAGACACCTAACAAAAGCAAATATTTATCAATTAAAAAAGCCAGAAGCAGAATTCATAACTATGAATGTCTCTACACAGACTGTCTAAACCAGAGCATGAATGCTGTGTTAAAAGGCTGTGAAATTAATGTTCTCCCAAGGCGGGAAGCAAATTTCAGAGAAAATGCTGAAGGTGAAGTCCTGTCAGAATTTGACTTAAACAGATCAGCATTTTACATTCATCATGTACTCAGATTATACTTTGAAACACTTTTCAGATGTTATGCTAAAGATATGCTTAGGTTGCCATGTTTCAGCTAGGGAGGATTTCAGTCATAGTCCCCGACCTTTTTCCTGTTCAAACCAAAATGACCTCTGTAATTGGTTTAGTCTTCTACATTACACTGACTACATTTTCCCTGGTCATTTGTGACAGAATGAAAAATTCCTTCTCCTTCCATGTCTTTCTTCTGCTTCAAAAGAATAAAATATAAAGCATGGTAACATTAGCTACTCTTTGACAAAATGCACATCAGGAAGGGAAATTACAAAAAACCAAAGAACTGGTGGAAGTCAATAGTTAGTCTCTGTGTTATGTTGAGGTTAGATTACGGCAAGGTCCAATATGCACTCTTTCTTTTCTCATATGTAGTAAATCGGCCTTAACTTAAAATTTCTAACAAATGCAAGGAGATTTTAGAGAGTAATTATGGCATGATTTACCAAATACAAGACAATCTTTTGTATGCCGTAAGATCAACTTATTGATGTCAAATTTTTATGTCCCATAGCTGGTTTTCTCAAGAGCTGATCTTGTCCTTCCAGTGCACAAGAACAAGATTGAGGAAAAGGAGGGACATCCGAGTGATGTAATTTCAAGATGCAGTCTTGTGTGTTTGTTGCTGCATCTAGAAAGAATCTTGGTAGCAAAGATGATATGAATACACTTGAATAATTTTATTTTTTATTTTCTTTTATAAAGGAAAACAGATTTTCATTAAAACATACACTTCTGACTGATTTAAGAAACTGTTGTCAGATCTTGTAGAAGAACAAAGGTCCTTCCCCCACTGAGCTGTAAGGGTATTTTCAGTCCTGCCCTCCAGCTGCTGTGTTTTCACCAGTGCCATAACCATAATGTTTCAGGCTAATCTATCATCTTCCTTGGAAGCACATAGATTTCATTTGCATAATTAAAATCAATGAGAGGAGTAACATTTCAGAATAAACAATGTATTTTCCAGTTCATATCAGTATAAATCAGGCTTAATGCAACTAAGGTCAATACAGTTTTGGTTGCAATACGATTGACATCCATGAACACATGGTTGATAAACTACATAGTTGAACACTGGATGATAAAGTATAGATCCCTTATCTCTGTATTTGATTTGTTTGGTGAGTAATATAAAATCAACCCTAACTTGCATACCTTATCTTCAGATTTAACTGAAGAATGGTAGGGTGATTAATAAAATATATGTCTTAATCATAATAATTAAAATACCTAAGGCAAATTTTGTTAGGATTTTGTGCTGGGAAGAGATTTGGTGCATTTCTTCTCCAAAGAAGAAAGCCTGAAAATCACTCATCTAAGCAATCTGTATCATTATATTCCTTATGTTAGAAATTCTAACTTCTTTCTTCACTCTAAAAAGCACCCTAGCTCTCTCTGATATTATATGCTGTACATCCATAACCAATGATTTTAGAACAGAATTCTTTCTCTAAATTCCTGACATGTGTATTTGGTGTTTCAGGTCCTAGTATTTATTCAGAGTGTCTTTTCAATACAGAGGTTTTAAGAAATGAAGCATAAGACATTCAGCTCTTTTGGTTAATGTGGATTTAGTCAATGATCGTTCTGTCAGTCTTTTCATTTATTGGAGATTGATTGTGCCCTTTATTCTCGAAGTACATTAGGCTGACCTTCATAAAATCAAATACTAAAGAATCAAACTCTGAGTGTGCTTTATTCTTTATTATTATTAAGGAAATCTGTACTTGTGAGTCTACCTTGACATTACAAAATACACTTTTTGTTTTATTGGAAAGGAAGAAAGAAAGTATATTTCTTAGTAGGCTTTGTCCATTTAACCTTAAAGACCTCTAAACTGGTTATAACACTGGAAAATCTGTGTCTATAGTGTATACTTCCTCACAGGAAAGAGATCCTCGTTTTTTTTTTGAACTAATTTATTTGGCCAATTTGATGGTGCATGCTACTTTAATAATTGCAGGGTATTAAGAGATGCTTTGGGGAGTCAAAAACCAGTGTAAATTATTTAATATGGGATATTACTAGAACATCAATTAAAGTTAATCCAGCAAACTGAAGGGCAATTTTAAAATGGCCTAATTGACACTCACCCTGAAGTGCCATAGCTTCTTGGTTTTGACTAACTACCCATTTATTGCTCAACAAAGTGCAGAAGAGGTTCAGTAATTCCAAATGCAATTAGTTTTCATAGTGAAAAAAAAAAAAAAAAAGGAGGAAGAATTGGGAAAGGTTTAGCATACACATGCTAATGTGCTGTCCTCTGTGTATGCAGATGCACAGCTTAGTATGGCTTGATGCCAGAAAGCTCACAGCCTTTGCATTAATGTGTTAATAAATATTTATGTTTTCATATAGTAGACCATGTTCCAAAGTAAATATAATTTGTTCTGTTTGTGATAGAGATGTATTCCTTCTGCAGAAAATAAAAACTTTTAAAAGATGTCTTTAAAAACTTAAGAACATTTGGTTTCCAAATAGCTCGTCATCTTACACTGGCTACTAAAGTTCTTCAAGGTATGGGTTATTCTGGGGTTTCCTTTTATGTCCTCATTTAAATGTGAAGATAATTAAGCTTTTTGGATATAAAATTCTGTAAAAGCAAAAACAATTTTTTTTCCCCAATAATCTCTTTCATGCAAATGTTTATAATACCCAGAATACTACATGTACTTAGCATGTACATTTTCAGTCCTTTAAGGACAAGAAGTCAGTGGAATAATTCCTGAATACAAACTTAATCACATATTTGAAGATGTAAAGTCTTTCAGCCCATGAGAATGACTTTCCTCAATAACTTTTTAGTCCATATATGTTGGGACCTTATTTTGTAGACCAGTTCAGCACATTAGGGAACAATCAATGTTTTTGATTTTTCAGTATAATAGTCCAAAGGACTGTTAATAACTAATTTCTTCTTCTCTACTTTAAAAAGTGAGAACTTCGTCTCTGATCAGGCTCTGACAAAAAACTGATTAAGCAGTTGCAGTGTGAATTTTGTTTCTGAAAAATTAACTTTTTACTCTAGCAAAATTAGGAGGAATTTGTTCTTTGATTCTTTACTTAATGAGGAATGTCAAAATAAGTTGAATCAGTCAAAAAAAAAAAATCATAAAATAATTTATGTTGGAAAAGATACCTAGGACCATCATCTTCCCTAATACTAAGAGTAAATCCAACACTGCTAAGTCCACCCCTAAACAATGTCCCTAAGTGCTGCATCTATGCACCTTTTAAATAGTTTCAAGGATGTTTACTCCATCAAGATTGTTCCAGGGTTTGATAACTCTTTTGATGAAGAAACGTTTGCTAATATCCAATCTAAATATTCCATGGCATAACCTGAGGCCATTTTCTTTCATTCTATCACTTCTTACCTGGGAGAAGAGACAAACCCTCATCTGGCTACAATCTCTTTCAAGGCACCTGTAGAGAGCAATAAGGTCTCCCTTAAGCCTCCTTTCCTCCAGGTGAAACAACCCCATCTTCTTCAGTCAATTCTCATTGGACTTGGGCTCCACACCCTTTCTCAGCTATGTTATCCTCCTCCTGACATGCTGCAACACCTCAGTATCTTTCTTGAAGTGAGGGGCCCAAACCCAAACATTTATGGTGTGTGCTCACCAGTGTTGAGTATGGGAGGACAATGTCTTCCTCCTGACCACATTATTTCTGATACAAACCGGTATGCGATTGGCTTTCTTGGTCACCTGGCACGCTGCTGGCTCATGTTCAGCTGCTATTGACCAGCACCCCCAGGTCCTTTTACACTGGGCAGCTTTCCAGCCACTCTTCCCACAACCTGTAGTGCTGCATGGGGTTGTTGCGTTCAAAGTGCATGACCTGGCACCTGGCCTTGTTGAACATCATGCAATTGTCTTCTACACATCTATTCAGCCTTTCAGCCTGTCCAGATGCCTCTGTAGAGCCTCTAACATATCAACACTCCTGC
The DNA here is from genome assembly GCA_035583185.1 of Anabacerthia variegaticeps. Taxonomy (NCBI): domain Eukaryota; kingdom Metazoa; phylum Chordata; class Aves; order Passeriformes; family Furnariidae; genus Anabacerthia; species Anabacerthia variegaticeps. The sequence continues at coordinate 95,043,347 of JAWWEW010000078.1, forward strand.
CTAACTTATGTCTTCTTCAAACTGGCTGGGAGTGCACTTGATCCAGTCATTCAAATCGCTCCCAAGGTAAGAACAATGCTTGATTTTCTTGTATAACATCTGGTAAAAAAAAGTTATCTTAAAATATCTACTTTTAAGGAAGGATGTTGGTATTCCTAAAGAGTTAAGTTTTAGGAATATTATTCTTCTCTACTCTTTTTTTTTTTTTCTTTTTTTTTCTTTAGTTTAAAGTAGTGTTTTTAATGTTTATTCTTCCATTACTATTTTTTTTACTTTACAAGCATACTCATAAATTGAAGCAGATGCCTACAAATGGCATTACCATTCTTAATTCAAATTTATGTTTTCAGGTCATAAAGTATAAACAATTTCATGTAAATATTAGATAGAACCTTTTTCTCCATGTTCATTTTCTCCATTGTCAGGCTTATTCTTTGAGCAGAATCTGTCCAGATATTTCTTTGTGAAGTTAAAATCCAACACTTCAGTCCACTGACAGTTTACTGTTTGCTGAGGAGCAGAACTTTGTTTCTGTACTCTGTACCTCAAAGGTCAAATGGTACAGACAGAAGAAAATGAGAATTACTGTGGCTAGGAGGGGTAGATTTCAGGAGTACTGTTTTTCTTTTTAAATGTGAGAACTAGAAGATGTACATAGGACCTGAGGCAGCAGCAACAAAAGTGACCGAAAAAATGGAAGAGACAAAATGAGTTATGGAATGCCAACACTGCTAGATGTACATTGTTCTTGAGTGGCTACCTGACAGGAGTTATTTATGAGTGAAATATTGACAGGTAGTGTTCATGGAGAAATAGATCTCAGAAATAAAAGTATACCAAGGAGAGACAACAGAAGTCAGAGCAGTTTTCTAACATGATGGAAAGATGAGTTATTTGTCCAATCTCTGCTCTTAAAATTTACTCAGAAAGAGAGTCTAGAGGGCAAACATTTGAGAAATGGTGATGTGCTAAAGAATATGACCACATGAATAAGTCAGAAAAAGAGGTAAATCAAAGGGGAAAAAAATTACAAAAGAAGAATAAAAAGGAAGAGTGTGTAAGAAAAATTGTCAATTAAAAAGCAGAATACTAAGAAATAAGATTAAATAAGTTATACTCATGGGAAGATGATGACAGTAACAGCAGGATGTGAAAGAAGAGGGGAAGATAATCAAGAAGTTTCCAAAAAGTCAGTTCAGATTCTTCTCAGACCTGAGAAGATTTGAGGGACTTATATCAACCCTGAGAGATGTAGTTGTAATCAATGATTTCTCTTTTAAGAATAATCACTGAGGTTTTATACTGAAGTCTGAGAGGCAAAAAGTGTTAGCCACCACAATAAGCCAAGCCACACAGAATATAGAATTCAGGTTGGAAATATATATGCTAAATGCAATTACTCATGGAGGCTATAAATCTTGTACTAAGGTAATGGAAGAGCAGTCATGAACATAGCATAAGGTATTACGCAGCAGGGATTGAAATATTAGTTCAATAAATAGGATAACAGCATATATTGATTAAATAAATGACACAGACAGAACAAACAAACAAACAAAACCCAAAAAAGTCATAGTATAACAAACGAAGCTTGATACATGTCAAATTATATTGAGGAAAAGGTTAAAAATATAGCATCAAGGTTATATAAAGATTCTATTAAAATACTTCAGACTCAGATCAGGATATGAATAGAAATCCTTTTATATTATCTGGCTTTTCTAAGAAGAAAAAAATGAGACAAAACTGAGTAATGGAAAAATCATAGCACAAGTGAGTGCTTATTAATGTGAAATTTACAGATTATTTTTCTGTCATTCAGTTAATAGAAATTCTTTTTTAGACTTTGTTTTGGTAGGCATATTGTAGAAAAACTAAAAAAAAAAAAAACCAACAAAACCACAAAACAACAACAAAAAAGAGTTTTAGGAAATTAGGGGGAGATCATGAACTCTTTCAATTTAAATTAAATATAGGGACAGATAAAAATGACCTACCATAGGAAAGAATTCAGGTTAGGGAATGATGGCTTACCTTGTGGTAGTTTTCAGTCTGGAGTGTACAGGACAGGACTGCTATGCAGCAAAACCCTTGCCATGCCCACTGTTTGCATACAACTCTGAGGCATCAATACTTCATTATAAAGTGTCTGTTGGTATCGAGATTCCATGCAGGAGGTTCAGTGTCTAGCATTCCATGCAGATCCTTCTCACAAGGACTGAAGATGGGACCTTAGATTTTTTTTCCTGTTGTTGACCAAAGCATTAGGTTTGCGTGGCAAGGTTTTGGTAGTGGGGGGGGGGCAGTACAGAGGTGGCTGCTGTGAGGAACTACCAGAAGCTTCCCCCATGTTTGACAGAGCCAATGTCAGCCATGTCCATGATGGACACAGCGCTGGCCAAGGCTGAGCCCCCCAGCAACAGTAGCAGCACCTCCCAGAGAAGGTAGTTAAGAAGGGGGAAAAGACTGTGCAACTGTAACAGCATCAGAGAATATGTGAGCAAAGCAGCCCTGCAAACACCAAGGTCAGCAAAGCAGGGGTAGGAGGTACTCCAGGCAACCCGAGCAGATATTCCCCTGCAGCCCATGGTGACGACCATAGTGAGACAGGCTGTCCTCCTGCAGCCCACGGAGGTCCACGGTGGAGCACAGAGCAGCCCGTGGAGCCTGTAGCCCCTGGAGGATGACAGGCCAGAGCAGATGGATGCTCCCAAAGGTGGCTGTGACCCTGAGGAAAGCCTATGCTGAAGCAGGTGCCTAGCAGGACTTGTGGACCCACAGAGAGAGTACCTCATGCTAGAACAGGTTTGCTGGCAGGACTTGTGACTCTGCAGGGACCTATGGTAATACAGTGTTCCTGAAGGACTGCACCCCAGGGAAAGGACCCATGCTGGAGAAGTTCATGAAGAATTGAAGCCTGTAGGAGGGACTTACACTGGAGAAGTTCATTAAGCACTGTTTCCCAAGGAAGGGACCCCACACTAAAGCAGGTAAAGAGTGTGAGGTGTCCTCCTCCTCCTGAGGAGGAAGAAGTAGCAAGACAACTTTTGATTAGCAACAACCCCTCTTCCTGTACTCTTGAGCTGCTGGAGAGGAGGAGGTAGAGAACTCATGAGTAACGTTAGGCCCAGGAAGAAGGGATAGGTGGAGGTTGAAATGTTATTTTTAAGATTTGATTTTATTTGATTGGTAATAAATTAAATTAATTTCCCCATGTTTTTGCCTGTGCCAGTAACTAGTGAGTGATCTTTCCTGTACTTATCTCAGCCCACAAGGCTTTCATTGTATTTTCTGTACCCTCTTAAGCTGAGGACAGGAGAGACAGAGAAGCTTTGGTGGGCACCTGGCATCCAACCAGGATCAACCCACCACAACACAAAAGAACAGCTGTATGGCATAGAGCTATTGCTCTACTGAGATATGAATGTGGTTTGAAAAATAAGACATGATGACTCTGTCTACTGCTAGACAATTGAGTAAAAACAAACAAACAAAAAAATGTTGACTTGTTTCATCTGTTGGCTTTTAACTAAGTTTTTTAACTTTTTCACTGTATTAAAAATCTGAATTTTTAATACAGATTATTTGTGTGGCATATATAACTGTTTATCAATTCAGCTAAAATCCTGGCTCCTTTGTCTCAGAGCAATAACAAAGTTCTCCCTGTGCCACCTAGATTCTGGCAGAAATTCTATACATTAGACATGAATGCCATGAAGTATTTTACATGCAGATATTTTTACTTTCAAACTCTGACACAAAAAACATATCTATTTGTATCTTTGTGTGTGTGTGTGTGTATAAGAACTAATAAATCTATAGAGTTCTTCAAGCACTTAAAGTGGAATAAGTATCCTTAGGTCAGATATTTTCAGCAACTATAATCTGTTCCCTTTTTTTTTTTTAATCCTTTATAGACAATGTAACAAATAAAAATGGTCTGTCTAAGCAGGTTTTTTTTCACTAGCATACATTTATTTATTTTCATGTTCATGTTAAAGGTCATGTTGTGCAAATACTGTTGCTTGGAATCATTCTGAATTGACTGTGTGGAATGTTTGCTGAACCACATGATCTATGTTCTTTCTACATTTAAGTGCAACAGCTTTGATGAGAGATTGCTATGCAATCTCTCATTTTTTGGCTGTATTTTTTTTTTACAAATTATGTGAACTACAAGAAGTTAACATTAGAGAAGTATGATCCTAATATTTGATTTTATGGTTTTGTTAATCGTGTTGTGGAGTTTTGGGACTGGGGAGGAGAGGGAAAAGACTGTGCCTTTTATGCTTCCTTTTTTCTCAGTCTTATCCATTTTAATGGCATCAGATTTTATATTAGTTAGAACTAAGGATTACCTTCACTGTGAATGGCTTTTGTGCCCTTTCATTTGATTGGTTCGTACAGAAATCACCAAGAGGCTTCAGTGAATCAATCTGACTCATTATCTTCAAGTAATAGGTTAGACTTTTTGCAGTTTCATGTGCCTGCAAATGTGATTTGAAAATTTTTATATTGTCTTCTAAAAATGAATTCACAAGAGTCTAAAAACAGAATAAAAACCCGTTTTCTCAGGGCAGCTAATGTTGTCTTCAACAGAATTAAGATTTAGGTAGTTCTGATTTCAGTATTTTCTTGTTTGGTTGATTTATTTTTTTAATTTGATGGAAAGATTTTGCTACAAGAAAGTACTATCATAAAAATAAAGAGCCAAAGCATGAAACTTAGATTTCTCTCTTCTATTTTTACCACTTTTGTAGGATTTGTCTATGTAGTATTTGGCATAACACATCCATCTCTCAAATACATGCTGATTTTTAAACACTTGTGTTTGTTTGTTCAGTTGATAATAGTATTGGAGAGGTGGTTTGATAGCATGTTGTTTTTCTTGCTGGAAGTGTTACAAACACCGTGGGTGATCTTATGGCCCTTTCAGAACAAAGTGGTGCCAATGGTTTTGGAGAAAATGTTAAGGTTATATTAAAGCATGTAGTAGCCAAATGACAGAAGCAGGAACTAACTGAAATAAATTTAGAGGGGAGAAAAATAGAACAAAATTAAGTAGAAATCCTGTCTGTCCCAATGGTACTAGGGACCTGGCTCTATTTTATATAAATGGATACGTGGAAAAATGAGAGAGGTTTTACTGCAAATGATTCTCACTGGAAGACTGAACATACACTCAGATAATGAGATTTTCTTGCAAGAAGCTGCTATAGATGAGCCTATCATAAAGTCTTCATAGGAACAAATGGAGAAAGTATAATAAATGTCTAAGCGCAAAGATAGACTTACATTTGTGTTGAGGGAATAATACTACAGAGAAGTTACAAGGCTATATATTTACTATAGACAAGATATGAAGCACTTGAAAAAAACAATCTGAGGTCTTAAGAAAATCAGTTTTCATTTTCATTTTGATCTCTGTCATATAGATTTCTTTTATAATCCTTGAAAAATTCTTAATATTTCTTAATATTCAAATTTCTTAATACTCTATATCTCAACTTCTTACCAGGAGCATAAGGATGTTATGTACCTGCAGGCACAGAATGATCAGATATTGCTGTGGAACAAGTTTGAATAAAAAACATCCCCAAGAAACTGTTCAACACCCTAGACATCATGCTGTCAGCAATGTTTGTTGTATGCATTCAAGTTTGCTCTCTTACTCTCAGTCTTAAAATTTCTTTCTGCACCTGTAAGCCTCCTGAACAAATGCTTAAGCTGAACCTGATCGATCCCTGCAAACATTCTGTTTTGATAAATCATCATTTCCCTCCAAAAAGCTTTCCTCCAGAGTTCCTTAGAAGCACATAATGAGGTGTATTGAAAATCATGTATTGATTGAAATATGATATGTAGCCCAATATAAGTCCTAAAATTTCCCCCCAGTACACAGAAATAACCTGACCTCCAACACTCCTGCCACTGCAGTATGAGTTTTATTCTGAATCAGGATAGATAGTTGTAATAATATAAGCCACAGTTTTGTGACATGCGCAAACATGCCAAAGAGAGAAGTTCCAGACAACCAAATATATTTCTACTTCTGAAATGTCAGCTATCATATTGCATTGTCTGATATGTAAAAAAACAGAGTACTAAGCCACTGTGTCACCTAGTTCTCTGAACATGAGATTTAAAAAAAGCTGTGAGGATATACTGAACAAAACAGAAATTACCCTTTCCCTTGTTTTCCACAGACTTCAGATTCTGAATCACGGCAGAAATACAGTGGAATAGTAAATTTGCTGTACTCCTAAACCATTTAAACCAGACCTTAAGTATTCTTATTTGCAATTACATAAGTGACAACATCTTGCAGCTGAATATTTTGGAATGAAGCAATTCCAAGAAGATTATTTAATGTCATGCAAATTGATAAGCAATTTCCAAGGCTTTTATGAGAGAATAATATCTCTAAAGCAGATAGAACAAAAAAACATTGCTACCAAGGCAAGTTGATTGGATGTCTTGCATTCAGTTTTAGACAATGAGTCTCAGTACTGATATAAAAGCTTGTTGTGGAGAAAGAGATAAATTTAACATCTACACTGGTTATGCCTGAAGCAATGCTTACCTAAGGTATTGACATAAAAAAAAAAAATTCATACAAAACAGACTGAAGTTTGAACTGTTATTTCTTTGCAAATGGGAAAAAAACAAAGCAAAGAAACAAAAAAAAAAAAACAAAGCAAACTTTTTTTTGTTTCATGTTCAGTTTGATTTGGTTTTTTTGTGGGATTTTTTAATCAGAAGGCTTATATGTTTACAGATTATACCTAGACCTTCATATGATTTTCATGGTTTACTTCTTGAAGCCTGTCCTAATCACATGAAAAGCAAGTATTTATCATGCCAGCTTTGTAACTGAGCTCATTCACCATATGTCATTATTTATTTAAAAAAAAAAAAAAAAAAATAGTAGAGAGATAGTGTTTAGTGCTCTACAACGTATGCCATTTTTCACACACATCCTGTACATTAAAAAAAAAAAAAAAAAACCAAAAAAAAACCCAAAACATTCCTTATCACTTCCCTGCCTCTTACTTTGGACCTCTGATTATAACTCACTTTTGGAGAAAGAATTTTTAAAGATTACACTTGCCTTTTGACCTGCAAAGAAAATCTTGTTTACAGTAAAATCGGTACAAAAACATAGGTGCTTCACTATCACCTGGCATTCAGAAACCTAGCCATTTGCAGTGCTTATTGAGGTTCACACTTGCCTTTGTTATTTTAAATTGTTAAGTTGCTGATAATTCCTTAATTGAGCATAATTGTTAAGCAGGAGATTCTGTGGTCAGCAACCACAAATATGGAAGTAAAGAAGTTCCTCAGGGACACAGCTATGTGTTGGGCGTTCAGGGATAACATGTGAAAAGGTGACAAAAGATTTATTCATATTTCTATGCTCATGCTCAACACATTTTTCCTAAATAATCTACAACCTGATCAAATCTAATGAGCTATTTCTGTGTCTGAACTCCATATCTGCAATATTTCTGCAACTAAGGAAATTAAAATCAGTCTAAAAGGAATGCATTTTGTTTCTCAGTGATGAGAGAGAAGTAATTTGAAATAAACAGTTTTTGAAGGCCTTGGCATTTTTAATTCACTTACAAGACCACAACTTTCATTTTAAATTCATTTTCTATCCTGCCAGGTGGTCATGTTGGCTGCATATTATTCTTCAGGAAGTGATTTGAAAAGTAAAAGAACTCAGTATCCAGGAAGGTAGGATGAAATAAGAATAGTTACCTCTGTGCTTCAGAATAGATTAAGAAAGCAAGAAGATATTTATCTTTCTGTGAAATGTTATGCAAGAGGAATAAAGTCACACCTAAAAGGATTTGGATTGGTTTACTGTGACTTAGGTTTATTTACTTAATTCTATTTCCTGCCACATTTGAAAGTCTCTAGATGAAATAAACATGATTTCAGAGTACAAAAAAATAAAAAAGTTTTCTTTTTTTCTTTATTTCATTAATTGTTAATTTTGCTGATAAAAGCAATCTCAACAAGAACTGAAATACATTTTTATCAGCAGAAAGTTCCCTTACTCTTTTAAACAAATTGGATGCACAAACAGGACACAGAGTCCCCAGCACAACTCAGTGAGTCCTGTTCTGCCTCGGATTGCAGAAAAGCCCTACAGGCTATAACAAAAGTTATGAAAGTACTCCCTTACCTCTTAATATGTTTGTTTCAGAAAGGAAGGCAAAGACTCAAAGAGATGAACCATTCTGTAGACTAAGACCACAAGATCAAGAGAACTGTGTTGAAGTAAATGAGAGGCAAATAAAAAATGGAGTATTACTTTCAAGACCTTGGAGAATTCTTTCTTTTTGTTTGATTTTTTAGTAGCAGCTGCTATTAAATGTGGAATAACAATAACTGAACTTTGGAAGAGCACATGCTAATGTATGACATTTCTGAAAGAGTGCAGAATTATTCTGAATTTATTTTGTCAGGCTAATCCAGTGCTAGACAAGCCTACTGTCCACAGGCAAATATTGTAGCAATTTTCATGGAATGCTGACACATTTTTGAAGCATCCTCAAGAAACTGGAACCATAAATATCCTTCCACTACTTTTAAACAAAAAGCATGAGAATAAGTTTAGATCCCCTCCTGTTTATTTGTTACGAAATGAAAAGTGGAGATTTTTTCCCTTTTCAGCCAACTTCTTGCTGAGAATGAGAGGGAGTCCTAAACAGCTTGGAAAACAGATTGTCTTCCTTTTTATTTATCATTTCTTACAACAGAAAATAACAGCAGTGCAACTTCAACCTGGATAATACAAGCTCAGGAACTTTAATCTTCTTAGGTTAATTTTCATAATGATCCATATGGACCATAACAACTTTTCAGTTTTTTCATTTGATGTTGTTTTTTGAATAATATTTTTTTTTTAAAAAAAAAGAAGAAAAAGAAAAAAGTTTTCTATAAATAATATTCAGCTATTTCCCTGGAGATATAAAGTACATGAGACAAAATCAGAAGGGAAAGGAAATATTGTTTTCTATTGGCCTTTAAATTTATTGCAGTGTTTTGGTATGTTATTGTCGTATCTCAGAGATCTCTTAATTAAGGACTTTCTCTTCCTCCTTCCTACCAAGTCTACAAAAAGAACAGGTCATTCGAATTTCTCTTCTGGGTAAAACAGTGCCATCAATCCTGAGACAAGGTTTTCATAAGCTTTTCAGTTTAAACATTAACACACTCTTTTTCTGGTCTGGCAAAAGAAGGAAATAAAGACTGAATAAAGCCAGTTACTACTCCGGCTGTGAGAAGGTAGTACTGAACAGCAGAGAGAAAGAACACTCACTTCTGTTTTCCCTGCTTAATTTTGAAAGATCTGAGCTCATCTTTGTCAATGAAGAAATCCTCTGTGTTTATATGGACTCATGTTTTTTAAGGACTGTGTCAGTTGACACATCAGGCCCACTGTTCTAATGGAAATTCATCACATTCTGGGAGGTGGGAAATTAAAAACTGCATTTCTTGTATTACCATCCATACAAAAAAGTTCTGAAGTTTTGCTCTATTTAGCAACAAACTCCTACTTTGGAATAGCTTTTTTGCCCTGGTGAAGTATACAGTTACCCAACTGGTTAAACTGGACTCAGAATCTGGACTATCTCCATTTCCAAAATCTATTGGAAAGTTTTACAAGTGCAATATAGACCCAGTGACAAGTGAGGAGTGTTATCAGTCTTTTCTATCATAGAAAAAGTGAAAGTAGAATATTCTATTGTGACAGAAAGCCATGAGGTTAATAGGTCCAATTTCCATCTAATTGCCACCACTGTTCCAGTTATTGCTGTTGGCTGTGTTACACACAACTTTATGCTGACTTTAGGCTGCTGTATTAAACCACTTTGTCATATGGGAAGATTGGAGCAAAAAACACATGCACATGAGCTGCTTTTTAAAATTCTAATTTATTTTAACCATACTTGTGATAAGAAATAATACTTCACTTATTATTCCTTAGTTTCAGTAGCAAAATATGGTCAAAGATGAAACAAAAAGAGATGTTCCAAGAAAAGACTTACTACAGATATATAGAGTGTTAGTGAACCATGGTGTCACTAAAGATACAAGAAATTCTTCTCTGTAGTCTTCATCTGTTTACATTTTGTAGAGGCTGCAACAATTTTTTTTAATATATTTTATTGTTTTTCCCCCTGACACTATTACTAAATGAGTTGTTTCACATATACTATTTTAGCTCTCTTATGTCGTGAACCCTACTATATCTGGCTCTAAATGTTGATAACATATTCTCTGTATTTCAGTTGGACCTCTGATGTCATCTTGTTCCTGTACTCTCAAGGCCTCTGCCAGCATTCTGTGCTTGCATTCCCTGCTACACTTATGACGGGTGCTAATCTTTCAGTCTTTGGGTTGTCTCCATGTTATGACCTAGTGCCTTGGAAATGTCTCTGTCTGCACACTTGACATTTGTGCCCTTCTAGTTCTTCTTCCTTCAAAGTGTTTAACCTCATCTACAATACACATAGTTTTTCGGAGATTAATGTATTCTATTCTCAAAGAAGACAAACCACTTCTTCTTCCAGAAGGCCCTAGCTGACCTATGCTCCAACCATATATTTAGCTAAAATATATTGTACTTTATGACCAAAGAAATCAAACTGTTTGACTGTTAACTGCACTAGTAGAAGTCTGTGTGAGTGACAGGTTGGAGGTAGAAATGCTTTTGTTTGATTTTTTTGCTTTTAAAATAGGTGATTTGTTCATACTGAACTAGTGCATCCTGATGTCTCTTTGCCACAGTTTGACTTTTAATTAAAGAAGTTTTCCCCAGGATATATTCTTGCTGTCTGGTAGGGCATACATTTTCTGAGTATGTATGATACGTAAATTTACTTTCTGATACTGTGAACAAATTTTCTTTAAGTAGAAAGATTGCAACGGCCACATGACTAATATATTTTCAAGGAAAAGCCATTCCTGAAACTGTTGTTACATCCTATTCTTATATGAAAAAATTGACATTTGTGTGAATCCAACAGTAGTAATATGGAGGATAAATGATGTTGCTGTATAGCTTGCCACAATTTCATGAAATGAAAAAAAATAATGTAAGAACTTCTATTTTAATTTTATTTTTCTTATTTTTCAAATAATGGTGAAATTGTTTTAAAATAAGAATAGCTCTTTCTGTACTGACACTAATAAAATTCAGAGATTAAAAATATTGCCAGCTGCACATAGGCACACGACAATAGCTGTAACTATTCTTAGATTTAAGAAGCAAAATACCTGCCTGTTTAGAGATAAGGGAAGAAGCAGTTAAAGTGGCTAACTGTCTTCACAAGAGATCATTCTTAAGGTTGAACAAGAATCCCTAAATTTTAGTGTGCTCTTTCATCAACCTTCCTCAAACCTTCCTTAAGTCTCTCAGTTGCTTATATTAAAAACCTGTTAAGTTTGAAAATTTCAGGAAACTGACAGTTTTTGGTCTCTTATTCCTATTTTCTAAATCTAGGGTGTTTCTGCTTTGGTTTGGTTTTTCTAGTGGTGGTGGTTTTTTTTTCATCTAAACTCGTATTTTTTTTAAACTCTTATTTTTTGTTCCTTTTTTTTTTCCCTACAAAATACTCTGTTATTACTATTAAACATAATTATTTTTATAATGTACATTTGACCTTCAATTTTCTAGCCTGTTTCATTCCTTTTAGTTTCCCTTTCTCTTTAACCCAGCTTTATATCTGCCCACCAACGGGCTGGATGTATGACAGAAACAGAAAAAAATGACATTTCTAGACAGACATTTAAAACAATATTTATTTATTTTTTAATAGACGAATGCTTTTCTTCCCATGATCTTCTTAAAACCTGAAATTACATGAGACACTCTGGAAGAAAGGGGTGAATTCTAAACTTTAGTTACTGAGGAATATGTCAAGAACATCATTACATACCTAAAACTGTCTGGTTCACCAGGCTGCATTTGTTATGAAAACAATTTTTCTGTTGTAGTTGAAATATTTGAAGAAAAAACTTGCCCTAAGATATAAGTTTTGAACCTTCACAGGTCTTTCCTGACTCTTTTAGAGGTTGGGGGAGGTAAGAGTTCAGATTTTGCTTCATATTTCGGCTTTCAAAAGTTCTTTTTCTTCCTCTAAGATTTAACAGAAAAATCCTTGACTAGTTCTGTCTTCACAGCAAGTCAAAAAATGGGGCCAGCTTTCTCCTTCTGCTTTTGAGTTTTTCCACAGCATGCTTCCAGATTATTGCAATATATCATCACTTTTGATAGATATGAGTTCAAGCTTGGGTCATATGTTCTTTCAATAGTACATCAAAAAATTGCTAATAGAACATGCTGGGAGAAAGTTTGTGTTAGTGTCTATGCATATTTCATTGCTAACCTTTTTTGTTCTGCTGCTTTTACAAAAAAAGAAAAAAAAAAGTGAAGTAAATATTTTACCTTTGAAGTAAATATGTATTGATAAATATGTATTTATAAGAAATCATATTTGCAGAGCCATGCATTTCAAAATTGCTAGGGTAAGTCAGCTTAGAAAATATGACTAATTTTAGTATTGTAAAAACTTTGTAGTGGAATTAATCAAATTCATGTAAATGTCCTTCATTAATTTTATATTTTTTGATAGGAAGGAAGAGTAAGCATTTAAAGATTGCAAATAGATCTCAGTCTTTGAAACTTAAGCATGACCCAGCAGGTCTTGACTTTTTATTATTGTTATTATTTTTAAAATTGCTGGGTTTGATTTCCAATTCCAAGGAAATGCAATGACTTGGAGTCATTATACATTGTATTTATATATCTGTATTTAAGATTTACATAATGTCAGGGTTTTCACCTTTTAAAAATTATTCTACACTTGTTTGAGCTACTGGTAAAACACAGAACTCTTGATGTCATTATATAAAACCTTAAATGTCAAATCTCAAATGCTGGCGACATCCTTTCCTTCTTTCTTATATGTGTGGTGGTGCATCTTCCCCCTCCCTCATCCCTTCTCCTTTCTAGGCCTGTTCTGTGGTTTCAGGAGCTTCTGACAAGGCTTGACTGAATGAGCTGAATGGTGAAGCACCCCTTTACTATACCAGTGGTGTGTTGAAGCGTCCTTGACCACACCAGGAGCTCTTGTATGGTAAAGGTCTGACCATTCAATTCTGACCATTCAAGGCATGTCATTTGCCCAGCCAAGGTGGGGAACAAAGGATAAATAGCATTAAATAGCCTTGTTAGTGTTAGTTAATTTTTCACTTGAGTGAAATTATCCAGCCTGAGTGGTACCATCATTATGAAAACTTTTGTAAAGGTCTGAAACCCCTTACACACATGTATTCCTTGAGCTGCAACTCGTGTTTGGTGAGAAACACTAAGGAATTTGATGTGAGTATTCCACCGAACCTAATGGAAACTTTAGATAGGTACCTTGATGCACATAAGTATAGATGTACAGACCTGTTTCCTGAGGGCATTCATGCCAATTAATAATGGTATTAATGTCATTATTGTGAATCTATAACTGAGTCACTGTTACAATCAATATTTGAATCTTATTTAATACTTTTATAAATGTCAAATTAGTTAATGATTAAGTGCTGCTAAACTCTTTTGCACCCTTATCTTTTTGTATCCATATTCTTTATACCCTTACCCTTTTGCATCCCTGGTATCCCTGTAAATCATTTTAAATTGATTCTAATCCAATTTTCCTTCATCTCTGTAGTAAGTAATAAAGTGAACCTTGCCATTGAACACTGTTAAGTTGCACTTTCACAAATTTATATTAAAACCTACTTTTTTTTCCAATGTGTTTGATAATGACTCTTGAAGGTGTCCAAATCATTTGTCGTAGAATGTAAAGATTTTTTGATAAGTCACAGGGGCTGCTAATGTATTAGGAACCAACATATTTGGTTCCAGCGAAATGTATCAAAGGAATTAGGGCATGTTCTCCTACAAAGGTGGCACAGTCAATATCCCTGCTGAAATGCCTCCACACCAATGACCACAGCATGGGTAGCAAGTGGGGGGACCTGGAAACTATTATGTAGATAAGAATCTAATTGCTGTTACTGAAACATGGTAGAATAAAACTGGAGCATTGCAAGTGATAGCTACAAACTCTTCAGAAGGGACAAGAAAGTAAGCAGAGGTGAGGATGTCACTTTTATTGAAAAGAATAGATTGCCTGCACAGAGCTATCTTTGAAACACAGGGATGAACAGGTTGAGAGCTTACAGGTAAAAATTAGGTGCCAAACCAACAAAGGAAACTTCATGGTTGCTTACTAGAGACGACCTGACAAAGAGGGTAATGTTGACAAAGTGTTCTTACTTCATCTACAGGAAGCATAATGTTCACAGGCTCTGACTCTGCTGAGAGACTTCAATTACCCTGACATCTGCTCAAGAGCAGCGCAGCAAACTGTATGTCCTCCAGAACACTCTTGGAGACAGTCAAGAATCATTTTTTTAATCTGACCAAAAGAGGAGTTTTACTAGACCTGTTGCTCACCAACATGGAATAACTAATTAGGGATGTCACCCTGGTGGCAGCCTGAGTTGCAGCCATGATGTTCTGGTGGAATTCACAGTCTTGAGGGACACAGCCATGTGAAGAGTAGAGTCAGAATGCTGAAATTTAAGAGACCAAGCTTTTAAGGAAACAGTGTATGAGACCCCCTCGAAAACTGCCCTCAGGGACAACAAAACTGAGTAGAGCTGGCAAATCTTTAAGGAAATTTTTCTTAGAGCATAAGAGCTCTTTATCTCCACACGTAATAATTTGGAGAGGGAAGGCTGAAGACCAGCATGGCTCAGGAAGGACTTCTCGGTCAAAGCAAAGTATGAGAATAAAATTCTCAGACAGAGGAACCATGGATGTGTACCTTGGGAAGAATATAAGAATACTAACCAGATGTGTGGAGATGAAGTTAGGGAAGACAAAGCACAGTTGGACAAGAGAAGGCTCCAGGGAGATCTTTCTGTGGCCTTTCAAGATATAAGACGAGTTTGTAAGAAAAATGGGTAAAGTTTTCATATAAGAAAGAAATTCTTTACAGTGAGAGCGGTAAGGCACTGGAATAGGTTGCCCAGAGAGTCTGTGGATGCCACGCCCCTGGAAGTGTTCAAGGTCTGGTTGGATGGGGCCCTGGTTTAATGGATGTCCCTGCCTGTGGCAGTGGGGTTTGAACTAGATGATCTTTAAGGCCTCCTCCAACCCAAATCACTGTCTGATTCTCTGATCAATTTCTCCTCATGTGTTTTGAGCAGTTGATTTAACCAGTTTTAGGAGAAGAAGAGCAGAGAGAAAGGAGAGCTGAGAAAGGGTTGTGTTCTATGTCTCCTGAGAAAGGCCACTGTGCTTTAATGGCTTGGTGGTTTCCCAAAAAAAGTTTCTGTGTTTCTTTGTCTAACACTTCAGATTAAACATTCACACAAAAAAAGGAAAAAAATAATAATAATTCCTTTGTGGTATTTTTAAATTTCTGGTAAAAGTTCAAGAGGTGATTTTTATGTGATTTAGAGTTTTGTAATGGAAATTATATAACCCTAACCTTGACCTGTTCCCTAAATCTCCCATGAAATTCTGTAAAACTATACATATGCCCAAACGAAAGCTAATAGCATATGGAAGGCAGAGAACGTTATCGTGTTTTCTATTGAACAGATTTTTTTTGAAGACACTTAAAAAATCAAATGTTTAAAACATTTGAGACTTTTTGTCCTGTCATTGATCCCATGAACTTGCTTTATCATCTATTATATTCAACTGCCTATATTCATACATACATAAATCATTTATAAATCAGTGTCTCTTTTCTGCACGTAACAATAGTTGTGTAATTGACAAAATTTATATGAGAGACAGGGAGAAAAAAAGTGAAACTATATTATGATAAAGGGAGAATTAGAACATTATTAAGAATATCTACTACATTATTAAAATAGAAAATGAAGTAGAAAAACGTTGTCATAAACCACATATTCTGATATTTGTCATAAATTATTATTAGTGTAAAATATTAACATGGTCTACTAAGTGAGCTAAAAACTCAACTTTCATTTAAAAAAAATCAGTGTTTCTTAGGCATATCTCACACAAAAACTATTTGTATGGAATATTTGTATTATGCTTTCTGAATTTTTGGCAAATATATGCATCATGGCTTAGCAGCTGCTGGGGGTTTGTGCTGACTTTTTAGTGCCAGGCACAAAATGTACGCTATTCAAAGCCCCTGTGAGGATGGGGAGGGGGAAAATTCTTTTTATAGAGCAATGGCTGAGCTGCTAAATTACTTGTTCACTTGAGAAGGAGGAAAAAATCAGTTTTTAGGTTTAAAAAAGTATTTATGGATCAGTGTGAAAATGTTCTGGACAAAATAAAATAGGTTTTTTTCCCCCTGGCAGTTGAAAAGAAAAAAAAAAAAAAGGCTTATTTCACAGTGTATAAACCATTTCACTGAGTGCTACTCAGTATGCAATTGTTTTTCAATCTCTGCACCTTCAATGCCCTCTCCATGTGGGTTTGTATTTCTGGCAAGTTGGCAGTGTGTTATTTTGTCCGTACAGTCTTTGATGTCTGAAATGAGCCTGCTGCCAACACTCTTTTATATGAATTTTTTCAGCATGTTTTCCTTATGTGTTATCCATTGCTCTTCGTCCTTTAGATGCTGTGGGGTACTGAAGGATTTTAAAATTTATTTCTGTCTCTAAGTCCAAAATCAGGCGAGCAGCCCCACTAAACTTGCAACTGCAGGTAACACCAAATTTGATTCAGCAGTGAAGCACAAGAAAGGAAGATTTTCAGTTCCTCTAGTATACATGGTTTGGTGTTAGGTCATGTAGAATTATGAGACAGCAGAAGACACCATGCTGCCTGCAACATCTGACTGCTCTTGGAGTGTCACTGACTGTTCTTACCATTTTCAGTCATTGATGAATTTTTAAATTAACTATTAAATGAAGAATCTTCCAGTCAAATTGATCATTGCCAGTATTATATTTATTTGGATTAAAGACCACAACAAATAAAGGAAGACAAGGAAAGATTTCTGAAGGCTTTGTAATGTCTCACTCCTCTTTTACACAACTTAAAAATGTGTCTGAAATTTGGTCCAAATATATGGTAAGGCAACAGACTTTGAAGTATTCCTGGTATTCCTGATTTCCATTTTATCTCCGCCTTAATGATTTTGAGCAGTGCTGGACTTCCTTAGACAGAAAAGCCAAATGTGGGAGAGGTTGAATTAATAGAGTTAGGACAGCCTTACGAGAAATAATCTATAGTGTTTTTTGTTTTAATGGAAAATCTCATGCCACATGCTTGTAACTATCTCAGTAGCATCAGTATTTCCACAATGCTGAAGCTTATCTGCTTCCTCTGTACCCTTTATTAGACTTTAGACAACTATAGATTTTTTTGTATATGTGTTAGAAAAGTAAAACCAAACCAGACAGCTGGATTACATGTTTGTAAATTTTTACCCATTTAAACTAAAAAGGTTTGCATTTCACTCCCTCAGCTCCTTCTATTAATTAAGACTTATTTCCCCAAGCATACAAAATTTTACCTACATACGAACTGTATTTCATAAACTTTTACCCTGAGGTGAAACACAAATAGAATTAAATGTTTGAGAGCTACTTTCCTTGCAACAAAAGTATTTAGAGCTGTATTTGTGTGGCAGATACTCCAACAAAAATCCCTGAAGACACTGAAAAACTTCCTTGTTTTTTTTTGTTTTGTTTTGTTTGTTTTTTCAGACAGTGATAAATTTTCAGGTCCAAACATGGGAATTCCTTCTCTGTGCAATCAGCCATTTGTGCTAGATAATGAATGAATACACTCACCAGAGTGAGTATATTTGATTTGCCTTGGTCTTTTTTTAGCTTTCTTAGATTATCATTCATTTAAAAAACAAAATCAAAAAACCCTCAAAAATATCCATTTATGGCACCTCAGTTTATAGTTTTGAGGCAGTGATTTCTTTAAAAATTTTGAAATCCACTTTAACTTTTTACCCTTCACATGATCATTTTTCAACTTTAATAAACATACATTTTTATGCAAGTTGTTTTAAATTATTGCATCTACATTAACCATTGGTTTTGTACATATTTTTTTGAAACAGCAATGAAGGACAGAGCTGGTAGAAATGCATACACAGAAAAATGTTTCAATTCTGGAATTTAGGTAATTTCTTAAGATTGTAATCTGAAGATTTCATGTCCCTGTTCTTTATGACCTGGCTTCCTTAGCTTGGTCTCACCTTCATGATATATACCAGTTATTCAGCTCTCCTCCAATACTTGGTTTCCTCTGACTTAGGCTTAGGTAATGCTGCATTTTAGGAGAAATAATGTAGTAAGGTAGCCATGTCTTCAAGTAAGAGAAGCATCTGGAGTTTAAAACTTCAGCAAGAGTTGCCTTTGAAATATTTGCATGTGGATAAGGGGAAGGAGAGGATGAAGGGCAATAATATTTTTCATTTCATTGGACAATAAAAAATTTGTAGAGAACACATTACAAATGTATACTTGATTAAGCAAATAGGTTTTTTCTTTATTAAAATAAACAAATATAGAATTTTTCACAAAGCTTAGTTTTGCCTATTTTGAAAAGATATATTTAAATATCTACGAAACATTTTCCAATAGGGAGTTAACCAGATAATGTAATGTGCTTTTTTTTTTTTTTTTTTCTCTTAGGTGGCATGCTTAATCAGTTTATGAATCATACTGTGAGATCCTATGAGGCCCAGTACATCACCAAGTATATATCTTTTAAAAAAACCAGGGGGTTATGACAATTGATAAAAGAAGTTTTCTTGAAAGGTCATGTAATTTTAAAAAACTATTATTTAATTTTTGGCTAAAATATTTTTTACATTTCTCAGCTTTAATAGATGACATTAGAGTGCTTTCAATCATTCAGACTTTCAAACTATGCCGTCTATAAGGCCCACACTGGAGGGTCCTCATCTTCACTTCTCTGTACAACAGCAATCCTTGAAGAGGCAAGAACTGGAAGAATGAGGAAGCGTTGTTGAAGGCACAACTATTGGGCAAACATACATCAGAATAGGTCTGAATTCAGACCCATTTTGCCTGTACAACTTGGTGCTTGTGCTAATGTCCCTTCAGGTCTGGGGATCATGGGCTGTGGCAGCCCAACTCTTTGCTCCTTGCTTCACGCCACAGTACAGGCAACATATGCATGAGCATATCTTATAGGAAAGTAAAAACATAAGCATACTGGATTGCCTACTACAATTTGAGGGTTTTGGAAACCTGGACCTGTGAGAAAATATGTTTAACAGTAACATTGGTGTAAGAACAAATGAGTACAATCCCATTGCAAATAAATGTATTCTGTAACTTCCAAGATCATGTTCAAATGCTAGAAAAGCCTAGAGAAAACATCCATAAATAGTTATAATCAGAAGTTGAATGTAACTAAACAGTCCCTTGAAAACTTTAGTATGTTGTTAAACTGGAGGAACGCCATGCTTCAAAGATTGAAAAGCCATTAGAGGAACAGGATGGAAAGAGAAATTGTCATTATTCAATAGTGCATTTTAAACCCTCTGAAACTTGAGTGTCATGTTTCAAAAATGTAACCTAATGGAAAAATCAAGCGTATGAATAGTTTAAATCCTAACTTAATACATCCCTGGCCTTCTGTTATGGTATCTATAAAGTTCAAATCTAAAGTGAAAACTCTAAATTGTGAGTACTCAGTAGGATATGAATTAGGAAGATTTTTCTTTCATGTCAGAAGAAAACACCAAAAACTAAGACCAAACAAGTCTAATTTACAAAACATCAAAATACTTAAACTCACTAGGTGTGAATTTATACTATTTCAGAACCAAAACTTTTTCAGTTTCTCTTCCATTAAAAAAAATTTTGTCAGTAAGTAGTAATTTTCATAACTTTTGTTATGAAAGTCATAACATTTCATGACAGAAATGTCATAGCAGACATCATTAAAAAAAACGTAGTAAATAATTGGCTTATCTTCAATAGTAATAGTACAATAGACAAACTTCCTCCACAAAGATCAAATGCACGTATGACTAGGGGTGTCAAGCTGTGGCTAGGTATGACATCAGTCATTTAAAATTAAGTATTCCCATGTTGGTTATGCTTATTCTTAGTCCTTTACTCATACAAAGGAAGAGAAGCTGAAATACTGTGCTTTAAAATTAAGACTCTCAAGCTGTTTTGCCTTCTTATATTTGTGAGTTGTTTTCATTCAGTGTTCTTCAGCTAGTAAAACAGTTCAATATGCAACATGTTTGCTGAAAAAGGTGGGATTGTTTTCTAAACATTTTTTTTTTTTTAAACTGATCTACAGATTTGTTCAGCCATGAAGGGGTTAAATTGGTTATTCTGGATATGTTACCTTCATATTTATAATTATGCCTGCAGTTATGTCTCCTGTAAGAGAGAAACTAGTTTCTTGCTGTATTGCATAAAAACAAACAAACGAACAACAAACAAACAAAAAACAAACCCAAGAAATATCTAGTGGTTTATGCACATAATTCTTGTTATTCCAGTAGTTTTGGGAACAGAAATCAGAGACGGCTGATGCTCTGCAGGAACTGACTAGTTTTTGGTTCAGCACAAACCCAGCTGCACAATCCCTGGGGCTCCCATTACCGTGTTGACTGGGTTGACCCTGGCAACCCTGGCACTGTACCCTAATGGCTGCCACGTGTTTTCTAGCATGGTGCTCATAAAAGTACACACAGTAGGGCTGTGAGTGTAAAATAAGAGTGACTGCATATATGCTCAGATGATTCCAATGTATCATAGAGATATTGTCATGCAAACTCTTTACTTATTTATATCACATTTACAAAATTGTGTTGCTTGAAGTGCTCTGTCCTGGAGAGAATCTCTGTTTTCTGCAGCCAAGAATTAGAGTAACTGATCTGGGAGATGTTGCAAAAATATTTTTGGTTGTCTTTATCCCAAATGCCCAAACTCAGCCAGCCCAGTTTATTGGTTATCATTGCATTCCTGGGTAAATAAAGGCTGCAACTATTACAGACTTATGCCTTCTCTGAGAGACTTTTCCTTTGTTGATAATATTAATATTCATGTTCACATTGATCATATTCAGAAAAATTTTTCTTTTTTATTTTCTAAAACTTGGGGGTAGGAGGTGGGGTGGTAATGTTTGATGTTTACAAGCAAAACAAAATATAGATGTAAAAACCCCCAGAATAAATCAACTGAAGTTTCATAAGAATCTTTATATTTCTCAGTCGGCAGAACCAGCTATGTTGCCTTTTTCACTCAACAGCACTTTGCTTAATATAGTATTAATGGGTATCACTTACCAATTTTTTTTTTCCTTTACATGAATGGAAATCTCTTACATTTAGAAGACTTCTTTAACCAGTACTTTAAAACTTACAGTATTCTCTCAGTCTGTGTTGTTGACTTGGCTTGAGTTTGGAAAGTTTTCTTAAATGTTGTTTGTACAAAGAATTTCATCTTAGTGTTTAGGACATTCTCCTGACCATTCAAGGATCACTTTCATTTAAACAGTAGTAGAGATGTAGCAATTGATCTCCTCACACAAAGAACAGTTTATAAGCTGAACTTTGCACCTTCTAAGTGGCAGCAACCATGCAGCACACATTTCAGCAATGCAAAATTTAAACTTCCCATTTCTGCTTTCAGTATTTCTTCAGGACTTGCAGCACTATATTTTTCCTCATATTATTTTCCTCAGAACTCCTTTTTCAAGCATCTCTCTAGAAGTTACTCTATTGTTTCCTAATGTTTTGGCAGCTGTACCTTTTACCCTACTCCATCTGTCTCCTCCCAGATGCTCACTTCTACACACTTCTTCGGTTAGGTATTTAAAACAAATAAATACAAAATGAAGTATCTTTGCCAATTACTGTAATGATGATCCTGTCCCCATCTGCCCTTCTGTTCTTACCAGATGCCCAACTCTGTCCTTCTTGCTTTCTGAGCTGTCTCTGATAATAAACTAAGAACTCCATTTTGCAACAAATACCCATTTTTTCAGAGCTTAAGTAATCTGTTTTGGGTTTGTTTGTTTTTTTTCAGTGTCAAGATAAATAGGCAAAAGCTAAGAGAACTTGCTTCTTCTCTCGATGGTTCAGCATCATGGGGGAGATGATGGTTAAAACAGCTGAAACAAAAAGGAAGCAGAACAGAATGCTTTTTCCAAAATACTGATTGCTGCCTGACATCAATTCATTTCTTACCTGACATGCCTGCGTGCAGTGAGCAGAAAACCTGGCTTTGCAATCCATTGCACCTAGCTACTTTAAAGCATAAGAAGTGAAAATTAATGCTGGAAGACTGAGTTCTTAGCACTATTTTGTAGGCTTCAGAACATCATGTGAGCTCTGTTACTCTGTTTTCCCAGCTCCTCAACTCCAAAAATGAAAGAACACTTCATAGGAGATTGCCCTGTGCTCTTCAACTTCTTTATAAAAGACTTGGACACAGGACTGGAAAGATACTAAGCAAGTTTACTGATGTCAAAAAACTGGGAGCTGTTGACTCTGTCAAAGGCAGGGAGGCCCTGCAGAGAGACCTTGACAAATTAGAGGACTAGGCAATCACCAACCATGTGACCATGTCATCAACCCTTCAACAAGGGAAAGCCTCTTGTACTGACAGGTTTGGTGGTGTGACCACTTCCCTGGGGAGTGTGTTCCAGCACCCAGCCACCCTCTGGAAGACGAACTTTTTCCTAATATCCAACCTTAACCTCCCCTGACACAACTTCAGGCAATTCCCTTGGATCCTGTCACTGGACACCAGACGGAAAAGATCTGTATCTGCCCCTGCTCTTCACTTCATGAGAAAGTTGTAACTGTAATGAGGTCTCCCCTCAGTTTCTTTTTCTCCAGGCTGAACAGACCAAGTGACCTCACACGGCTTCCCCTCAAGGCCCTTCACCATCTTCCTTGCCCTCATTTGGACACTCTCTAATAGCGTAATATCTTTCTTATGTTGTGGTGCCCAAAACTGCACACAGCATTCAAGGTGAGGCCACCCCAGTGCAGAGCAGAGTGGGACAATCACCTCCCTTGACCAGCTGGTGATGCTTTGCCTGATGCCACCCAGGACACGATTGGCCCTCCTAGCTGCCAGGGCACTGCTGACTTATATTCAACTTGCTCTCAACCAAGATCCTCAGGTGCCTTTCCGTGGCACTGTTTTCCATCATCTCTTTCCCCAGTCTGTACATACATTTGGGGTAGTCTCATTCCAGGTGCAGAATCAAGCACTTTCCCTTGTGGAATTTCATATGGCTGGTAATTGTTCAGTCCTCTAATTTGTCGAGGTCTCTCTACAGAGCCTCCCTGCCTTTCAGGGAGTCAACAGCGTCTCCCAATATAGTATCATCAGCACACTTAGTATACTAAGTACAGTCAGTGTAATAGAGTATATACTGTAGGCTAAATCATTAACTGTTTGTAAACATTTACAAAAGAGAAAGACAAACCAATCTTTTTTTTTTTTTCTTTTCTTTTTTTTTTTTAATGTTCTGATCTGAGCGCTGGTATTTCTTTAAAATCCAAACCTTTTCGTGATATCAATTTCTTAGAGGGGTAAAAGGAGGGAGGGAGCATGAAGACAAAGATCATCTAGATGCACAGTCATGTTCATTTTTTTTCTAGTGCAATAAGGTTTCAAAAGTTGAGAGCAAATATTAGCTGTAAGCACTTACTTCAGACTAGGGACAGGATTAATTAATCAGATATGCTTTTGGACACTTTTTAGTATTTTTCCTCTTTTACTTTGGAATAATAAAAATATACTTTAGTAATATATTTGGGAAATATTTGGAAATGTGTTAATGTAAGTTATTTAAAATATCTTTGTGTCTCAAAAAAGGTAAAACTTAAATTTTATCCCTTTCTACTTCATCAAGACATTATGCTAGTGATGCTTCTGCTGCTGTTCTGCTTGTCACGCATTATTAAATTCAAGGAATTGCACTATCAATCATTGACTGAAAAAGTTAATAGTGACACAAAAGACTGTTATGGTCTAAAAGTAAGATACAAAGCATTTTATTTTCATATATATTAGAGAGCTTTTGTGGGAATAATGGCATTTCATGCATTAGTTTTCTAGCTGTAACAGATTATCCCAGTAGAGAACAGTTGGCACATCTTTGTTTTTTGTGCTGTTGGATCTCATGAGAACAGCAATAAAGAAAGTTGCTGTAATCGCTATTTACATTAATATATGGGCACTGGAGTTCTGCCATGCAAGTTTTTTCACTTAGATGTCTAATTATGAAAGGGGTTTTTTTATGATATTGTTTTCTCAGCCATTCCAACATCCATTGTAGAATACTAATCCTTACTATTATCTGACAAATGTTGAAGGTCTTCCACAGATTTGACAAACAAATCAGATTTAATATCATCAGTGAAATGATGCAAGCAATTTTCTCCTTTATGAAAGGTAGTTAAAGACATTGTGCCTTGATGGCATCACTAGCTAGAAATATTATTTGATGTTAGAAATCTTAAAGACAGTGATAAAATATATCACTTGCTCACCACCATGAATGTTTTGTCAGCAGCTTGTATTGTCTTAAAGACTACACTTTGATGGAACCGTAAGAAAGTAGATGTCACACTATATATTAGAATTTTCTCGAGTTCAAGGTTCTTGGTAAAAATTCATAGTGACACTCCTTATAATACTAATAAACTGATCAGAATCAGTCTTTCACAGAGTTGGAAGTTACCATCTTTACCTGTATTATTTCTCTCCAGTCTAGCAATTCAAATTTTGAACCATTTTCAGCTACCAGGTCAGGGCCAGCTGTGTCAGGTTTAGTTCTGAGCAGGATGCTGGTGCCAGGTTGCTCATGTGTGATAACCAGCCAATCAATTCCCACAGCAGCAGTGAAGAGCATTGTGTAAATAAAGGGCTGTGATCCAGGTTGTCATAAGAGATTAAGGTGAATAGATTTGGAGAAATAAACATGTCATAAAAAGGGTGCTAAACAAGGCTGAGGATAATACTTGAAATCTTAATATTCACAGAGCAAAACCTGGTCTGTGTTGTTGATGAGCTTACAGGATATCAGAGTCCCAGTAATTTGGCAGTAATATTTAGTTGTCAGTACTCATTAAAATACATTTTTTATGAAAAATTTCCTATTTTGTACATAAAATGAATGCGCTACATATTGCACATAGCACAGTAATATTAAAGTAGAATGGATTCTGTGTCAGTCTCCTGCTAAAATTCACTTGCATGGGTCAACATACTAAGAATGTTACCATGTTCATGAAATATATGCCTACAAAAGAGCATAATATCTTATTATTAGAAGAGCTTTTTCATCCTCCTCACAGTTTTTGTGTGACTCATTCAGTAGTTCAGGTAGTAAATTTACTTCCTGCTATCCTAATTAAATTCTTCAGCTACTTTTTATGGGATTCACATGTGGTAGTGCTAATTTATGGTTCTATTCTGAGAATTATGTAAAATTATGTCTGTAGCAGCAAAAGAAAGTTACACTAAGTCCCCCTGTAAGGCAATGAACTGACATGGGCTGAAATAGAAAGGGTACCAACTTCCTTGGCAATACTTACCACCTATAGCTTAAGAAAAGCCTACAAGAAAACTTTAAGGTTTGGAGCATTAGAGAATTCTGATATGTAATAAAGGGAATGTTAAAATGGAAAGAAGAGATGTGGACCTTAACTGCCTGAAGACTAGAATACATATTCAAGCAAGAACCTAAATTCTATTCCATGCCATTATTTCCTTTTTAACTTCCAAGACCAAATAAGCTGTGATAGTGAAAAATCTTGTCTCTGGAGGTAGAGGACCAACCACAAGGCTTTAATTTGAACTTTGAGTTACACTGGGAAGGAATAAAACTCTAATAGTCGAAAAAGAAGAGAGGCAGCAACAGAAAACCTTGGATTGGGTCACAAAGGAATAATTTTATGGTTGGCTAGGTTTTGAACAGAAGTCTCATGTAAAATTATCAGAATCAGTAAATGATGTAACTAAGAGTTTGGTACTGATAGAAATCGGCACGTTTGTCAGTTACTCCTCATAAAATAATCATCTTTTCTTCATACCAAAAGGAAAGCAAAACTCTAAGAAGTTAAAGTTAGCACCTTAGGCAATGATAATTAATGTAATTTACTTCATAGAATCATAGAATACCAGAGTGGAAGAAACCTCAAGGATCATCTGGTCTAACTTTTCTTGGCAAAAAACACAGTCTCTGCAAGATACTCCAGCAATCTGTGCAGCTGAATCTTAAAAGTGTCCAGTGTTGGGGAATCCACCACCTCCCTGAGATTAGTTCAATAGCTGATCATTCTCACTGTGCAAAAAAATTATTCTTGCATCCAATTGAAATCTCCTGTGGCGTAAATTGTCTATTGTTATTTGTAGCAGTCAGTGGAATATTATGCAATCTATAATCCTAGACAGCAAATTATTCACTAAATTATTTAAAAAATGCAGGGATTTATTTGGTGAGGTTTGTTTTGGGGGGTTTTTTTTGTTGTGGTTTTTTTTTTTTTCTGTTGTTGTTGGTTGGTTGGTTGGTTTTGGAATTTTTTGTGATAAGTTCGGAAGGAATTATATTTAGCAATTGTTTTGTTTTAATGTTAACTTTTAGTTACGCTAAAATGATTGGTCTACCATCATCTGTCATTGATAATCCAAGGAGTATCCACATACTGTGAAGATTGAATTAATTCCCAGACTAACAATAAACAAATTTAACTTCTGTCCTAGCCAGTGACTGTAGCCCAGTTTGGACTAATTAATGCACTGTGTTGATTCTGCACCTGACCTGCCAACCAATTTACCTAGAAATAGTTTATGTTCCATTATGCCTCATAGAATTCTCTATGTTAAATGAGTAGAAATTTCAGATTTTATGCATCAGTTGAATTTGTCTTATGAATAATAATGTAAACCTCCAAAATAATAATAAAAACCTTCTAATGCTGCGTATCAACTATCTTAATCTCTTCATCCTGTTAGCTGCCTGTCTTTTGAAAGAAATAGTTTGAACTATGCTTTTTTGACTTCCAAATATCTATTCCACCTCTTTTTGGAGATCAGTAAAATCTTAGAGGAACAAAGCTAGAAACACATGAGAGAATCCTATAGACAAATAATAGAAATAGCCTTATTTCAGAGACAGAAGGAAATAGTGGAATTACTCTCCTTTTCTGATAGTAATTTTGGGTCATTTTGATGGCACTCCCCATATTTATACAGAGGAAAATTAATGTATTTCATTTTCTGTGATGAAAAGTTACTTAAGAACAAATCTTATTCTTGGATATCATACTAAATCTTGAATCTCAGGTGTGTGTTCAATTTGAGAACTACAACTAATGTTAAAGATGTTTTTATTTAAAAAAAAAAATCTATTCTTTCAATAAGCTTAAAATACTTAAATCAAAAGCAAGAAATAGGGACAATGGTGACTGGTATGTTTGATGTGTACTTTATTGATAAATTTAATTACAGATTCAAATTATTAAAATCTGTATCACCCAATAATCACATAGAGCAACAACACCAGTTAGCAACTGGGCTCTACTGCCATGCTATAATGTAAAATCACATCCCCTTAATATTCCTGTCTGTTGAGCATATGTTTGTTTTTTTTTCTCCTACCACAAAAATCAGGAAAAAAAATAGAACAGACTGGATTTATGATTGTATTTTTTCAGGAAGTATTTTATCCCACTTGATATAGAATAAGGGAAACTTTCCCAATAACAGCTGGTGTTTATAAGTAATTCAAAACACGACAGAATATTCTAGTGTGTTTGGTCACTGTGGTTTATGCTTTTTGTCCAGAAGGAGAGATATGTTATAATTAAAAATTGAAATAATGCTTTAGAAGCTATGTACTCAGCTTCTTTCAGGTGTATAGCACACACTATAGATATTCCAGGCAGTACACATAGTCTAATCACTTCTGTTCGGTGGAACACCAGTCAGAGAGGAATATCATATCTTCCTTCAGGTTTTAGTCCTTGACCACATGTAAGTTCAATAGACACATAATTAATATGTCACATAAGCGTTTTTCAACTCTAACATTTCTGACATTGACATCAAAGGCAATTTACATTAATGTCTCTCATTTTTCAAAGTTTAGTTGTAACTACAAATTAACATATTGGGCTTTCATGCTTTTCAGCATGATGGGTTGCTGTAGTAATCCTAAAGCTCTGAGTAAGAAAAAAAAAATAAATAAATATTTGGCTTAATGAGTAGAGTGGTCCAGAAGAATGATACTTTAGTGTGCTAAATCTTATATTAGTCAGCCACAACTGTGCACAAAATCCACTTAAATTTCTTCTCAAAAAATCTTATAATATCTTGGAGCCTATAGTAATTTGTGTTACGGCGTATATTTTTTTGATAAAAAGAAAAACAGCAATAGAGAGAGTTGATAATAGTTACTTTTATGGTTCTGATCCTGAATGATCTTCTCTCATATTAAGACTGCTTTAGGATGCTTTAAAAAGTGATTCATGTTTTTGTATCCATCCTGTACAACATTTTACTAGAAGAAAAACAAAGAGTAGCAGTGATTATTTCTTGATGTGAGGCACTGGATTATTTTATTATTGGGTCGGAACCAACTCAAGTGAGTGTGTGGGGAAGGGCCAGGCTTTCAGAGCCCACTTGGTAGGGCTCATGGAGCCCACACAGCAGGCTCTGCAGTAGCAGCTGTCAATCTGAAGGGTAGCCTTGGAGCCCATTCATACCATATCCCCTGGAACTCCTAACTCAGCCTCCAATTGCTGCAGCACCCCTCACTCTGGCCTGGAGGCACTGAGTGGTCAGAGAGCCAGAAGTCCCGCCTGGAAGGGGTGGCCACAGCTGGCTGAAGTACATAAATACAGGAGCACATGGTCTCCACTTCGTCTCGCTGTCCTGGGACCTGCCTTCACCATGTGAAACTGGGCTTCCACAAGGCTCTTTGCTGGTAGGTGTTTAATAACGTATTTTGCTTTTATTCCCCTCTCTTCTTCCTCTCTCTTCTTCTTTTTCTTTACTCCTTTTTCTTAATCTCTTTCTTTCTTTCTTAATTCTTTTAATCTGTTTTTGTACTTAATATTTAAGACAAATTAAAACTGGTGAGTTGGATTTTTTTAGTGAGTTGTGCGGGTTGGCATGTGCTTGGTCAGTCCTTTGTGGAATGTTCTACTGTGGTTGTATATTACTCCTTTTAAACTTCTACTGAGATTCCTTATTTTTTCCCTAAAATTAAAGGTATGTCCCAAGAAAGAATCAAAGGCTCTGCAAAAGTTCAGTGGATTTTGGAGTCTTTTATAATTTTTAAAAGTAATGCTCCCAGCTGAACAATAACCAGTAATTTAATTCTTATGGAAGTCTGTATTGTTGTTCAAGATCAGCTGATGGGACTTTAGTCAGGTGCTGTATATTTCACTCTGTCTTCTTTACCTAATCAACACTTACAACCTGTAAATAGCATAAGTGGCTTAGTTATATTTTGAAATTTTTAAGATTACATGTCATACATCATACTTTAACAATTATTACATGTCATACATCATACTTTAACAATTATTTTTAGTAGTTCTTGAAATATGAATTGTGCTAAACAATGCAATTTTTTTAGTTTAAACATGGAAAGTCTAGTTGGCACAGAAATGAAAGATGCAGTAGTATTGGAGGTGTACTATGTCTAGATGAGTCACTTATCATTTTTGGTGAGAAAACCAAACAAGCTCTGTCTTGTGTGCTTGTCTATACATTTAAAAAAACCCTATCACTTGAATAATTACATTAGCTTTGTTTTCATTATGGAAGGAAATCTTTTTTTACCTCTCTTTGTTTTCACTGTTAGCACATGAAAAGTTGAAAATAGTCTAACTTTTCCTTAAAGTCTCCAGTAAATATCATTTATAATTTATGAAATTATTACGAGAATAACAAAACAATGAAAAATGGAATTTTGTTCTTATAGGTTTCCTACTCAGGCAGTGATTTATGGATTCCATTATTCCTTCTGTGATGTTGGTATTGCACACCATGTTAGTGCTTCAAACACAATGTTCATCTTTTATCTGTTAAGTGCTGTGAAAGCTAATGGATGACAGGGCTTCAAATTTCAAAGATGCTGGCTTTTCACCAGAAGCAAGGTAAGCAATTGAAGGTCTAGAATAAAACTTATATGTAAATAAAGTTTAAGATCAACTCTTCATATATGGTAATTGTACTACCAAGATCATAGATTAAAGGATGTACTGACGAGGTCTTCCAAGACTCCAGAGAAAGAAGCTTTTGACAAGTGATATGCTCTTTTAGCTTGCTCCACCAACAGTTGTTTGAGGGAATTTTGGGGTTATATAAAGGAAAAAAAAATAGTTTCATATTCAAAAAGAGGAAACCAACTCCAGAGAATATTTAATCTGAGAAATGTTGATAAATACTACTATTTTTCTTTTAATGAACAGTATAAATATTTGAAGTATATAAGTATTTTCATCTGGTAGATGGGCATTCTTCCCCTTTTGTAATTACCATTTTTCTTTTGATTATTTTCAGCATCTCTAAAAGTCTTCCTGCTATCTAGCTTCAGGTAAGATAGGAAGACAGTTTCCTGCCTGCCATGGCTAAGGAAAATCTCTGGATTTTGGTACACTTCTATACAATACCATTTGCATTAAGTTTTTAAGATACTTGTTTATTTTCACTCTATGTTGGAGCATGTACTGTTCATTTTTTCTCTCACCTATGCAAGGCAGAATGAAAAAAAGGCACGTTGAGAAGCTAGTCAAAACATCATTAAAGAACAGAAACAAATCATGAGATGCATCAAAATGTGCTTTTAAAATAATTCTGATGAGATTATGAAGATGCTGGTTCTCAAGAGAGACTAAAAAAATTATTATTAATCACTTTGTATACCCCAGGTTGCTCCAAATGATTCCAAATTGTAGAGCAACTTATTGAAAATGAATGACACTTGGAAGCTCTAGGAACATCATTTTTATAGCTTCTTGATAGCATTTTGAATATGCCCAGTCATAGTCCATCATGTAAAACATATGTTTTATGTTTCTGGAGAAGATTTATCTGGGTATTTTAGAAGGAAAGTGGTGAAAATAAAGTCTTCCTAATACTGCAGATACACATTCACTGTGTACAGAAAAGCCTGAAAATGAGGGAGAATGGAAGTGTGTCTCCTTGATGGACAAGCAGAAACTGAAGTAGACTCTATCTGTTCTCCTTGAACTGTCATCTCTGCTTTTCTAACCTTGTACTCTAGGAGAAGGACCTACTAACTCTATGAGGTTTCTTTGTATGTATATAGCTAGTGACTTTGAAGGGCTCACCTAACAGGTACAGGCAAGGTAAACTCGGTATGTACATTGAAAATTGAATTTGATTCTCCATATACAAAAAGTTTTGGATTATTTTTTCTACACCTCTAAAAAGAGTGCAAGAAAACTGTTCACTAATATCATAGAAAATTCTTTTATGTACCATTAATTTGAAGTGGCTAAAAACCTCCTTTTGTATATATAACTTGTCATTCAATACAAAATGACATAGGAGGAATAGGTTGTGACTCCACTTGACGGATTAATCCTCGAGTATCATCTTTGAGTCATGTGTTGGTCTTCATAAAACACAGTCTGACTTTTTTGCAAAAGAATCAGTGAGCCATTTGGCTAACTATATGTTGAACATCACTGTTTCTTTTGATAGGGCAGTAAGACCAGAAAGGCTACATTTGAAATGCTCACAGGAACTCATGAGGAACAGAGACAGAAGTCACTTTGGAAGACTGGCTTTTATACCTTATTTATGTTCTAATTCATTCCCCCAAATACTTCATTTAAACAGCATAAGTCCATGTCAAAACATTAAGAGTGAACAAACTCTCCTGAAAGAATACTTACATAATACTTGGAATTAAAAGATGTGATGCAGGCATTTCTTTGGAATTCTTTAGAAGTTCTCTGTGTTTACCTCAGATCTGTTACAATGTGAATTGCTTAGAGCAATCCATTATATCCTAGATAAATCTGGCCAATGCAGTTCACTCAATAACTCATATCTTAATTTCATTTAGAGGCAAAGAGAAAGTGCTCAGCTTCTACATACAAACTAAGAAACAAGACTCTCAGCTCTTTCAAGGACATATCAGTTCTCCAATGGTGAGTCTAGAATTTGCTGCTATGATTTCTGCCTTGCCATATTTGGTGCAGTGCATATAAGTCATCAACAAAAGGGTGTTGAGGATTGTGTGTGTGCATTTATTCCAGTTTATTTGCATCCATAGTGCAGTTTCTCACTGTTGTATGAGGAAGCAGACTAACCAGTAATACCTGGCATATGTTATCTTATATCAGGAAAGAAATGGCAGAACGGAATACATGAAGCCATCGTAATACTGTACTGAGTGTTTTATGTTGGAATCTTCCAGTGGTCCTATAGGAGCTTCACACCAAATGTGCCTTCTTTTCTTTAAACAAGACTGACTGAGAAAACATTAGTGCAAACCTATCCTTCCCCTTGACTAATGCACACATCATCAGGCACTGGAATGCAAATCAAGACCTCTTAAAATTAAAATCAAAATAAACAGTAACATATTATTAATTTGGAAAAAATGCCAAATGACAATTTTATAACAGAGATGGGGAGAAATGTCATATCTCTGTTTAGTTTGGGGAACCTTAGTAATATCCCTGATTAGTAAAAAAAATGGGTTTTTTCCATAAATTGTTGGGATTTTGTGTATTCCAGTTTTGTTGAGAAAAAAAATCTGTAACAAACAATAATGGAAATCATTACTTTTCCAAATAGTACAGCTCTTTGAGGGATTTCTTTACAAAGACGGGGTGATTAAGTATTACAACCTAAAGGTTAAAGCCCACTCTGAATTTTATCATGTTTTTATTGCTTATTAAACTTTCCATAAGACTTACAATAGGCAATGGCAATGAAAATTTGCTTTTTCAATATTACACATGAAAGACCATCAGTAAGTTGCTTGTGTTAATGTTCTGATGAATAATCACAGTTACTGTAGCATTTGCCTTTCATTACAGATATATGCGTATATAGACAAAGTTATAAAATACAGTTGTAGACACACTAATAGTGTGTGTTAAGTGAACAGCTTACCAAACCCAAAAAATCTAAAATCCTGAACAGTAAAATAAGTTGGAGAGCATATAGCTAGGTTGATTAACCCCTACAAGATAATATTTCCCTTAATTTATTACCTAATATTTAATCTAATAAAACACAAGCATTTGTTTATCTCCATATATTATATGAGCATCTGTTTTACACCTAATGACCTTGTAAAATATTTGCTACAGCTTTGACTGATAACCAATGTGTATTTTAAGACAGTAAGGACAAACAAAGTGCATGAAAAAGGTTCATGATGACAATGTAATTTATAAACACGCTGCATGAGTAATGCAGTGTACATGCACGCTGATGGCACAGGAATAACTGCTTATGGGACATATTTAACAAATCATTGTGCCTTCCACTGCCTTTCGTTTCATGCAAGTTGATTGGAAAAGTGCTGACATTGCAGATGGGCTGCTTAGAGAGGAATAAATGGAATATGGCATTCAAAGTCAGCCCAACTCAACAGTGAGTTAAAGTAATAATGTTCTGCATGTTTTTCACTTGCCTACACAGAGTAACTTAGCACATCATATTGAGATCTCGATAAACTAAGCCAGTCAGAACTGATATTAGAGAGACATATTATCTGTACTCTACCATAATTTATGACAATAGATAAAGGAATTACCTAATTAATTCTCTGTTGCTATTTGCATTTGTCTTGAGAAGGCATATTGGCTACTTTAGACTCTCAATAGTTCCTTATTCAGATTCTCTTTTAGCATTAGTCCAGAGCTGTCTAAGGGAAATGTTTATGATATTTCTTTTAGTCTTATTTTAAGGAAGATGGGTGACATTTCTGTCAGCATTGGTTTAATAAGATCACACTTTCCAAAATCCAGATTATGGGTCTGTGCTGTCCTACCCGTGTGTCTTGCCATCAATAGTGTTTTCTTTGTGAGAAGTGTGAGTACAGGGTGGAAATAGGTCAAAGATTTATTTAACAAGAAATCTTTCATCCATATTTTTCTGGTTTTCTTTTCTAGGAAAAAAAAATAAACAAACCAATCAAAAAAGATATTTTGGGATTCAGGCTGTTTTGGGGCTAAAATTGAACCTTGTGCTTAATAAGCTGAAATCAAATCAAAAGGTTTTGCTTACTGAACATGTGGGCTAGATGAATTCATACTACACTCTGTAAGTGCATATTTTCTATACACATGTATGAAGGTTTTTGGGCAACAAGATAAATGTGGAGCTCAGTCTTGCCTGTAGCTTTTATTATGAGCTTAGAAGCATAGGTGCCCAGAGTAAAGGACTGAGTCAAGAGGCTACCTTCCCTCAGAGTTTATCTCAGTAGCCTATCTATTGAATTTGTGTTTGCCTAAGTAAAAATAATAGAAGTTTTCAGCATTAGTAGGTGTGATTATTTTACATTTCTGTGTTGTACTGTTCTGCTATTTCATAAGTGTTCACAGTCATTATTAGAGATTGCTCAGTGGCTTTGTTCTCACCTGTGAGATGTCAAAAGCTGCTGAGCTCAGTGAACTTCCTATGTCCAGCAAATCCTTTGTGAAAATCATCCCATGGACCCATGTCTTTCTCCCAGCATATTGAGCAAAGGCTTATTCTCAAACACTTCATGCAAACCTTTATGTTGCTGATGAAACATAGGTTTTTCCATTCTTTATCTATAGCATGGTGGGAACAGTGGTGCATGCAGCCAGTGGTTATACATGTGCAAAGCCTTTGGATTCCAGATGGCCAGAAATTAACTTGGAGTTAATTGAAGGTTGAAAGTTGAAGCAAGGACAGTAAGTATTGGTAAAAGAAACAAACAAAGAAAGTAGTTTTTCTGTATCTCATTGAAATAGTAAATCCTCTTTCAGAACCTAGAACCTGTAATGAGTTACTTGTTTGCTTTTAGCTTGTTTGTTCTTTAACTTGTTTGTTCTTTGTCTTGCTTGGAAAGACAAGCATGATTTCTCACTTTTTTCTTAATACCAATTTGACTAATTATTACAGTGGGCTAAGATCATCCTATACACTCTCATGAAAAGAACTTACATATGTTATTTATTTTATTTTGTTATGTCTAATTACACAGTTGTTAATTGAGAACTTCTTAGCAAAAATAAATGGTCACATATGATGAAGAAGAGAAAGGTTGTTTCTGCTTTACTATTGGTAACTTAAAAAAATCACTGATCATAAATTAAAGTGTGTCTATGACTAATATGTTTATGAGTATTTGTCCTAAAATCCAGAAGCAGACGGTTATTTTAGAACCCCAAAGATAAGGAATGATCCTGAGGGAGAGGATCATTCAAAGACAGAATAAATATCTCTTTTCTCTATTATCCATATTATATTCAAATGTCAATAGTTGATCCATGAAATCAGCAGAGCTGAATCTCCTTTCACAAAGCAACAAACCTGACTTGGAAATTGTGTTGTGTAACTGGTACATGGCTTTGGTGATGTTTTGTTGTAAATATTTACCAAACCCACATTGTTGGTACTTTCAAATAGAGTGAATTTTCGATGAGTGATTTACAGTAAATTTAGAGGCAGGCTTCAGAATGGTATTCTTTCTTCAAGAAAGATTATATCACTTTCAAAAAGTCTTTGCAATAACTTTTCAAAAGATCTCTAGCAAAAGAAAACATTTACATAAATATCAACAAATACTTTCTGATCACCTTAAAATCGTGTCTGCTCCAGAAAATCTCTTTTTCTAAAGAACACTACAAAACCATGATACAAGTTTGTGGAAACAAATATTATGTTTATAAATGTGGTGAAAGCAGCATAATCTGTGATGCTGATAGTTGGCTTCCAGTGTAATAAAAATATACACTAAAGGCACCAGAAAACATGTGGCATTTAATAAAAAGATACCATCAAGGGAAAGCATTCATTGTCTCAATTCCAAACTCTATCAGAATGTTTAACGCTGAATAAAAAGAGCAGTATACACATCTTCTTATATATCATACTTTTAGTTGTAGCAGACAAAAGAAATACCTAGCAACTTTTCTGGAAAAATTTCAAAGTTGTGGTCCATTTTCTTCCTCTCATTTTCCCTCTCTCCCCATGAATAAAAGAAGGAAGTTGCTTGTCAATGAGCACTACCCTCATCATCATAGGAATGATTAGAGAGCAAGAAAAATGAAGAAATAATATTATTAATGCTCATTTAAGGTAAGTTTCTGATATGTCCTCAAAAATTGCTGCTAGGAACAGATAAAATGACTTGAGTATTTTCAAACAGTATTATGTCATTGATGTCCTATTTCATTCCCTGGCTGACATGCAAGATGTCTTTCTTGTGTTTTATCCCTTCTTGTGTTTCATTCAAGTGTTATGTTTTCTTTCTCACTTTCATCCTGAAGGACAATGAAACAGTACTAGTACTCAGCCATAGGTCTTTATTTATTTATGCAGATACGTATAAATGCATACATGTGTGTATGTATATGATACTAATTATAAGAAATTTTGCATACTGTGCTATACTATATATAATTAGTTGTTTTTGTATCTGCCTATATTAATCAGCAAAAATGTTCTTAAAAACTATATGGGCTCTACAAATTAAAATTTTCTGGAGGGCAACAGAACAAATGCTCACCAGTGCAATGAGCAAGGATTGTCACAGCAAGCAATTAACCTCTCTCCATTGTTGGTGATCTGGAGGCTATATTTCCCATGCTGCCAAGATCCTTTCCTAGAAATTTCTTGCAGTTACTGTTTTACCATATGCTAGGGCAATTGAGCAGATGACACCTGCTAGCTTTTCAGATGTTATCACACGGCTAATAAAATCTTATTGTAAAAAGAAAGAACTGTAATATAAAAACAGGTGTTTATACTATATCTACATGATTTCTTCCTGCTTAAAAAAAAATCCTGAGGAATTTAAGAATTTTTATTAAACCTTTATATTTGAAAATAAAAAGAATAAAATAAGTCAATGAAAACTGCCACATAATAAGGTAAAAATAATGTCTAACTTTTTCATTCTTATCAAATTAAGACCAAATTAGTATCAAATTAGTTTAGTGTATTTTAAGGAAATTTTAAAAAGGTGTACACAGACTAAAACAACCACTTGCTGAAATGCTGGGAAAAAAATAAAATTATATAACATAACAAGAAAATTAATTCTTTTTTTTTTTTTTTACCAGTGAACATATTTTGGTCTTTTCTTTTTTTTTTTTCTTTTTTTTTTTTTTTTTTGTTTTTTTTTTAATTGTCCTTTGCTGATTATTTTGGTATCTCTTGAAACAATACTCAGATTTAAGAGAGAAAAATAGCAAAAATAAGTGAAGAAAAACCTTCTCTTACAGTATAAAATCACAACAAGCTTCAGCAAAACTGTTTTTTTGTTGTGGTGGGTTCTTTTACATTTCCAATATTGTGCTTAGAATAGCTTGTATAAAATAATCATAGTAGGAGACATTAAGTATAGTAACTGTAATGGAAATTTTGTGTTGATGCTGAAATATTGATGATTTATTGCTAGCTCAAACAAAACTGGTAAGAGAGGAAGTCTCATACAGCAGCTCACTCACTCCCCACCCCTCAGTGGATGGGGAGGAGAACTAGAAAAAAGTAAAAACTCATGAGTTGACATGAGACCGTGTTGACAATATTTTATTACTACTACTACTAATAATAATGGAGAAAGAGAGAGAGGGGAAGGAATGAAGCCCAAGAGAAAGAAGTGATACACAATACAACTCCTGACCACCTGCTGACCAATACCCAGCCTGTCCCTGTACAGTGATAGGTCCCTTCCAGCCAAGTCACCTCAATCTGTGGGCTGAACACAACCCTCTATGGTATGGAATATCTTTTGAGCTAGTTTGGGTCAGCTGTGCTTCCTTCAGTGTCTTGAGCACCTGCTCGCTATCAGAGCATGAGACACCAAAAAGTCCTTGATTTGGGGTAAACACTACTGAGCAACACAGCTGAAACAAAATTGTGTTATCAACATTATTCTTATGCCAAATCCAAAGCACAACACTGTACCAGCAACTATATAGGAAATTAGCTCTGCCTCACCTGAAACCAGGACAAACCTTTAGTTCAAATCCTCAATTAATACCATAGTTTGTAAATTTGATTTGATTCTAAAGATTTGGAAATGGGTTTAAGTTATGCTTTTATTTTCTACTTACAAACTAATGCCCTAAATCTAGAAAACAAGTTTTTCATTGCCAAATAAACAAATTTTATCAAGGTGGAATTATTCTTTAAGGTCATTCTTCCCTTTTTCGCTAAGAGGAATGAATTAAATAACAACATTAACTCTTCAGTCTCAAGGGCAACACTGGGCTTCCCTTTCTATGACTCCATCTCATCACAGCAAGAGGATTCATTGATGTTGAAAAAAGGAATATAAAAGATTGTATACAAAAAAATTTTAGTTTCCTTCCTGACTCTGAAGACTCCACCCTATGAAAAAATGAGTGCTCTTTTCTACATTAACCTACCTATTTCCTAAATTTCCTACATTCCATAATAGCTAATCTATTTTCTCTAGCTACAAACTTAAATCATTTCCAGGATATCATTATATATGAAATGGAAAAAAAAAATGTATAAAAAGTTAAGCAACTGTTATAGTAGTTCCCCTCTTAATTCACAAAGAACTCCTCAGCAATCACTTTTTTCCCCTCTGTTCCTATTCCCAAGCATACCCAACTAATACTCCACCAGCATACTCACTTTCCTCTATAACAGTTTTAGGGAAAAAACCAAACAAAACACAAACAAAACCAACAAATCATTGGATACAAATGATGGCAGTATTAGGATCCTATTGAAATTAAGGTATGGAATGCTGTTAATATAGCCCGTGGAGATTCAAACAGTTGAGCTGGAAATCTATTTGTATGAACAGGTTGTAGGTGCTTTACTTTGAAGTAGACACTTTAGTGGTGGGCTATATGGACCATATGGGCTGTGTCTGAGTATTGGGGGAGCCAGCTCGTCTACTCCAAAAGCAAGACCAATTGTGTACACTTAGACTGTGACTACTCTGTGACCATGGTCATGGAGCAAAGCAAGAAGAAACCTAGCTGACTATTTAGAGATAGCTACAACACAGCTCACCTGAAACAAGGATTTCTGTCCTCACCAGTGCTTCAGATTGAAATTCATATTCCATCTTCTGAAAGGCAAGAAACTTAAGTAAGATGCAAATAGAATTATGAAGTTATAGAAGATCAATTACATGAATAATTCCCCATTATCTAAACATATTTGTGTTTCTGCATATTGCATTGTCAAAATATATATTTGACTATGCTCTGTAATGAATATATTCATTTGTAAATCTTTCCCCTCCTCTTCTTTCCAAACCTTCCAGGGAGTTTGCTTTATTCACTGAACTCTGCAGTGTGATTGCTGTTGTCTAACAAATATCTCATGTTTTCAATTATGAGAGAAATTCCTTTTGCTCCTGGAGGTTTATTAGTTTTTGGCTTCATAGTTTAATTTATTAGCTTTGCCTCACTAACCCTGCAGCAATCAAGGATTGTGACATTGTTAGTATCAAATGGTGTGCTGTCAGTATCCTTCCCTAGACTTATTTATAAGGAATATATGTAATTAGATCACATATAAATACTGAGATTTTAAAATATTACAGTTACACCAAAAGAAGCTTCATTATCTCAAACCTACCAGAATAAACTAAAATTGCAGCCAGAAAATGTTTTATAGGTTCTACTCAACTGTAAGATATATAATATGAAAACTATTATTTGCAAATTTAAAATATGAACTCATAACTGTACTTGTTAAAAAAGTATAATTATCGTTTGGAAGAAAACTAGTATATAAGCTGGAAAGATCAAAAACAAGTAACCCATGT
Organism: Anabacerthia variegaticeps; assembly: GCA_035583185.1. Lineage (NCBI taxonomy): Eukaryota > Metazoa > Chordata > Aves > Passeriformes > Furnariidae > Anabacerthia > Anabacerthia variegaticeps. The sequence goes on from JAWWEW010000078.1 coordinate 95,083,410, forward strand.
TTTTGAACATTTACATTAGACATTACTTTGTGATCCTAAAATAAATTTGGTTAGTCCTTGGTTTACTATACATTTAAGTGTAGTCTAGTCAGACTAAAGACTCGTCATTAGAAATCATGCAAACACTTATCTTTGATGAATTATGTCTTCATTATCCACTTTCCTGATTTTCATGATTATAAAGTTCAAAAGTAAAATTCTTTAAGCAAAGAAGGAGGGAAGGAACATTGTATTAAACTCAAGCTCTGATAAAACACACCAGAAATAAAAAAGACTCTTTGCTGTTACAAAAACATTTCAGCACTACTTTTCCTATTTGGATTTTTAAGAAAGGAAAATGTGCTTCCTCTTCCTGCTCATCTTTTGAAGCAGTGTCTTGTATAATAGCCTGCTAAAAACTAGGGAGGATAAAACTTATAGTTGCTTTCACAGGCAGATGGTCTTTGAAAAGTAATTATGAGGGAAACAATTCTTTTCTGAAATATTTTTTCCACTGATTTATTTTTTTAAATTTCTACTAATAAATCTCAGAACATTTTTTTCCATACTTATTTTGGTTTTTATGTATTTTACAAAAAACACCCACCCAATTTGCAATCAAAATGTGTTTTTTTCAGATATACAGATGGAAATGAGAAGTCCACAATAATCTGTAGCCAAATAGAAATCGTTTTATTGTGTTCTACGCTCATATAGCATTTTCCTTATGCAATCTCAAACGTGAGTTTACAATTTGCTTATACTTCTCTTTTTGTGGTAAACATTAATTCAGTTTCATAATATCAAGAGTGGGATCAGTGTGTATCAGCAGTCTGTTCCAACTAAAGGAATAATACTCTATTACATTCTTTCTTAATCTTGGGATATACTAAGGGTCTCTTAAGTAAAACTCAAGTATTTGAGATATAGCTTCATATGATCTATGATAAATGATGGTCTTTGTACTGGCCATCTTTATTGGCTTTTGTGGATGGTCTTATTGGGGCTTTTTAGTTGCTTGTTTGTTTGTTTGGGAGTTTTGTTTGTTTGTTTTGAGCTTTTTGGAGGGTTTTTTTAGGTTTTTTAAAAATTTATTTTAGATTTTAATTTTGTCATATTTAAACAGTTTAAACCAGAAGGGACAAAGCATCATCCTACATCCCCTACTCTGGGGAAAAAAAAAAAAATGTAGAAGGTTGGGCAAAGGCAAAAGAAAAACATCACGCCCTTTGATTTGTGCAAGTTGTCATTCTCTTTTACATGTTAAATTACCTATAATTTCTACCACAAAGAAACATTTTAGATTACAAAATCCTAAAGCAATTTATAATTTTTTCAATGCATTGATCTGCTTCTGATTAACTTAATCTCCTTTAAATGAAACTTTACCTTTGTGCAGTAATAACTATCATCTACTAACTCAAAGACAACAACATGCCAAAATAATAGTTATTAAAATCACCAGTCATTAAAATTCGGGGGAAAACCCCCTCTGTTTAACAGATTGTAAGCCTTACTATTATCAAGGACCATGATTCATTCACTATTACAACAACTATTACAGTGAGTGCACGGTTTGTGATTAAAAATTACTGACAGGGCAGCATATATCATTGAATATTGACTTTGTGTGATTCCAAGATAGATGTGCAGAGGATTTCAGAATTGTCTATTAATAATAAAAGATTTCTTTCCCCCATGATAGAGCCATAGGAAAGCAGAAGACAGGGAAGGTCAACATGACATTGACAATTGTTATACGTGGAAGTCTGCTGAAATAAAGTACAACATGATGCCAGGATTAAATAAAAACTCTTGATTTAGAAACTATGTACAAGGGGTGAGGGGAATTATGATTATAGACTACATTTACTGAATAAATCTCTGTGTGACATGTTTGTTATTCACAACAGAAATCCACTTTAAAAAAAAAAGAAAGAAAAGTAGAATTTCAACACTAGTAGAGACTTTACAGTGAAGGATATTTGAAATGCAGCCTGTGACTCCTAACTAGGAAATAGGTCTGTTTGTGAGCCTTTATATATACATTTTGAGACTTCTAGAAGAATACCCTTTCTTTTAGAAAGGGAAAAAACTCCCCTACTCTTAGCTGAGGTATTGGAAGAGGCTCCAGTGTATAGTATGATTCTATGAACAGAATGAAAATGTTTAGCTATCTCTTGGCAAGAGAGATTATATATGTCAAGAAAATGTTATTATCTCTGTTTCTACTGAAATCAGTAAGTCTGTATTCACTTTCTGTTTGGTAACTATTTGATCAACTGTTTGCATTATTGATCCTCTTAGAATATTCATATGAAAGTTTTAGAAAAAACGTTTCCTATGTCCATACTATTTTGAAGGGTTTATTTCAGATCATTATGAAAAAAAAAAATAGATATACTGGGGCTAGTGGTTTCAGAACGAAATTGCCCACAGATGGTTTGATGACTTGTGTTTCTGAAGTCAGAACACCAGTAAACATTCAGGATAAAAGTCCTACTGAATGACTGCACAAGCTAAAGTGCAGGGAACAAATGGAAAATAAAAGCCCAGCCTGCTGTGAGTAATATTGGTTAGATGTTGCCTACAGTGCACAGAACACACTTATCAAAGATACTTCTAAAGCCAGATGTAGACCTATTGTCTTTCACAGTGCTACTAATACACCCAAGCATCTAATGGGGTAAATTACTTCAGGCATTCATTATTTAAGGGTCTACTTACTCCTTCACGCCTTCATTGCTGTGATTTTTTTTTTTTTTTCTGACTATACTCTAATTTTGTTAGTTAAATGGTCTGAATTAGAGGAAACAAACCAAAGACATCCGACCTCTGACCACATTCAATCCAGACTTGGTCACTCCTTCTGCATATCCGGGCTTTGTAGACATCCCCTTTATTAGCTCTTTATATGTCAATTGAGAACATGTTCTTTCTTCAAGAATGATGGTAGTACTCAAATGTTTTTTTTTCCCTTAGGCTGCTTTTCCAAAAATTTCTGCTTATATGTTTTCACAGAAACAGCAGCCATTTGTTTGCATCCAGGTACAGTTAAAGTGCAAAACTAAATTCTTAAGGGAGAATTTATTTTTTAGTAAAGATTTTGGAGTTTTAGATGTGAAAAGCATTTTGTATATCTGTTTTACATGAAATGAACAGAGAGATAAAATAGTATCATTATCTAAAGATGTTTTTTATCCTACTGTATGTGACCTGTGTATTAAAATTCCTACTTGCAAGCTAAAAAAGTAAGGATGTTGAGTTTGGGCTTCTAGTGTGGTTAATAAATATAATAGAATGTAAGGCATGATATTTTCTGAAATTAGACTGGAAAAACTGAAACAAAGCCACTAGTTAACTTGAACTTCTAAAATAATACTTTTTACAGGGTCTTTAGGCATAATATTACTTAAAGATTTTGCTCTTCCACAGGAGTTCTAATGAAAGTAGCTGCAAAACTTTTAAAATATTACTTACTTTGGCTTCTTTTTTTAAAATCTCCTGCTATTTAATGGCCTTCAAACATCTTATATGGCAAAGCTGAAAATGGCAAGTTTCTCTAAGGGCACTGGTAATTTAATGTGATAGCTCTATCCAAAAGCAAACTAGGCTGACATAGTGATTATCAGCTAAGAGATCAGAGGGTCAGCTTGTTGACAGACTTGGTTCAGCAAACAAGGAAGGGAATATCATGAAAATGCTCCAAACCTGCTATAATCATCAGCTTGAGGTGCAAAAAGGAACAAAATGTGGCTGGGCATGAAGGCGTCAGTAATTTGTATTGTCAGTGTGGAGCAGAGTTGTCAAGAAAAACGTGGCGCTAACCACATCCGGAAATAGCCTGGGCCATTGTCTCCATAGAGCTGTAATTCTGGTGGCAGGCAGCATAACCTTAGGCAAGTCTGAGTCCTTTGCTCCTCAGAGGAAAGCCTTGAAAGATAGCCAGCCAGGACTGAGTCAGGCAGGCAAATGTAGAGAACATTCAGTCTACTGTAGGATTTCAGTGTGTAGCTTGGGTTGCTACTTTCAGATCTTAACAAAACTGTTTGCAGAAACGTAAAGTTTACACAAGGATATTAAGAGAATTGTTCGAGTGGGCAGAAAAAAAATCCTTAAAAATAAATACTTGTTTCTAGGTATTCAGCAGAAAACTGTTGCTTAGCTTTGATTCATTGATGAATTGCATTATTATTAACTATATGGTCTTGTATGCTGTTTGATAGGTGCAGTAAAAATGCAGAGGTATTAAATGTGATTATGTTACTCCATAGCTACAAATCAAAGGTAAGTTTATTAGGAAAAAATATGGCACTCCATTACCTTTCAAGCATTTTTGTTTGCAGTATTTATTCTTAAAGCAAATGTTCTTTGCAGGAAAGCAGAAAGAAAACACTGTAAGAAGTTCTGTCTTGAAAGTGATATCACCAGCATCTTGACATTTTCCAGATATTATCAATGATTCTTGTGATCACAGCTCCATGCACCATACTAAGCAATAATAAGTAGTAAGAAGTTTGGGAAGACTTTGATAATTTTGTCAATATACACATTTATATTATGTGATAGACTATGTCTGAGATTTCTAACATCATCAGTTGTGTTGATATACCCATATCACGCAGAGAAGCCTTGATGCAGTCTTAATTTCAAAGATTAATGAACAGCCCTAGAAGTCTATAATTTGAATACTCCTTGAAAAATAGCTAAACATTGCTGTAAATATAACCTTATGAACATTTAGCTGACCTTCAAAGAAAACTTATTTACCAAGGAAAAGGTGCTTATCATATTGTTATTGATGCACTGTGAATTAAGATTAAGCCCTAGGCACTGTTCGAGCTATTAAAAGATAAAGATAGAACAACATTAGATTATATTGAATCTTGATATTCATGAAGGAAATAGAGATCAAAAACTGAAAGACATATTGAAAAACAATGCAAGTATGTAGATATGTATTTTTTTATGTGAGTGAATTTTATGTATCTTTTAATGACAATATTATTACTGAATTTTTTTATACAGTAAGCTTGCATTCGTATGATGAGGAATACAGGATTTATTTTTTTTTTCTTTTGGGTTAGGTAGTGAAACTGATTAACTCTCTATTTGTCAGGAAAGCATGAGATACAGAAGCATTTTAATTCTCTAATAAAACAGCATAGACTAGAAGTTGAAAATAAGAATAGAGTCAACAAAAAAATAATCTGATTAGGAAGTGCTGTGAAATCTTAAAATTCCCTACCAATGAGAGAGAAAAAGGTTGAAACAGCCCAATAGGGAGAAAATATGCCTGTCTCATTCTCTAATACTAAGGGAAGAGTGAAAAAAACCCAGATCTGTTTGGGACTAGATTTGACAGGGAGAGTGAAAGGACCCTAAAAATGTAGTGCTGCTATGTACCCTTTTTTTCACTCTCATTCTGTTACTTCTTGTACCTGTAACATCTTTCCCTACCCCTGTGAGCATTCACACACCTATGTTTTCCCTCTCTCTTTTATCCTAATGTTTCAGAAATTTCAAACAGAATCAGGGGCTTGAAAATCTGTTATGCATGCAAATGCAGTAATGCTGTGCTTCTATTGCTAATAGTGGCAGCATTTTTCTGAGCTCTCTATGGAGCAACTCTTGCACAAGTTCAAATTGTATCTAGAAAGCTTACTGTGTATATTCCATGTCAGGACTTTTTAGCTATACCTTACAGTTACTGCACATGTGACAATATTTTACTGAATTCTGAATTTTTACTGATTCAGGGTACCATCTGAAAAGATTTTTAAGGAGACATTTAGACATATCATGAAGGTAAGACATACTTCAATGAAGTGTGTATTGAGGAGAGTGAAAATATGTTTGACAACTTCCATTGCACCTGAAAAGACTTTCCATTACTTTGCTACTTAGTTTCATTAAATGGATTAAGGGAGTATAAAAATAGGCTGCATTCCATGAGACATTGAAACATTGCGTCCACCTAGAAGATTTTATTGAAATGGAAATTGTGATCAGAAACAAATGTATTAGCATTAAAAACTAGTCTCTCAAATGCCAGGCATATCTCCAGGAAATAACTGAGAATTTGCAGGCAGTGAGAAGTCAACAACAAGAAAAGAAATTCATGTGTAAAGCTCAGAAAGTGCAATCTATCACTGTTCTTAGGAGTTAGTAATCATAGTCATGGACAGCTGAGTATGTCCTCAGAATTAAGATAATTCCAGCAATATCAGAGAAAGAGATCATCACAATGCATTTAGGGGAAGAGCAGGAGAACTTCGCAGATACCAGTACCTCTCTGTACACCCACCAAATTTACACTGGAAGGCTCTAGGACCCTGACAACTAACAGAAGAGATGTGATACAGAGCTCTCTATGGAATTTTGTTTCCCTTCTAAATCCAGGGAAATCTAAGTCTTTCTTAGTCAGATATATTCTTATAACCTGAATCTCATGGATTTCAGTTTCTGTCTTGTTCTGCTCAGGCCTTCTCACTGATTCTGTGTGTTTTTGCTGAATTCTCTTCAGCTTCTCAGAACTTGCAGATTACATTCTTTTATAGCTCAGGTCATCAAGTAAAATACCTTTTCCCTCATATTTGCCCTATATTGCACAATGAAAACATGTTCCAGAAAGATAACACTTTTGCTGTCTTTAAAAAAATGGATTTCATAGTACTTCCCAGGTAGTTTACATTCTATAGATAAATTACTCAGTTTAAAAGACATGTATATTTATTTTCTATTTGCATTTGCCTAGTTTTATTTTTCAGCCACTGGTCCTTACTATGCCCCAATCTGCCAGAACGAAGAGTTCTCTGTCTGTTATTAAAGTGATTACACGCTGCGATGAAGTCACCTTTCACTATTCTTCTTCATAAACGAAATCTACTGAGCACTCATGAATAGAAAAAAGAAGCAATCCTAAAGTAGATACTCAAGCTGGTGTATTTCAAGTTTGATGTTCTCAACAATCAAAAACTGCTTGCTCTAATGGGAAGTGTTAAACTGTCTTATCAGTTCTGCTTATAATTTTACAAATGGCAAAGTGCAATTGATGTCCTCTAGAAATCACTTTTCCATACATCATCACAAGTGAATTGGTTTAATATCGAACTTGAACACTGGCAATTTAATTTCCTGACTTTCATGTCTTTAATTTCCGAAACAGTTATAGTTGCTTATATAATAATTTTGTATATGCCTTTTCATTCCAGCACCAAAGAATGAATTTTATAACAAAATTAAAAAAAAACCCTTGTGAATGCTGGAGTAGCAATACATATTTATTGTGTCCATTTGAATGGTTACTATTAAAATGAGGTGAAGACAACAATTCTTATCAAAGACCCAGAGATGCTGCAATATACTGTTTCTGTAACAGAAGTGACAATGCTTGAAGTGTATTCAAATAACTTAGAGTGATAAAAATAAGGTATTTTGGAGAGGTTTTTGCAATCATTGCATACATAATGGTAGGGAAGGAATGGATTACTACTGTAGCATGTTAGGTTAATGCTTTGCAGTATTTCTGGAGGTAAGTCAGGAATGTTTTGGGCCCCCATTTTTATCCTTCCAAACCTCCTTTTCCTACCAGAAAGTAGGATATGAATGTTAACATCAGCACTAATTTTATTCCTTGTTCTGCAATTATTTATGGATGTATTCCACTCCTTTATGAAAGTAAATAAGCTCAAAGTAATTCTCATATGTGAACATTGCAAAAAAAATCCTAGTATGTTATGTCATTAATTCATCATTAAGTAATGATTACTACTGATCTGAAACTAAACACTATTTCCACATTATTTTGTTTTGTTTTGCTGTGCTTTGTTTTGCTTTATTTTCAGTTGTTGTACTTTCACCTATGCAAGAAGCCAGGCCTTAATATTCTAGTATATAATTACAAATCATGACTCTTGCACATCTGCTACATCCAATACATGTTTTTGAAGCAAACGAGACAAAACTTACCCAGAAAGAAAATAGTATTTGTTACAGTTATTAACCACAAAAGGAATGAGTTGATTGAGTAGATCTTAGAAATGCTTAAAATTGTACCTAGAGGCAGAGAGCTGGCCACCTACATACTGCAGCTAATTCGCTCGGCTAATTTTAAATTTCTGCAATGCTCTGGGGAGAATATGTCTTTCAGAATGGTCTTGCAGTTATTTAAATGGGACAGGCAGATTACAACTGACTCACAGTGGAAGCTGATTACGGTATTTCTCAGTGGATGTTGATATGGTTTAACACCAGCCAGCAACTAAGCCCCACACAACCACTCACTCCCCTCCATCCCTGTCATATGGGGGAAAGAACTGGAAAGGTAAAAGTGAGAAAAGTCATGGGTTGAGATAAAATCAGTTTAATGGGTAAAGCAAAAGATGCACACACACACAACCAAAGAAAAATGAGGAATTCATTCAACACTTCCCATGGGCAGGTAGGTGTTCAGCCATCCCCAGAACAGAACAGATCCACCATGTTTAAGGTTTGCTTGGGAAGATGAATGCCATGACTCTAAATGTCCCCTCTTCCTTCTTCTTCCCCTGGCTTTATATACTGAGCATGATACCATATGGTATGGAGTGTTCTTTGGGTGAGCTGAGGTCAGCTGCCCAGGCTGTGTCCCCTCCCAACTCCTTGTGCACCTCCAGCCTCCTCATTTGTGGGGTGGGGTGGGGTGGGAAGCAGAAAAGGTCTTGACTCTAAGCACTCAGCAACAACAAAAACCTCACTGTGTTATCAAAATTAGCCTCATCCTAGATCCAAACAACAAGCCTGTTTTACAATTAACTCTATCCCAGCAGAAAGCAGGACAGAGACTTAATTTTATAGCAGCACCACAAGTAGAACACCTTGCAAAGTTTCAAGTTTCTATTCTTTGATGCAAAATCAAGTAGTTATAAATATTGCTAGTTTTGAAGGTGACATTTCAAACTATAATGTCAGCAGGACAAATCTTTATGATTCTCATTTGTATATAGTTTACATTTAATCCTATTAAGTGTTAAATAGGTATTTTTCATGTGGCAGAGAATTACTAAGCACAGCTTTGAGTTTATAGCTGTGTCTTACTAAAACAAACAAACAACAACAAAAACAAAATATCAAAACAAAAAAAGTGCCTAACAAAAAAAAACAAACAAGAAGACAAAACTAATGCAGAATTGATTTTGCATTAGTTGTAAAGTCAAAGTTTCCATTTAAAGCTGTGGCTTGCCAAGTGATTTTGCAAGGGCAAGCCAGACTTCATGATAATGGGGCATTGCCTTTATTGTGGCTTTGAGGTTTTGACCATGTTTTGTTTCAAAGTGTTATGAGAAAGGACTCTGCAAACCCTCTATGGCCTTCATGTCATCTCAGAATTCAGAACAGGAATCACTAAACACACATTATCAAGTTGGCGCTCTAAATACGTTGTCCTGGATGATGGTGTCTCTCAGTTTCTTGCAGTGCTTCAGCCTTTTTTTACTTAGAAGGACATTTTCCAGGGAACTGTATGGAATGCTTATCTTCACTGGTCTCATCCTGACAAATGCTCCGTATGAAAGGGAACAACTATCCTAAGAGAATTACCCTGCCCAGTACCCTCAGGTTATATTTAATAAATAAGTCAGTCCATTTTCCCTGGTCTTCATTGTTTGCTTTTGTTTTTGTTTGGCCACACATATTAGTTCTCATAGCACAGGGTTTTTTCCTCTACCCATTTATCTGGTTTAAAATATAGTGCAGTTTTTCCTCATTGCATCTTGTTCTGGTTTGTGGCTTTAGTGAAACCTGTATTTCTTAAAAGGGCTGGGAAAGAAACCTTCCTTAAACTGTCTGGCTTATGGATTTCTTTATGCTGTCATCAATGTAGGAGGCAGCAGGTTATTAAGTTTTGCTCTGGCTTGTGCCCTCCAATTGATATGATTGTATTGGGTTTAAAATTCCATCCTGTCAAGTCTTGTAATGCTTGTTGCTGCCAGACAGTACCTCATGTTGAGCTTAGATAAGATATATTGCTGCTTCATCTTGTTATATGACTGAAAGTATTAATTTTTTTTCCAAAAAGAAGTGATTTGGAGTAACACTCTAAAGGTGAAATCCAATTGAAATCAATAAGAATTCCAGTTTCAGTGTGACCTAAGAATTTTACTTTGTATATTGATATGTTCAGTGATATTTCTTTTCTGCTATGTAGTTCTGAAGTTATTTCCCAGGAAGTCTGTTTATATATGATTGTCTATACATAATTTACATAACTAATTCTGTATACAAAGTGTATATAGGTGGCTGGTGCTTCACGTTGAAGTGCAGTAGGTCTACCATTTCAGGGTTAATTTATGTGAATCATGATTTATACTTTGGTTGGATTACTTTTTCTTTTGACTGGTATATACAGGACTCAAGGAATGCATTCTGTATTTGAGGGGAAAAAGAAAGAAATTTAGCAGCCACTTCCATAACTACTTTTCTGAATCAGAGAATGGAAATGTAGCCCCTAAATTCCAATTCTCTTGACTTTATTAGCAGAATAGATAAAAGAATCTGTTCATCTAGTCAGGTAATTTTTAGGTGCAGAGGTTTTTTTGGGGAGGGAGTTGTGGAAAGGATATAAAAAGTATATTATATATCAGATCTATTTTCTCTTTCTCAATCAAAGAAATGTTGGTCTCCCTAAAGGTGCAATAGGTACAGAATACTTGGAGGAATAAATCAGTTGACAAAAATCCTTCATTAATAGAAGGACTGTTGCACACGTTCTACTTCTAAATGTCAGAGCAAGTGTTAAGAACTATAAACCCTCTCATTTTAGATTGAAAATCTTCCAAGTTTCACAATAAAAAGTCCTAGAATGTAATGACCATGAGAAAAGTCCAGATATACTAATGGCATAACTTTTGCAATTCCTCATAGGCATATCCAAAAAGCAGATAAAACTAAAAACTTCTTAAACATGGACTCCCCAAGACCTTTGGAAACAAGAAGAGGACAGCATGGCATCTCATATCAAGTGGTGACACCAGTACTTCATGTTCCTGTTCTCATGACTTGTGATTGCTTAGTAAAATTCTTTGCACTGGGTTTGTGTAGAAACCATTTCCCCCAGTTTTACAAGATTGTGATAAACCATTTACTTTACTTTGTACTGCTAACAATCCTATGGTATTGAATTGCATCCTTTATTTAAAACAAACAAAAAAAACAAAACAAACAAAAAACCAACCAAAAACCAACCAAAAAACTCACACAAACCCAAAACCTACAAAATAAACCCCCTTTCATTTTTGTGTTTGTTTCAACTGAAATGAATAGTAGAATGGAAATCATATGCAGATGAATATTCCAGTTCAGAGTTTGAAGTAATCTCAACTAATGAAAAGAAAATTAATCTAGTTAGGCTATGAAATAATGCAGGATCAGATCAAGCATATTATATGCATATAAAATTATATAGAGCTATAAAAATGTACATACAAGCACAGAACATGAGAGTTTTAGTCTGTCAAACTGCATTAAGCAGTCTCTCTCTGCTGAATACTTTATAAATCCAAGACACAGCAGACAGACTCAGTCACAGGAATCAGAAAAAAAGCTAACCAGACTGAGGTGGTGATCTTCTGCCCAATATTACATGCAGCCACAAGATAACCCTTTTCCATGAATCGTTGACTAGTTTGCAGGGCTTTTGTTCCCCAGGTAAATTAGCAATACCACAGTCACACAGATAATGTCATTTCAATATCCACAGCCTCTTCAGAGTTCTTTTTATGTAGCATAAGGTTTTGTAAAGTCATTGAATTAGATTTTACAAATGAAATATAAGGTGTTTTAGACCTTTGCCTCATAGCAGGTTTTAGTGTTACTAGGGCTATGGCTGCTTTTCTCTCCCTTTAAAATTGAACGGTCAAATACAAAAAAGAAAAGGAGAAAGAAAAAGATTTTTAAGCTGCACAATTTGGTGACACCAGGCTTCTTATAAAAGAAGGATTTCTTACAGAAATAAAGAACATAACCAGAAAGATCCATTTTGCAACTGCCCAGACACCAACTGACAGGAAATGGGTGTAATCTAATAATTCTAAAATAAGATACTCAGCAATTTCTTTGTGTTGTTGGTTTGCCATATCATTTGTTATAAGTTTAAATTTATTAAAGGGCATTATTCAAGGAAGATAATTAGGATTTTGATATGTTAATGAACACTTTCATTGTTTTGATCTTTTTGAGTAGATAGTCATAAATAAAACATTCCTCCCCTCTTCTCTGCTTCTGCAAGAGTATTTTTTAGGCGAAGATAAAATAATTTGTTGTCTTAATAAAAGTTCTTTGGGGTTATTACTATCTAGCTCATTTTAATGAGCTCATGGACTGTTAATAGATCTGGACAGCCTCAGGCAAGCAGTTGCTTTAGAGTGCCTGAAGCAGAGGATACTCTGCTGCACCAGAAAGACACATAGAAATCTTTATTTGTTCTTTTTCCTTTCGTATTCAACAATTATAATGCAACATACTTACAAAATATTTACTGTGCTCACTTGCAAAATTAATGGCAATGAAAGTGGAAGTGCGATTAGGCGTGTCCTAATTCTCATCTCCTTCTCCACTCCATACTATCAACACAGGATTCTTTCTTCACCATGGAGATGTGCATAAAGCACTATCTGCTGTTTTAATAGCCCAGCAGTGACTTTACTTGCAGTGATGTGTTTGGCACCTTTGAGATACTGTGTTTTCTGAAATGAACTGGGATAAGTTCTTGCTGTTTCAGAAAATCTATTCTCTTCCCATCTTTCTTACTTTCTTATGTGAAGGAAAAGCTCAGTCTCCACATTTACATTAATGCTGTATCAGTGCTTAACTAGTCTGTTATGCTAGGACAAGTGAAGGGAGGAAGATTTTTGCATACTTCTTCCCTGTTTTACCTAACAGTCTACTATAAAGGCATAACAGCTCTGAAATACCCATATTCATTCCTTTTAAAGTGGGCTGTGAAAGAGAAGTCTGAATTACAAGTGAGAAGGAACTCTTAAGATATTCATTGCTGTGCAAAGGGTGTTGAGAACCATGATCCACTTCACCACACTTGAATTTTTGTTGCAGTGTGGCTTCGTTTACTTTTCCGCCACTATGACTACCATGACAGAATACCACTCTATGGCACTTTTTGGCTTATGAAAAGCTGCATATTTGTCCATAGTGAAGGTATCATATTAAAAACTTATACTACTCTGAATTTTTTTGTTTGAATGCTAGTAGTCTAGTAAGAAAGAAAACTGAACATACAAATCTGCAGCTATATGAAAACATTTGCTTTCCATTATTTCCTTCCGTTAAAAAGAAACCCTGCTGTGTTTAAAATCCATGTAGGTCAAATATACTTCCTCCAAAAAATGAAAATCCCACCATAGCAGATAGTGACCAAAAACCAAAAATGTGTACTAGATTTTTAAGAGCTGAGATGAAATTTGAGAAAACAAACAGCTGAAGATGTGAAAAAAAAATTCCTTGCAATTGTTTGACATGTAGAATACCTCTATCTGATACAGGGAAGAAAGGCATATAGAGCACTGCAGTGTAACTAAGTTGTTTTATAGCTGCCTTTGCTGTTATTTCATCATTATTCTTCATGTTAGTTTTCAATGCCGTTTGTCACTGGCCAATCTTCAGTAGTAAACTAGGGTGGTTTAAAAATATAGAGGAAAGCATGTTTCTAATCAGGGCAGAATACTACTTTGTAGTGATGGTAGTAGCACTAATCTATTCAGACTACAGCTTGTCTGTACCATAAATTTTTAGTTGCTCTTACCATGTCATACAGGCCACTACACCAGTCACTTTTGTTGATAAGAAAAATATTCACTGTGTTCATAAAAATGAGAAATTGACAGATTATATCAGGGACTCTGGGAAAAATTAATTGGAGTTAACAAGTAACCAAGATCAGATTATATATATATATATTTTCCTTTTTTTTTTTTAAATGTTTTAGGACAAAGTAAGTTTTCTCACTCTCAGTAAAACTTATACTGAACCTCTTCAACAGAGTTTGGAAACTGGATATCTTCAGGTGACTGCCATGGCAATCAAGTTGGATTTTCCTACCCACTATAAGATATCTGCATTAAAATCTTGGTTACAAGCTCTGTTTAGCCTAAAAATTATTCTATTCTTTTCTGCAAAATTGTGCAAAAGGGGTGGTATCCTCTGTTACCCCAGCACAAAGAAACTCAGAACACTAGGTGTAGTTGAATCCTATTAAGGAAGAAATTTGTTCAACACCTAAAAGGCAAAGAATAGAACTGAACATCAAGGAGAGGTCTGAATGGAGTTGATGAATGAACAGAACAACAAACTGATATTTTAAAAGATTGTGGTGCTTACTGTAACATTTTACACAGGCATGATTTGAGATTGTCTACCAGAGCATTGCTGTGCAAGCAAGCAGAGAAATAGAAAAGTCTATTCCACAACCTTGTTTAAAAAGTGGTGCTGTCAATTATTCCAGATACAAGAATGGAGAATGTCATGGGTCATTTTATGTAGGAAATATACAATGCCTATAAGCTTCCTGAATTCGACAGAAGATGAATTTCAAAGATGACAATTTTGAGTTTAGGTGATGGGTTAATCACTTTTACAGACAGGGCTTTGAACAGCAAGGTGTTCACTGGAGATGACAAACAAAAAATTATCGTCACACTAGTGAATCAGAGGCTGCAGTATATTAGAAGGTTTTTTGTTTGTGGGGTTTTTTTACTCCAGTCTTGTAGTCTTCCGCAGTTTTCATGAAGTAAGTGTTCATTATCTGAAGAAAAAGGCTTTCTAAATTTTAAAAGTTCCCACATTTTTGTTCCTGCTCGTGAATGTCAAGTATTCTTTATTAATAAGACAAATATTCTTTTCAATTTTGTTCAAAAGTACAATTAAACTAAATTTTAAACTTTTTTTTTTCTGTCAAATTTAGAAGAGGTTAAAATCAGCAATAAAGATACTATTTTAGATTAATCACCAACTGAAATATCTTGTGGAGTCAATTAGAGGAGTTCAATAATAAATAATGATTTAATAATCATTTGAATGTCTCAAACAGAGCAGAAGAAAATGGGACTGTTGGTGGCTTATGATAATTTCTTCTTTAAGGCTGTACTGAGCAATTTATGCAATCATAAGTAATGTGATTTTCTGTATGTTATGAATTTCTGTGGAAGGAACTTTTGATATACTTTTGATATCTGAGTAATAATCTTTGTAATAACAATATGTATTTATAACAATTATGTATTTATGAGTCCAGCTGCTAAAACACTTTTTATTTGAGAGTGAATGGGCCTTTAAATTTGCCTAGAAAATTTCTGTAGAGGATTATTCTAGGGTATTCTTCTTTTCAGAATTATCTAGATTCATCTTGAACTGAAATTACATAAGATTCTTTAAGCATGAGAATCTTGACATGGTCCAAGAAGAATGCATCAAAGAACTCAAAAAAACTGTTTATACACCCTCTTGTAGTGTTTCCTTTATTGAATAAATCACTTTTTCAGAATTAAAAGTAAAAAATAATAATAGTAAAAAGAAGTTTTTTTCTTGCACTTGGATTGGAGTGAAAGAAATTAATGAAGTATGGCAGAAATACATCTGAAATTAAGTTCACTAACAAGTTCAGTAACAAGCAAATTCACTTGGTGGATTTGACAGCTGGTAGACTGGAACTTTATTTTAAGTTCGGAGCACCGTTTTTTCTCTACTGTTTTATAAATCTTAAATTTTGCCTTCAGTGCTCCAGGTATGCATATTACAAGCTGAAATCCAGCTTGGAAGCAAATCCCAGTTTAAAGTGAAATGTCTGGAAGTAGTCAGGTTGCAACTACTAATAACAATAGAAAATTGACTCCCCAACTGCATGATTCACTATCATTAAGAAAACAAATTTGTTCTGTAGTTGATTGCTTTTTTCTGAGAAATTACTAGTCTAAGGTACAGTACTTGCTTTTATTTAACAATATATTTGACTGTAAGAATTGAAAAATTCTTAAGATTTTCCCACTGCCTTTAACTGTGAAAGCCTTTGTAGAATTCTTTTAAGCATAAAGATGAACAGATGTATTTGGTGCATACATATTCTAAATATCCAGCATGCCTATTGCAATAAATAATTTAAAATCTGTAAATTCCTTACTGAACAGTTCAGAAATGTTGAAGGTGGAAAACATAATACAGAATCCTCCAGTCTCTGATCAACTAAAAATTATCAAGAGTGGCCTTGCAATGATATTAGCGAGTTCAGGGTGATTCCTATCAAGGCCCATGGATTTTATGCCTGCCCAGCTTGCCCATGTCTTTCCTGAACTGAACCTTTTCCACAAGGGTATGTCCTCCTTGCAGCCTCTCCCTGTGGTCTCCCGGGGCCTCATTTGCTTATTTTGCCTGGTTCAGTGGCCTATAGGGAACAGCCTCTATAATGTCGCATTTACATGCATTCTTTTTAATCGTAATGTTTGTTAGGAAACTCTGTAACTAAATGTCCTCCTAAAATAACTCAAATACTATTCAGTGGTTTGTTGGGTGGGTTTTTTTAGTTTGTTTGTTTGGTTTGGTTTGTTTTGTTTTTTTTTGTGGGGGGAGGTTTGTTGTTTGTTTGGGGTTTTTTGTTTTCGTTTTTTGGGTGTTTTTTTGTGCTCAATGTTCTTCAGATGTCTCAAGGAGTCTGATTGAGGTACTTGGCTTAGAAGAAAAACACAATGATAAAATTTGAGAAGGCTGAATTTCTATACTTTCCCATTATTATTTAGATAGCATTTTTACTATGACAGAGAAAGATCCATTCTCAGTCTGATTATTATCTGAGCTTTTATAAATAGCTCAGCCTGCAGTACAGGATAGGTCTCTTCATATAGACATGTGCAATAAATTCAATGCCTCTGTAAAGCATGTACTGACTTTACTCATATCTTTTTAAAGCAATTGAATTAATGTGGATGTATTTAGACATATTAATAGCAGGTCTGACTTGAAATCTTATCTGAAAGCTACTGAATGTCTTTGCAGGTTAATCTCTAGGATGCTAGATTTTGGGATTAAAATGTATGTAACTGATTGATATATTAGTCTAAAACTATGAGTCTCTACTGCAACTATTTCCAAATTATTTCTGTTCAATCTCTGAGTCTTCTGTCTCTCTGCAGTGTTAAATTACAGTTGGCTCTGCAAACCTAATTTCTGAAACAGTGCATGTTCCATTCAAATGAAATACCTTGTTCTCCTCATACTTAATCTAAAGTACTTATTCTTTGAAAAAAGATTTTCTTTTTTTTTTGTTTCAGTGTAGTGATGCCAGTGGTCAAGGAGGGAGCAGAGGAAAAAAGAAGGTAACTAGTATTTGTTTGGCTGCAGTCATAGGGAGTGGGGATAAAGTAAAGCTATTAAACTCACTGAGATGGACTAGAGTCAAAGGCCTGTACATCAGTAGTTTTCTGTGCTTAGGGAGTGTTCCTAATACCTCTTGCACATGTGTAGTAATGCTTAACACTCCACTCCTGTAGTGTAGACACAGTCCACTTTTAGGTGTTGGAGTGTAAGACAGCAGTCCACGGATGCCTTGGAATATCAAGGACTGTTGTCTATATATTAAGGACCTGGTTTTCTATTAAAAGTGGTAACACCCCCGTTTATGGTTTTCCCTATGATTACTCCCCTCTGTGCACCCCTCAGGTGGATTACCAACATGGCATATCCCTTGTTGTTTCATCCCCAGTTCCCCTCCATGTTGTCTTCTTCCCCCTCACAGTTTTCCCGCCTTTGCCCTGGGCCCTGCTTTCCTATTGGTTCATTTTCCCACCTTTGGTGAGTTGCCCGCGATTGGCTGTTCTGTTGCCTGGTTACACACTCCGCCCCCTGCTCTATCCAATCACATCCCAGTTCCAGAACCTTCCCTCAGGACCCTATAAAAGCCCAAGCCGCCGTGGAATAAACACTTTTTGTGCCTTCACCCTCAGCCCTGCGTGGTGTTGTGTGCAGAAGGTCATTCAGCGGCAGCTCGTCATTTAGGAACTCCTAAACCTAACTGATTAAGATAATTAAATTAAACCAAAAGCAACCTGGGGTTGGGATTTATGGCCAATCTCTCAGAACTTATGAACATACCATGTCCAAAGTAATTGGCTGACCTTAAAACAGATATATACTCTCCCTCATGGTCCCTCACTATAAGTAATAAAGTGATCCCAGTTTTTATTTTCTCAGTCAATAGGGCCCTGGATAAATCATTACAGTAACACTACTGAAAAGCAGAAGTATGGAAGAAATGCAGTCAGCAAGCTTTCTTCAGTTGTTTTGTTGTATTTTTTGGTGTGGTTTTTTGGTTTTTTTTGTGTTTTTTTTTTAATCTTTTTTACACCATGCTTCTCCTTTTTTCCAAGTCTGTCTTGGCCTTCACTGAACCAGAACTGAGTCTGTTATATCTACAGGACACTTCCTCATTCCCACCCACAGAATCACTTTGTATGCTAATTCCCTATGCAACATTCAAGTTTCCATCAGTGGGAGTTCTGCAGATGGACAGTGAGAGCAGAATAATCAAGAGGCCTTTAATGCAGATCAGAGTAAAAAATGCAATTACCTCCTGAGTTAATTAAAATTTTGCACCTGCACTCTCAGGGGTATTTTGGGGCGGGGGAGTGGGGGAGGGAAACCAAGGCTTTGGTTATCTAATTTTTTAAGGCCAAGAAGTTTCCAACCTGAGTGACTTGAATAGATTTAAGATTATAGTTCACATTTTACTTGTCATATAGCTTTAGCCCTGGAGTAGTTCACTGGCATGTAGGAAATCAAATTAATATCCTACAGGTGCTGGTCTGTCCATATCTCATAAACGGAAACAAAGCGAGGAGCACCTCCAGAGGGTTATTCAGGTCTCAGAACCTTTTAGGTCTCCATTGATTTAACATATTACTTAACATGGTAAATTCAACCTGTGAATATGTTTCAATATAACACTGAGGAACCATTGTGAATTACAGTTATTTCTCAGCTTGAGAGGAAGTTTACCATCCCATGTAAATTGGAGCATAGTTTGACTGTTTTGATTGAATTTTTCCCAATGAAGAGAAGGTTAAAATATCCTGGAAAGAATAATGGTAATTACTGAATTATTTTAAATTAATATGTAATGACACTATGTAAAACAGTGTGTATTGATCTCTTTATGGTGAGATATTAACACAAGGCATAAAATTCAACATTTCAGAAGTAACAAATGAAAAATAAAGATTAAGTGATACTTTATGGAATCAGGTATATTTTCCGTAAAAATATTCTTCTTCTTTTCCACTTTTAAATGTGGAAATTTCTCCAAAACATAATTTTTGTCAAATCAGTATTTATAGTGGCAAATATGTTAATTATATGATTTCTAATTATCTGTTTGTTTTCACCTCATTAGCTGCCAGCAGACTACTTTGCTGCTCGAGGGGAAAGAGAACCTTGACCAAATGAAATTAAGGCTGGAGCAATTCCATAATTGAGTGTTTGTACTCACATATAAATCTATTTGTTCGGGCTTGATTTGCTTGCTTTCCTTTAAAGTATCTCAGATAAACAAAAATATCTCCCTTTTTAATTAATGGCTGTCAAAATTGAGCTTTATTTAAATTCTAAAATAAATGCTTGGCATTAGTTTCAGGCTGCATAAGTATATTTTCATTTACTGAGTTAAATGAAAAATTAATGTAATTCCAGTCCTGTGGCATTTACTGCATGTGGTCTGAACTCATAGATATATCCTGCAAAAAGAATGTTTTTGTATGAATCACTATGAATCCACTATAAACATTTAATTTAATGTCTAGTGGCATTTCAGACTTCTTTTTAGACTTTATTTTAGTCATCTGACCAAGAAGACTAATGGTTCAAATTCTATCCTTAAATATATTTCTAATTTAGAAAATCCATTTTCAATTAAGAGATGAATGTATAATAAAATGAAACTTACTCAAAGATATGCTGACTTATATCTAGCAGATACTGAAAGAGACAGAAGAAAGTTCTTGAGTGTTACAAAGGTAAGAAACAGCTGCTGTACTATAAGAGTAGACTAGCCAGTAAAGCTGAAGTATATACCGCAAAAAATAATCAGTAGGAATAGAGACACTCAGAGGGTTATTCAATTTGGCTAATAGGAGGAAGGTTCTGAAAAATATTCACTAATGTAACTGAAATGCATAGCTTTGAATCCATGAAAAATGCAAGGACTAAACAATTTATTCCATAATTCTGCATGAACTGACGTGAAAAACTGGCTTCCACTTTTTGTAAACTGAGAATAAGGAGTAATAATATCAGACTGAAGTACAGCAAATTCCCAGAGAGTAAGATGGATGTGGCAGTGATGAGCACACACACACAGACACAGAAACACACAGAGGTCACAATCAGAACCATTTTATTTGCAGAAGGCTTCTCTTTTATACTTCTCCTTATTTGTCCATGCTTACTCTATTAGCCAAGCACTTCTCTCCACAAGTCTTAGACCATGGTCTGATAGGTAGTTCACATCTCTCCTCATGCTGGTAAAGCTCACAAATATATCTTGTTTTCTTCAGTTGCTTTTCTTCTTTCTTCTACGTTCCCATGCAGCTACAAGGCCACAGACTTGTTTTTCTCCACCTTCCTATGCTCACAGCTGCATCCTTCCTAGGCTGAAGGTTTCTTCAGCCCAGAAATCTTCCACAGACGGATACCAACTTTTTAGGAAAAAAAAAAAAATGGGCAGAGGAATAATTAAAATAATGAAGTTAATGGAAGCTGAAATAAAATGTAATATGGCTTAATGCAAAATAATTTTACTTGACTAATACGTTATAATTCTTTGACAATATAATTGATTGTTCTTAGATAAGCAAGAAAAAGTGTTCCGACTGAGACAGGAAAATACTCATGATCTATAATAGTCACAGATAAAATTTAAGTTGCAAGATTCTCTGTACTTTCACCTTTTTCTTTCCAAGACAGTAAACTAAAATAAGGCAAGAAAATGCTATTAAGATGCTCAGGGTAAGGAAGGATCAATCATAAAAAAGCAATGGATGAGTAAAGTTTGGCTTGCTCTGTATGACAGAACAAAAAGGAGGAAACAACTATGATTGCTCCCTATAATGCATATAAAAGCTAAATTGCAGGAAGGAAGAAATGATATTTAAACTAACAGATAATGTCCTCATAAGTACTCATAAGTACTGTATATTACTTAAGGCAGAGGCAAAGGGATTGGAACTAGATGATTTTTAAGGTTATTTCCAACCCAAACAATTCTATACTGCTATAATTCTATGGCAAAGGTAAAAATCCCATAAACACCTCACCAAAACAATAGGAGGGTGATACTTGTACTACCTTTGTTCTGTGTAGGAGCCAAATTCTTTTCAGTTTTATGATTGCTCGGTTTTTATATATTACAAATTAAAACTTCATCTGTAAGTCAATAGGTTGTTTCCAGAACATTTTCTATGGCTTTTAAGTACTTCTTTGAATAAACTAGTCTAGAATACAACCCTATAAAGGTATGCTTGAAATTTGGATCCTTCTTTTTTATTTATTTTTTTTTTTTTATTTTTATGCTTTTAGTGATAATTGCAATTAAAAAAATCTATCAAAAAAACTAAGTATAAAATTTGTAATTCTTTTTCTTCATTACACTGTATATATTTGAAGGTATAGCAAGTTTTCTCTTTCTTGCTAATACTTAGTTTTTGTATTACAAGCTTCAACAATGGGAAGTGTGGGATTCTACACCTGAGATGGGGCAACCCCAAATGTTCATACAGACTGGGAAATGAGATGCTGGAAAGCAGTGCCACAGAAAGGCATCCTGGGGTCCTGGTTGATGGCAAGTTGAATTGCAAGTCTGCTGTGCCCTGGCAGCCAGGAGGGCCAACTGTGCCCTGGGGGGCATCAGGCAAAGCATCACCAGCTGGTCAAGGGAGGGGATTGTCCTGCTCTGCTCTGCACTGGGGCAGCCTCACCTTGAATATTGTGTGCAGTTTTGGGCGCCACAATAAAAGAAAGATATTACACTATTAGAGAGTGTCCAAATGAGGGTAATGAAGACAGTGAAGAGCTTTGAGGAGAAGCTGTATGAAGAGTGGCTGAGGTTACTTGGCCTGTTCAGCCTGGAGAAGGGAAGACTGAGGGGACATCTCATTTTAGTCTACAGCTTCCTCATGAGGGGTTGAGATGGGGCAGGCGGTGATCTCTTCACTTTGGTGACCAGTGACAGAACTGGAGGGAATGGCCTGAAATTGTGTCAGGGGAGGTTTAGGTTGGATATTAGAAAAACGTTCTTCACCCAGGGAGTGGTTGGGCACTGGAACAGGCTCCCGAGGGAAGTGGTCACAGCAGCAAGCCTGACAGAGTTCAAGAACGATCTGGATGATAATCTCAGGCACATGGTCTGATGTGGGTGGTCATGTGCAGGGCTAGGAGTTGGATTTGATGATCCTTGTGTGTCTCTTCCACTTCAGCATATTCTTTGATTCTGTGATTCTGTTCCAGTGAACCTTGCTCTGCATGTCTTTATGACTCATTATGTTATCTTCCTTAGGTGATTGATGTCTATCATATGTGTGCAGTTATATAGTTGAAAACAAGATAAACCATATGTGTTAACTCTGAGTGACTTTTTTTTTTAATTTATTTTGCTTTAAACAAAATGAAAGGCATTAAAAGGACAGATGCTTCCACTGATATGAATGAACTTCCACAGAACTATTTCAGTTTTCATGGCTTACAACCTGGACCAATGTGAACACCTTATTCTATGTCCTAAGATCATGTTATTTTTTCAGGCTACTGTGCAAAAATGACAAACCTACTGTTCTTTGAGCCATCTTCCAAAAATTTAGATACTAAAAATAAAATGGAAAAGAGAGATTAAAAAAAAAAAATTAGGAAAGAGAGATATCTTTCATAGTCACGTATACAACACCTTGTGTGTGGTTTTCAAAAATGAGGGAGATAATAAAATTTCAGTCACAGAATCACTAAATGGTTGAGGTTCAAAGGGACCTCTGGAAGTCAGCTTGCCCAATCTCCCTGTTCAAGCAAGGCTTAGGCTTGATTGTCCAGGACCATGTCCAGGTAGTTTTTGAATATCTTCAAGGATGGAAAGTACACAACCACTCGGGGAAATTTGTGCCAGTGCTCAGTCACGCTCACATTAAAAAACTTTTTTCTGGATGTTCAGAAGAAACCTCCTGTGTTTCAGTATCTGCTGAAAGGCTGGTGTTCAGCCTGTTGTCCTCTTGCTGAACACCAATGACAAGAGTGGGTTCCTTCGTCTGTATTTCCTCACTTCAGGAATTTACAAGATCCCCCTCAAACTTTCTCTTCTCCACGCAGAACAGTACCAGCTCTCTGAGCCTTTCCTCCTAGGAGAGAGATGTTCCTAGCCCTTCATCATCCTAGTGGCACTTTTTTGGACTGTCTTCAGTATATCTCTATATCTCTCTTCTGGGGAACCCCAGAACCTGACATAGGACTCCAGATGTGATCTCACCAGTACTGAATAGAGAGGAAGGATCACCTCTCTTGACTTGCTGACAATGCTTTGTTTAATACAGGCCAGGATAGTATTAGCCTTTTTTAACTCAAGATTGTATTGCTAGACTCATGTTCAGCTTGGCGTCCACCAGGACCAACAGATCCTTTTCTGCAAAGATGCTTTCTGTCTTGGTGCATCCCAGCATGTACTGGTGCCTGGTGCTGTGCCTCCTCAGGACCTCAGTTGCAGGACCTTGCACTTCCTCTTGCTGAATTGTATGATGTGCCTGTCATATCCTTCAGCATGGCAAGAGCCCTCTGGATGTCAATAAGTTCCTCTGCCATATCAGCCACTTCTCCCAGTTTTGTGCCATCTGCAAACTTACTGAGGTGCACTCTGACCAATCACTCCAAGCATTAATGAATATGTGGAGCCAGTATTGACTGCTGGGATGTATTGCTAGATACTGGCCCTGAACTAAACTTCATGTCTCTGATCCCTACCCTCTAAGCCTGATCATTCAGACAGTTTTCAATCCACCCCACTGCTTTCTCATTCAACCCATAGTTCATCAGCTTCTCTGTGAAGATCTTATGGAAACTTAGGTTGAATTCAGTCAAATGGAAGTTTGCTGGATAAGCTTGATTAAGCAAGGTTATGATTTGGTACATTGCAGATTGTTGTGTGAATGAACACAACTTACAAAATTTCCATTTATCTATATTTGAACTATGTTTTTTAATTGAATAATGTTTTTAAAATATTTTGGCTACTTTGAGCTATCATTGCATAAAACATTGAAATATATTCACCTGAGGCCACACAGCACATGTTGAACCTTGCCTTAGTCACATAGATGCAGTTAAGGAAGTTGGGAATTAATCCCCTAGGCATGTTAATGTGCCTTTTTGACAACTGTTATTAACTCTAACAAGGTATTTAAATTGCAGATATTTTGCTGAGTGAATATTCAAAAGGTACTTGGCAGCCAATCACCAGGGTCCCAGATGTGTTCTCATGTTGCAAGTGGATCTTATGACTTTAGCTTTTAGTTTAGATAGTTTATTCTATCTTTAGAGCCTTGGTGTTACAGATCACAGAATCACAGAACAGTTAGGATTGGAAGGCATCTCTGGAGATCATCAAGTCCAACCCCATGCCACGGCAGGGTCATCTAGAACAGACTACACAGAAATACGTCTGTTTGGTGGTTTTTTAATGGCTCCAGAGAGGAAGACTCCACAACCTCCCTGGGCAGCCTGCTCCACTGCTCTGCCTTCCTCAGTGTAAAGAATTTCTTCCTCATGTTGAATTTAAACTTCTTGTGTTTTAATTTATGGCCATTGCTCCTCATCCTGTCGCTGGACACCACTGCAAAGAGTCTGGCACCACCGTCTTAACACTCATGGTTGAAATATTTATACATATTGAAAAGGTCCACTCTCAGTCTTCTCTTCTCTGGACCGAACAGGTCCACCTCCTACAGACTCTTCTCGTAAGAGAGGTACTCCAGACCCCTAATCATCTTTGTGGCACTCAGCTGGACCCACTCCAAGTAGCTCCTTGTCTTTCTTGTACTGAGGAGCCTAGAACTGGACACACCATTCCAAATGTGGCCTCACTAAGGCCCAGTAGAAGGGGAGTATTGCCTCCCTCGACCTGCTGGCCACACTATTCCCAGTATACCCCAGGATCCCATTGGCCCTCCCCGCCACCAGGGCACACTGCTGGCTCATGATCAACTTGTCACCCACCAACACTCCCAGATCCTTCTCTGCAGAGCTGCTCTCTAGTAGGTCAGCCCCCAGCCTGTACTGGTACTTGGGGTTATTCCTCACCAGCTACATTACCCTACATTTTTTCCTGTGGAACCTCATTATGTTTGTCTCCACCCAAATCTCCAGCCTATCAAGGTCCCACTGAATGGCAGCACAGCCTTCAGATGTATCAGCCACTCCGCACAGTTTCATATTATCAGCAAATTTGCTGAGGGTACATCTTATCCTTTCATCCGGGTCATTGATAAACAAGTTGAATGAGACTGGACCCAGTATTGCTTCCTGGAGAATGCCACTGACTACAGACCTCCAACTGGATTCTAATCCTCTGATGCCAACCGTCTGAGCTCTGCCATTCAGGCAGTTCTTGATCCACCTCACTGTTCATTAGTGTAACACACATTTCCTGAGCTCACCTATGAAGATGTTGTAGGAGACAGTGTCAAAAGCCTTGCTGAAGTCAAGGTAGACAACATCCACTGCTCTCCCCTTGTTGACCTATCCTGCTATCCATCATAGAAGGCTATCAGATTGGTCAAGCATGATTTCTGCTTGGTGAATCCATGCTGACTACTCCTGATGAACTTGTTTTCTTCTACATGCCTGGTGATGAACTCCAGAATGACCTTTCCATGGATGGAGATGAAGCTGATTGGAGAGAAGTTCTCCAGGACCTCCTTCTCACCCTTTGTGAAGTTGGTAGTAACATTAGTCTTCCGCCAGACATCGGGCATCTCTCCTGTTCTCCGTGATTTTACAAAAATGATGGAAACTATCTTAACAACATCTTCCAGCTCCCTCAGGGCCTGTTGGGTTCATCCCATCAGGGATGAATTTATGGGCGTTAAGTCTGCCGAGCCAGTGTCTAACCAAATCCTCTATGACCAAGGGGAAGTCTTTCTTTCTCTAGCCTTACTCTCTTACCTCCAAAGTCTGGAATTCCTGAGGGTTGACATCAGAAGAAAAGATTGAGGTAAATTCAGTCATTCCCTCTTTTCACTGTTTTCCATTACCAGGACACCCATCTTATTCAGCAGTGGCCTCACATTTTCCCCAGTCTTCCTTTGGTTCTGATGTATTTGTAGAAGCCTTTCTTGTTGTCCTGATATCTGTTGCCAGACTCCATTCCAAGGGGGCCTTGGAGAATTATCCCTTAAAATACCAATATAGAGACTTCACCACTAGACAATATATCTGTATGGTTTTGTTGGTTTTTTTTTCATTTTTGTTCATTTCCTTTTTAAATGTATTTTCCTCTAATTGGCTTGACATAGATATCTTGGGCACATGATGTAACTCTTGGAGATAGTCCTGTGCAGGATCAGGAGCTGGACTTCATGATCCTTTCGGGTCCCTTCCAAATCCGTATATTCTGTGACTCTGTGATTTTGTGGTACTGAAAATTTACCCTGAAATTTGTGGCTGCTTGAATTCTTCCTATCTTTTTGATCACTGTTAAAACTCACATCATCTTTAATTTTTCCAATAGCAACTAATTTTACTCATAGTTGAGCAATAGTCTGTACTTGAATTTGTAGTTTGGAAAATTTGAAATTTAAACTTCTTCAGAACTTGTTGCAGAATAGTGGCTGTTTTTTTCTTTGTTTTCTTCATTTTGCCTTTGGAAGAGGTTGAGGGGTTCTCAGCTTGTTCCCTTCCCATAATGCTACTTACTTCACAGTCTCTGATGCTTAAAAAAAACATTCAAGTCTTCTGAATCTTGCTAGGCTGATACCTTATTTTTTCTTATAGGAATTCAACATGTCAGGTCTCTGCTAAGTTTGATAGGTCACCCTTTTCAGGAACTTATACACATAAATCACGTAAGTGAGAACAAATGCCTAGTAGTTATGTGTGTGTGTCTATAATTAGAGAAGAGATAATGAGTTTGCAGCCTGAGATGTCCCTTGGTAATTTGTTCATCCTAAGTGAAGAGAACAAGAGAGAAAGGAAGACAAGAGGAAAAGCTGCGACCCTTTTGGGGCTTCAGCAATGATTTACTGATTATGTAGTCAAGAGATCTCCAGTACTGGAACAACAAACACGATGTGAAAGAAATACATGGGCTTAATATTCACTCTACTATTGAAATTATTTTAATTAGGACCTAGCACTGAAGTCCACCTCTGTAGATTATTTTTAACTGCATGTTGGAAGGAATTCACTTTGAAGAATAACCTTTCCATTTATTGAAAATATAGTGGCACCTTTATACCTAGGTAATTATAATCCAAGCTTGGTGAGTAGAGAATAAAAAGCAAACTAAAAAAATATTCCAGATGGTAAAGAACTGTTTGCAAGTACAATGATTTATAGGTGATGCAAAAGGAGGATAGCTACTTCCTTTGTTTTTTTCTTAAAACAGATACGTCACTTTATTATCTTTTTTTGGCTCGTCCTTCTCCCTTTTGAAGTCTAAAGAGAGTTCTCTTTCTTGGGTTTATGTAATATTTAGAAAATTTTTCTTGTGTCCCAGACAGAGAGTGACTTTTTATTTAAAATTTCCTTTCATATTTTCTTCTGTGTCCAGATGGGGAAAACTATAATGCAAGATATTAAATATTATTTATTAAATGTTATTATTAACCACAGTTATGTTTGCCACTGGCAGAAAATATTTCCCTTTTTTTTTAATTGTGGAAATACTATAAATAATTACTGTTATATCATGCAAGTTATGTGACTACTGTGTGTAGTCTTACAGACTTTGCTTAAGTTAATTTAACCAATGAGATTAAAAAAAAAAAAAGAATGGTGCAAAATGCTGTTAATTTTCCCTAACATAAAAAATCTAGCTTAACCTTGATGCTGTTGCATATACTAAGAGTGCAAAATCACTCTTTTTTTTTTTTTTCCTAGCATTCTTTTTAAAAGAATGAGGAAGAGCTGATACATCAATGCCATTTAAAATTCATTTTACACATGTCATAAACTAGGATCTCACCCTGTTGTACATGAGAGCTTAGGGAGCAAGTGAAACTGTGTTGCAATTCACTGTATAGAAAACCAAAAAATGTCCTCTAAATAAATTTCATATGTACAGGGTATTTTGATATCAGTAAAAGCAAATACATAGAAAACAGACATTAAGTTTTCAGTTATTTGACCTTCACATTTTTTGTGGTTTAAGGCCAGACCATAGACCATTGCAATTATATTGGATTTGTGGTTCGCTGCCCTCATGTGTCATCACAGAAAGCTCAATTTGCTAACTAATGTCTCAGTTCCCTTCTAATGATGTACAGAGATACAGACTTTTCATAAACTGTTTCATCTTACTGTCCACTTTATAATCTTACTGAACTGTTTTACAAATGTTAGCATTCAATGTTCCTTCCCTTTTAAACAGATAAAAATGACTGTACTTCATGGAATTTTGTACTCAGAAAACATGATAGAGCAGTAATGCAAAGACTGCTTTCTGACTCAGTATGACCAGAACCATATTTATTTCACGCACTGGAGCTATACTGTACCATTATGTCAAGGCTCAGTGATGTTTGACTGCTTTGAAAGAAGAACCACTGTGTTTATACATTTGAATTAACCAAGGAATTTGTGATGCTGGAAGAAATCGGAATTACATTTCACACATATTTTTACTTATTTTTAAAACAGTATATACAAAATGAGTTGGTTTTATTTTTCAAATTGGTAACTTGTTTGCAAATACTATTCAGTTTATAAATTTTGCTTGATAGCTGGAGTACCAGGCTACCATGTGAAATACATAGGAAAGAGTTCTGTCATAAAGGACATAAAAGGAGTTCCTGTCTTTGAGAATCCTAAGATAGACCAATATATAATTCTTCTAAACTCACTTTCTTCTGTCCTTAGGTAAAGTTTAAGACAAAATAACTTCCAAGAGTTCTGTCTTCATAATATTTTTTAAATTAGTGGATATTAATATTTTTTTGTTTGGTTGGCTTGTTTTACATATAAAATGTAATCTTGGAGACCATATGTGCTATTATTAAAGATCTATATAGATTATCAGAGTACCAACGGATCAGTTAGATGACTAGCGAAGGTACCTTTTTTGAGCAAACACAATAGCCTACAGTACAATCGCATTATAAGCAGGAGGAAGTGTGGTTTTTTCATCCTACAGAAAGAATATATGAAGATAATTTTCATAAGAAAATAGTAAGAGTAAATGTGGAAGCACTAAAAAATGTATGCTTTAAAAAATATTTAAAGTGGTAGGTGGATCAAGAAATACATAACGGGGCCCTCTCCCACTATCTGACTTTAATTTTCCTCATTATTATTATGGGGTTATAAATGGATTAAGTGAAAATTAAGAGAAAATACATTCGCTCCTAGCATGTTTGAGAGGGCGTACATTTTAAATGAGATAAAATCACCTGGGAAATCTTGAAACCCTTACCTTTTCTTTTTCTTTCCTTCTGTTTGTTTTCTTAGGGACTCATAATGAAACCAGTTTTTCGGTTGTATGGAGGGGAATGGCTTTGAAATCTGATTGGAAGGAACTGTAAGTTATAAGAAAGGATGGAGCTGGTTAGCAAATATATAGACATTCTCAGTACACAAGTCAAAGGGCTGTGTCATTGACTGATCTATAATCAATGTGATAGTGCAGGAAAACTGAAATATTCAATGGTGAGAGGGCAGGTAAACTGAGAAATTCCATTTACTCTGAGGGAACCAAGATCAGTTTCTGAAGTTCAGGCTGATTTATGCTATAATATTGATTTCTTCCTGATGAAAATTGGAACTAACAGAGAATCAGGATTTTCTACACTCTTACCTATCCTCTCATTAAATGAAAAAGTAAAGCATTACAAGAGTTAACATTTTTTGAAAGACAAGAACTGGGTTCAGTTTAGGGCTTTGTTCAACAGAAAATGTGTCCCAGTTGTCAGTCCTTGAAATGTCCTACTGGCTATGAATACAAAATTCTTGTGTACATCCAGGGAATTTCTACCCTTCCTGTTTCCCCATGCTTTCCTTTAAAATAATTGTTCCCAATGGGAGGCAGGCTGTTGAACCCATTCTGTTTGGACTGCACTCACTTTTTGGCCTATACATTGAGCTGTAGGATCTGTAGGGGAAGAGAGAGAATGAGCATATTTTCTTCAACAATTTGGACATATTCAAGAGAATACTGCTTTTACTAGGATTCTGTGCTATGATATCTTTGTGACAAAAGGGACAGACATATGGCACAGTATAATACCATGAACTATTCTAGCATTGCTTAATAATTGCAGAGTTGGTTTCCACTAAGTATTAAATTTTCTGCATTGTTTAATTTACAAACATTAATTTGACTGAAGTCTCCCGCTCAGAAGATAATTTTTAATGAGAATTTCATTATGACATAATGAAATGACGTAGCAGCCAGAGTCAGATTTAATGTCACTCAAGATGACAAATTAAAGTTGAAATTCTGTATTTCTTCAGTTTCTAATTTAGCTGTTTAAACTAGCTCTGCAAGTGAAAAGGTTCTTAAATCTGTATTGCAATAGATTGCTTTGCGGGATCAAAGTTATATGAATTCTTTAAACCATGACATTATTTAAAGCATGGTATTCTTTTCATTGCCATTAAATAAAGTGTAATGATTTAAATGGGCAATGACAAAATGTCGTAGCTACCGAAAACAATCAGGCAACTGTATTCTACACAGCAAAGGTAAAACTGTTTTGTTATCTTTCTCACATTCTGATACTGAGATTTTACTAATAAATGCACAAGACAGACATATTAAATTTCTCTGTTTCTCTCTCTCTTTTGGTAGCCTGACAAATTACAAAGTGGTATATGTTTAATATGGGGCACTATATTAAGCATGAGTATTGCCAGCCTGCAATGTGACTTCATCTTCAGATGTGTGACTATAATTTAGCATTTTTTTCTACCGACAACTATCAAATATTCAGAGGACAACTCATCAGTATTCTCATATCAACCTATTTGTATTAATTATAATAATGCTAAAAGTGATGTAGAATTAGATTGAATTAAGGTATGTGCTCCATTCTTTAACATTTTAAACATTTAATTGAGCAGAGACTAGGGTCTTTCTAAATTTTTAATTGTTGTTGTAAGTATCATGAAAATTCTTTTCATGTACTTTGACTTTTCCAAGACATGACAAGGGCTTCGTGAACACCTGCAAAGATGGAACCTGATTAAATTCTTGTGCAAGTAAAAAGTTGTAATAGGAAAGGTGAGTCAGTAAAGTTCCTATCAAACCTCACTCTTATTTGGCATTTGCCTAAATGTATTTTGTCTTTTCTTCCATGTTTAAATGTTTACAGAAGTGGTGTTGTCTTAGTTGCCCTTTTGTGGATCTAAAACTGACTCATGTCTTATCTTTTATATATGAAAATACATGTTCAGTGAACAAAGTAGGGGACCAGGGAAGGTGGAAACATGAAGGACCGCAGTGGGTTGTTTTGTTGCAGGCTGAGTTTTTACAAAACACAGATGAGCAGAAAGCAGAAGCCTGTAGAGTCTTGACAACAGCATAAAGAGAAACAGGCTGAGAAGGAAAGGTCTTTGGAAGAGAGTATTTTATCAGCTGATTTAAGATCTAATCCTCTCTCACATACCAAGGCTAAATAAATGCTCTTGCTACCTCAGTGTTTAGAAGTGATGGCCTCCTCTGTGCTTGTTACCACTGCATGCTGTGACCTTGTGCATTAAGTTAACCTTTCTTCTTCGCTGCTCCTATAATGTCATGATACTTTCTGAGCCTTTTAATGTCTGAACGGCAAAATTTTTTTTCAGTGAATTTATAATGAACTTCTGCTGTGGCACAATTGAGGCTGTTGAAAAGAAGATATTGGTATCTTTCTCAAATTATTAAGATTAATCTGTATACTAGAAATATTCATTCCTTGGAATATATAAAGCAAGAAGACACACCTTAAACCCAGAAACTGAGGAACTAAGACAGATCAGTGAAACTCCTTCAGTAATTTAGTTTGAAATATTTGTACTGGAGTCTTCAGAAATTCAATACATACAGGAATTACTATTATACAAAGTAGGATGCTGTATTTCTAAACTTGCTGAATTAACAGTTGAATAGATTTTTTAAAAAGCATCTTGTCATACTATTTTTTTTAGCATACCATAGTGTATCAAAGTAGCTGTATAATTATGTAAAAGCACTTGTGAGATAGTCTTTCTGATAATGTCTCAATTTCATGGTAGAAGCTAAGGATAAAACAGTTTTCATAGTTAGGAGTGAAGGTAAGTGAACTTATCACAGAAGAGTTGAGTTTTAAATCCACAAGAGAGCACTTTTACTTACAGATCAAGACTGATTTGTCTCCACACCTTGAGTCATACAAGGTTCTGACCGTTCTAAAGAAAACAAGACTTGTGCAACTGCAGTCTAAAAACAAAGGAAGAAAAGTGCTGAATTCAGAATAATACCGGGATTCCTGTTTTCAGCTGCAGTTTCTGTGTCTTAAAATATTCTATGCATAATGTATTTTCTTTTCTGATTTCCATTAGTTTTATTTTTTTTTTTTTTGTCAGAGGTATTTGCAATTGAAATTCTTGACTATAATGATATATTGGGTTTATTTGGGAAGATTTTGATAGCTGGGGGCACTGCAGGAGAGGCTTGTCTGAGAAGACCACAGAAGTTGCCCCCAGGTCAGACAAGGCCCATTCCAGGCATCAAAAAAAAAAGATGCTGTACAAGAGCTGTGAGAGAGGACTGAGAAAAAGTGAGAGAAACAGCCCTGGAGAAATCAAGGCCAGAGAAGAAGACACAGATTTCCCTGCAGCCCACAGTGAAGACCATGGTGATGCTGGTTGTCCCCATGCAGCCCCTGGAGGACCAGAGCAACGTCACTACAGTCCACAGAGGACTCCAAGTCAAACTAAACTCCTGGCAGGAACTGTGACCTGTGGAGAGAAGTCCACACAGGAGCAGGAGCTCTAGTTCCATGTGCAAACAGTCTCTTCCTGAAGGAACTTATTTCACTGAAATGGACCTACACTGAAGCAGTTAATGAAGGACTGTCTCCCACGGAGAGATCCCATGCTGGAGCAGGAGAAATGCATGAGGAAGGAGTAGCATAGACGAAGCATTCTGAACTAACCACAACTACCATTCTTGCTCCACTTGGGGGGGAAGGGGTAGCAGGAGTCAAGAAGGTAGAAGAATTAGGAGGGAAATCAAACCTGAGAGGAAAGGAAGGATTGGAGAAGGTGATTTCAGGGTTTTTTTCTTATTTCTGAGTATTTCAGAGTGTCCTACTGTGTTACAAGTGATTAACAAGTTAAGTTAATCTTCCTCGAATCAAGGCTGTTTTGCCCTTATTAGCAATTGGTAAGTAATCTCCTTGTCCTTTTCTCGACCCATAAGCTTTTCATTTTATTTTCTCCCCTTGTCCTGTTGATTAATTGAATGACAGAGCAGCTTGGTGTGCACCTGTCAGCCAGCCAAGGTCTACTGACCACAAATAATTTTATGAATAATATAGTCCAGTTACAGGCCCTAGACTACACAATAAAAAATATGTCTATTTTTATTGAAAAGCTATTTTTATTTTTTTTGTTGGGTTGTTGTAAACTTTTACGTTCCTTTAGAGAATCAAGGATTTTAACAAATTGGATTAAAATATTTAACTGAAAAGCATACTAGATGAGGGATCAGATGTGTTGACTGCATCTATGGCTGCACATTCATATTGACACATTGCAAAGGGAAAGAAATTAATAGGAAAACAATAATCAATGTTTAACAATATGTACTTCTAGGACCACAGTGCAGTAAGCAGGTGACTTCAGGTAGTCATTGATTCAGATAGTCATTTTCATTGATTACTGCACTGATTATCTGTTTGTTTGTTGGGTTTTTTAATATACAAGTTATATGAAGACTAAGTATAAAAGGGTCTATTAATAATGTGGCAGTTTACATTTTGATGTCATAGAATGGCTTGTCAGAAGACAATCCACGTATTTTGACTATTTACAGAATTTTGAAAACGCTGCATTTGAGTGAGGTCCAGACCTAAGCTATCATAATATTATTTACACCAAGAAATTGATGACAGACAAGTAGTCATTCAATGCAGCAAGTAGGGAAAAGTATCTATTGATCTTGCTAAATGTTTGGGTCATATATATTTGCCTTGGGAGTAGGACATCTTAAGTAATTAATATTCCCCTCTGCCCATAAATTTCTTCCTATTTGCCATTCACCTCCCAGCTGTGAAGCATAAAGTGTGAAGGAATGTTTCAGAAAAAATAAAAAATAAAAACTGGAAGAGAGAGGTGAAGGAAGCTGGAAACAAGAAAGGCAAGGCATCTCAAAATAGCTTTGGGATCAGAGCAAGATAAGACTTTACCATAAGAAATAATGTCCTAGAAGTCACATTTTCCAGAGATAAAGCATTGTGGCTATTCAAATGTCAATTAAAAACCATTCCGAAGGTATATTCAATTTGATGAAAAGGAAATAGGACTTGTTAATAATTTCTTTCAGTAATAGTATCTCACAGATTTCTATTACTACACCTACGGTGTTCTGTCTCTCCTTAACTACTGAAATTCATTTTCTGCCAAGTAGATGTTATGACAGTTTATACAACTTCTAACAGAAATCACTGTAAATGCAAACTAGAACTTAGAGTACTATGCAAACTTGTAAGTAGTTGCCTTTCTTCCATAAGACCTCTCTTGTGAAACAAGATTTAAAATTTCTCTAATCTTTGTGCTTCATCTATATGCCTTCCCTAATTTGCTGCTTGTTTGCTTAGTTAGTCTCTAACCTATTTTATGTTTCCCTATGTGTTTTGTTTTTTTTTTTACTTCAGATACATGATATTATTGAAAAAAAATCAAGCATGAAGGACAGTTTGCCTTGTTGAAATTCTTGAGGTTTGCATGGGCTTCCTTCTCAAGCCTGTCAAAGTCCTTCTGGATAGCATTCCATCTCTCCAGAGTGTCACTCAGCTTAGTGTCACTTGCAAAATTTCTGGAGATGCACTCAATCCTGCTGTCTATATCATCAACAGAGATATTAAATAGCCCAACACCAGTACCAGTCCCTGAGGAACAATATTCCTCAGCGGTCTCCCTTTGGACATCAAACTGTTGGCCACAACTATTTGAGTGTTCACAAAGTTCAGCAAGGAAAAGCATAAGGCACCACATCTGGGTCAGGGCAATCACAAGCACAAATACAGTCTGGACAAAGATTGGATTGAGAGCAGCCCTGAGGAGAAGGACTTGGGGGTGTTGCTGTATGATAAGCTTGATATGACAATCAGTGTGCACTTGCAGCCCAGAAAGCAAATCGTACCCTGGACTGCATCAAAAGGAAGTGTGGCAAGCTGGTGGAGGGAAGGGATTTTGCCCCTCTTCTCTGCTCTTGTGAGACCCCACCTGGAGTACTTGTCTAGCTCTGAGGCCTCCAACATAAGAAGGATATGGACCTGTTGGAGCAAGTCTAGAGGAGGGCCATGACAATGATCATGGCACTGAAGCACCTGAAGACAGGTTGAACTGGGGCTTGTTCAGCCTGGAGAAGAAAAGACTCCCGGGAGACCTTATTGCAGCTTTTCAGTACCTGAAGGGGGCCTACAAGAAAGCTGTTGAGGACTTTTTATAAGGGCACATAGTGATAGGACAAAGGAGAATGACTTTAAAACGAAAGAAGGTAGATTTAGGTTAGTTATTAGGAAGAAATTCTTTACTATGAGAGTGGTGGGGCACTAAAAGAGGTTGCCTTGAAAAAGGGCTTATGTGCCCTAAAAATATCTCAGTAATTTTCTCCCTTCTACCCCTCATCAAGCAACAGAAAAATTTGAATTACTAGTTGTCATACAGGTACTTACCAGGATAAAATTGATGTTGTCTGGTAATTAGATAGGTGAAACTGAACATCTACATGTCAGAATGATTTCATACCTATGACAAAGAAAATAATGGAAATAAAAAGTTAAAGCTAGAATATTTTTGATAAATAACTTTTCTATCTCTGACCACTTGGGCCACTTCAAAAGATGAGCCTGAGAAGATCAATAAACATCATGTCTTCATGTCCTCAAGTAGAGATACTCCATAGTACTTTCCCACCCAACCTTTAACTTAATATTCTAGGAGTGATGATTTTCTGCTTGTCTCTGTCCTGTGAGAGTTAACATTGTCACCTCACCATCATCCTCCCCAGCCTCCAATCCGTAAATAATAGCCATCTCATCTTTCAAATTAGTCAAATTTGCCTAATCATCTAACCCACCTTAATTTAGAGTCATTGTTCTCAGTAGCAATGGTGCATTTCTATTTGATGACTGAGTGCACATCTGTTTTTGTGCAGATATTTCATTTTGGTTGGCAAATGTTACGACTATCTAGTTTGGCTCTTGCAGTATTTTTAAAGCTATATTTTCAGACACATTTTAATTATTTAATGCTTGCCTTATTTCAATTTATTAATCTGTATTTGTTTTACTGTAAGAAAACATTTTAAACATTTAAACATTAAAGACAACTGTCACTGAGACCGATATTATGAAGTCTGTTGATTGTGTAAAAACAAAAATATAAAATTACCAATTAACACTTCAACTGAAAAAAAAAAAATAGATAAGGCACACAAATGAAACAGATACAGGTAGAGGAAGTAATTGGGAGAAAAGTACTGTTTTTCACTCGTTATGATAACTCCAGGAATAATTAGAAAATATCAAAGAGATTTATTAGCTGGCCAAATAAATAAACTGTTTTAATAGCTTATTGCTTGGATAAAGCATGAGTAATCTCCTTAAGAGTATGACAAGCAATTGTTTGGTATTTTGAGATACAGAGGCAATTCATTAAATAAAAGCATCTGACAACTCATCTAGAATTACTTCCTATCAATTAAGAAAAATAATTATCTCTAATAACTCACTATATTTA
This sequence comes from Anabacerthia variegaticeps, assembly GCA_035583185.1. NCBI lineage: Eukaryota > Metazoa > Chordata > Aves > Passeriformes > Furnariidae > Anabacerthia > Anabacerthia variegaticeps. Next base: position 95,120,589 of record JAWWEW010000078.1, read on the forward strand.
TTTTTTAAGTGACTTTTTTCAGAGTCGTCAAAGGCAAGGTTGGAGTCAAATTTGTTTATATAGAAATATATATAGAATGTGTGACTTTTGTAATAGAAAATATTACAGATAAGAGGTTTCACAATGCATGTGAGCTTTATAGGTTATACTTCTGTTTTTAAGACAGGGAGCTTTGTGAATTTTCAGTAAGATTAAGAGATATGGAAGAAAAATAAAGAAAAAAGAATTTTTGTTCTATTGAATAGCTTTACTTATTGAATGATGCAATATAAATACTGTTCATCAACTGTTTCTCAGGAATTTATAATATTTAACATATTTGTCTGATTCATGTCACTGTATATGTGAGTCAATGCTATAGCTTACTTGAAGTCACCACTGACTTCTTTGTAAAATGTGCTACATAATTAAAATCCCAGCAAATCATCACTTTGTTCTCAAATTTTCGTATCAATTTAGGTAGCTAATCTGTTTAGACCGGCTAAGAAATGGTAAGTTTTAAATCAACAGGTATAATGGTATTAAAATATGCACTGTAAGTTTGAATGAGCACCAAGATTATTGTTTTATTATGCAAATTCATTTATAACAGTCTTTATTATCAGGAGAGGTACTTAGAGGTTGATTTAAAAGCTGATATTAAAATGAAATATGTTCACTGAAGCGTATCAAGGACAATCTAACTGAAAGTTATACAGTTTTAGTACCACTGGTGACAATATCTTCCTGATGTTTCCATACTAATCCCATTAATTTTCAAACTAACTGGATAAGGAAGATTTAATATGAGTTCTTGCTATGCAGGTGATGCATTGAGGAAGTTAGTATTCTACTGGTTTCACGTTCCTTACTGAGACAGGAAAAAGAAGAAATAATAGTTTTTTCTCCTTTTTTTTTTCCCCTCACTTGTTCACTAGAGATATTAGCCTTTTTATATGTGTGCATTATTCTTCCAAGTTTTAAATGTATACTGCTAGCAAGTTTGGTGTGAAGAAAAGGTCATTTAAGTTTTTTAAGACCTATTGTTCACACTTGGTGAATCTGCTAATTTATACTATGCTATCTCTGAGTCAAGGATGTCTTATAATATGCTAAGGACAAAGAACTTTAATCATATGGAAATACATGATAATGGCTGATATCTGCGAGTCTTCCAGTATATGCAATCTCCTGCTGAGTAAAGAACAGTCTTCTAAGAGCAAAGATCTTGAATACAACATTGGTTTTGAAAGTGAAAATACTCATCGTATGCTCTTCTAATTTCATTAGACAAATACTGTGTCAGTTAATAAGAAATGTAAATGTTTTCAAAAATTAGAGTATAATTCATAATTTTCTAACTTTAGTGGATTCTTTCTTAGCTTGATATGTGTGTGAAAAGTTATATTTTTTTAAAGTTGTAACATCTCTGGATCTGGGTGTTAGATCATCCTTTATCACTTTTTTTGCATCTAGGTTAAAAGTCCCCAAACTTACAGAGTTAAATGTAGATTAGGTAGCATGATCTTTAAGTCAAATTTATACTCTTGTGGTAATTTCATCCTAAGAAGTGCAACTATTGTCATCTCCAATAAAAAATAAATTCTGCATTGTTTCTCTCACAGTAGTCTTGGGTATCCTAATCATTTCATTGAGACAAAACACTTCAAAATCCTTATATAACAAATGTGCATAAGAAATAGCTAATTGTATCACTTCCTGTGTTTTATGCATGCATATTAACAATTCTTCAATTTTCATAGGAAAAAAGTCATTGAGAACCCAATTCCTTTTTCTTTTTCCATCTACAAATATTAGTGGATTCAGAGCTAGTGGCACTGAATAACAGAAATAATGAGAATGATCTATCCCTTTGTATTTATGTCAGCAAGAACTTTTATATTCATTTGAATATGGGCATGTTTAAGCTCACAGTTTGCCTTCAAAATGATAAATATGAGGAATGCTTTTATGGAGCTAATTGTTTTTAAAATGGCTGATGGGAGAGTGGGGCATAAATACCAATACATTACTTCAGAATGAAAGTGTTAACTCAGATTGTTCTCTTGAAGATGTGGGTTATTGTAATGTTCAAATGTATTTGCAATGGACCAATTTACTGGAAGACTTCAAACCTTAAATCACACATGATTGTGCTTCAGTAAAAAGAACTGAAAAAAAATTAAAAAGAACAGTGTTGAGGTTTTGAATATATTCATATATTTTGAAAATATATATAATATATACAAGAAATTATCTCAAAAGGAGAAATTTAAAACATCATAAAAATTTAAGAGAGAATTTTGTAATTTTTTTTATTAATATTTCATTAATTACTAAATCTTTGTCCTCTTCACTAAAAAGCAATCTGTTATTGCAATTTTGCTCCACCTGCTCCTTTTACAACCTTTATAAAATACTAAAGTACAGTAGATTATACATGTATTTTTATAGATATCTATCTATATCTATATATTCAATTCTGGATAGGAATTGAAAGTAGGTGTGTGAACTATTTTGTGCAATAGCTAACTGTGCTGCACACAGGCTTAAAAGCCCATTCAGACATTATTGTCCCAATTAGCTGTAAGAATATTTGTATAATCTTTAACCATGATAAGAAATATAATAACAACAAACCCCAAAACTATTTAATAAAACAATTACACTTCCCACTGATTTTCTTCTGATATATAGCTTTCTTAGTATCTCCAATATAACACCATTTTGCCATCTAATAAAAAGTAAACAGTAAGCCTCTGTGTTTTACAGAACATAAATCACTGTTTGTCATTTCTAATTGATATAGCAGAATATATTTTTGTGCCAAAACTAGATATATTAGTTGTGCTAATTAAATGTATGAATGATAAAATCATAGAATATGCAGAGTTGGAAGGGACCCATCAGGATCATTGAGTCCAACATCTGTCTCTGTGTCGAACACCCCAAGAATAGCACCATGTGCCTGAGAGCATTATCCAAATATCTCTCGAACTCATAGTGCAATTTACTCAAGAAAGTAAAGAAAAAAATTAAAATAATTAAAAAAAAAAAAATAAACCAACCAGCATTTTCCCATCAAAAGATTTGGAAGCATATTGTCTTTAATATTAATTCAATATTAATTCTTCTAACATTAACATTTAAAATTCTTACTTTGGTTGACCATTCATGGGGAAGGTCACTCCCGTGACAAAGTCCAGGTCTTGAATCTTAAAGTGCTGTTAATGTAATGTGTATGCAGATGCTTGCTTTCTCTTCTTCAAACTACAATGTTTGTCACTGATCAGCAACTCAAGACTTCTTAGACCATTATCAGGTAAGCCATAAGTGTTGAAATGTGCCTTTTAGAAGGGACTGTGTTGGGCGTTTTGAGGTGTAATTATTTAGTCTATAGTTACAACATTAAATTTTTATCTGGGGACTGCAGCCATCACCTGAACTGCAGGTCCCTTCCTTCTCATCTTAATTGTATCATTATGTCACTAATCCAGCTTCCTGAAGATGACTATGCCTTGAAATGCTGATACAATGAGAAAGATGGTGTTTAAAAGATATTAAGGATAGTTACAAGAGGTGGTTAACTACTATTATGATTCCATTTAAGAGGAAGGATTACCATTACACATATTTTTCCACTTTAAAAGTATTTTTCTGCTTGAATAGATAAGGTATAATTTCTCTTTCCAAATGAAAGCATGATATTATTGAATATTTTTTACTATTGCGTCTAATACTTTTTCTGTTGTATATTGTGTATTAAATGCAACACGAACCTATGTGATTTTATTATTTCAATAGACTTCTCATTTTCTATTTCAACATGCAATATTAGATGGAGCTTGGAATTGTATATTAATTGCAGTACTCATGTGAGAGGCAACTGAAGATCTAAGTCCCATGGAAAATATGAATAAATCTCATAACTTTGCCCAAGATTTTTTTTTAAACATTAGGTATTTTGTGCTATATAAAAGTATGCAAGGTTCAGTTTTATTTCAGAGGCCAGTGTCTATGATTTTATGGCTCAAAATTTTGTAAGGGAAATTTCAGGCTGCTTTGAGAAAGTCTCACCTTCTCCAAGGCAAGGTATCTTCTACCAATAGTTTTAAGCCCATATGCATTATCATAACTGGTACAATGAATTCATAATGCTTCATTATAATACCTCTATTTCCAATATTAGTTCAATTAAATATATTAACATTAATATAAAGATAAACCATTCAGATTCCGTTTGTCCCTTGCTTGCTATATTTCCTAAATACCTTATAATAATGTTCTGCATAGCAGCTGTTATATATACTTTTAAATTATTCTAAGAAATCTTAAAATATTATTTGAAGAGAATAGATGAGCTTTTTTCTTATGAGTTTAAAGATGTTTTTTTCAGGAAAGATTCAAGTTTTGACATTCAGTTTGCAGGAATTTTGCCAAAACAGGAGGCAGAAGAGGAAGAATAGTTTTCTCAGGGGTACTTAATCTGCACATAGATACGCTTCTTCACTTTGTGAATCATAAATATCAATCATTCATGTTCATCAGTGTCTCATACATATTCATTAGAACAAACTGTTATGCATGATTAAAGTTGTTATAAAATGACAATACTGTGTTTTGTTTTTATCTCAGGTCTCTGTGTACTGAAAACTCTGCTGGCTGTTTCCATTTTATAATCTGACAACATTTTCTGCTATCTACAAAGAACCAAAACTCCATATGAGCTTACACGGATTTGCACTCTGCATCCAAACCACTTAGCTGTTTTTAAGGAGTTATAAAGGGGCCCTGAAAGTTTTCTATTTTTTGAGCAAAGATTTCAGCAGTGTTCAAAGGCAAGTTCCAAAGCTTTTATGGATTAACTGCAAATAAGTGTATTTAATGTGTTCATTTGCATGCAGGTACTGGGAGTAATGTTGCTAGATGGTGTAAATACAAGGGCATTTTCATATTTTCCTTAAATGTGATTTGTGACTTTGTAGTTGTCCTTATGCTTTTATGAGCTTACATTTGGACTCACAGCCTCTGTGAAACTAGATTTAGTACGAGACTGTGGGGAAAAAAATCAGCTCCTCTCTTGCCTAAAAGGTTATATTCTAGGACCTTGAATTGTCATTTCATTTCTTAAGTCAGTTTTGTAGAATATGAAGCCTTGCTGGTTTTACTAGGAGTACAGCTGGCAAAGACAAGACCAGGAAATACATGGAGAGGTTTGTGAAGCATTCAGAATATATTGCTCATCTCTGTTTGATTTTGGAAGATTAAAAAGCACTTGTTTACTGCTCAGGTTTTGTCTGTAAGACAAAAAGATCATAGTGACTTGGTTATCAGCTTGAAAAAGTAAGCACTGCAACTTTTGGCCTGAAGGCAAATGTTTTACAGAGGTTGTCTGTTCCAGATATTTTGAAACATAAAAAATCGATAATCCCAATTAAATTAGAAGTGAAAATTTGGTTTTTTTTAATTATTTCACTTAAGTGAGTGAAGAATGAAGAATGCATCAATGAGTGACTAGTATTTCTTTGACAAAACACTTCCAATTTTTTGACATTATAATTCCATGATAATGACCATTTTTCTTCTAAAAATGGTGACAATTTTCTCAGTAAGCAAATGAGACCAAAACTATGTATTCCATAAAACTGAATCCCAGATCAGAGACTTTTTTTTTTTTAAATATTCCAGCATTAAATTAGCTAAAATACACCTTTCTCTGTATCTAAGCTGTGAAACTGGAATATAGATGGCCAAAATAAACATATACAAGACTGAAAAGTATTATGACAAAACAGGAATTTTATTTATCAAGTTGATCAAGGAGGAGTGTTGTAACAATAGTGTACCTCCTGTTTGACATATAACCACATCTGTCTGTTACTTGAATTTTCCACTGTGCCAAAGGAATCATATTTAGAGCTTGGCCAGCCTTACAATTTAGAATGCTTTTTTCAAATCTATTCTATATTTTCTTGGCTATAATATAAGGCCATAGTTCCTTGAACCATCAGTTGAGAACGTGAAGAGCAGCTTGTGACCTAGAATGAAGAGCCTTGATTCACTCTCTCTAGACTTCAAAAGTTTAAGTCTTAAAACTTTCCTTAATTCTGTTCTAATAAATATATAATAACTTGTTTCACTTTAATCTGGATCTTCTTGGAAAGTTTATGCTTCAAACTGGTCACAGTACTCCAACTACATCTTTATTTGTGAAAAACAAAAACAACAACCAAAAAAAAACAAACAACCAAACAAAAGAAAACAAACCCAAAATTATTTTAGGACTTCCAAATTTTACAAATAAGAAGATTTCTGTATAATCTAGTATCTTGTTTCTCTTCCTCATAACATTGTGGTACTGCTCTTTCATATTAAACTTAACTCTGTTATGACCTGAAGTTAATCTTCTGTAAACCTGGTGTCAGTCATCCGCAATCTTTCCATTTATGTAATTTTTTATATTAAGTGTAGGACAATTAATCTCATCATAACTGTATTTTCTATGTTATTTTTCCAATGTATGGATCTCTCTCTGAAGACTAGCCCTGTCTGCTACTAAACCTATGTGGATTTACTGTCATCTGCAGATTTAATATACATACCACTAAGTCTTTAAAATCTTTCACGACATTTTGAACAGTATCAGATTTAGAATACCAGAATTCCAGCTTCTTTATCCTCACAATCTGTCAGGGAAAAAAAAAAAAATCTGTTTTGAACTTTTTTTTTAAAATTTATATCTAGTCAGTACTAGCTTCAGATAATCCACATGCCTATAATATGCTTATGCAGTCATGTGAGATACATTTTCAAAAGTGTTACTGTGGAGACTGTATATTACCAGATACATCAATATGTATGATATTATTGTACTATCTGATCCACAAAGTCTTTTATTTCCTTATAAAAAAATATAGTTTCTTTGAAATGTTTTGTCCTTCACACGTCTCTTTGCTGCCTCCTAGATGTCCCTAAATTGTTTCTTTCACTATGAAGAAAAATTAAATTTAAGGTTATAATTTACCGCTTTCCACTTTTTAAGGTTAAACACTGCATCTGCGCTTTTTCCAAATACTTGATTTTTCAGCTCTCCTCATTGTTTTCACAAAGATAACAGTTCACGACTTCAAGCTTAACTCAGCCACTTCATCTCCCTAAGTACTCTAACGTAAATTTCACAGAACTGACCAGACAGCAAAAATTGTATTTGGACAGATTCTAACCTTTATTTTTCAGCCTAGTCTAATTTCTTCTCTGTTAAATTAGGACATTATTTATGTTTGCCCACATTACCATTTCTTTTTCAGATAATGGAAACTGAAACACAATGGAATTCAATATTTCAGCCTTTTTGGCTAAACAACCTAAGATTTGTGTGTGTATTCCTGTTGGCACAATGACACAAAGCTTATTTTTTCTATGTTATGTTTGGGGAAACAATATGTTGCCAGCTGGTGCAGCTATATTTTTTCACAACATTTTTAAAACAAATTAGAAACTAAAGTTTTAATTTGATAGCAGAATTTAGAACTTGGAAGATATGCCACTAACTGTCTAATTACTATTTAGGATATTTATTCTTTCATAAGAATTTTAAAAAAATAAATTAGCCTACTACAGCAGTCAAGTGAAATTAAGGTGGTTTGAAACAGCTGCATCTGAGTATTCTCTCTGGAGGAGTAATTTTATTCTTCTGTCCACCAAAACTGTTTCAAGTTCCCTCCAGTTAAACCCAGTAAAATCTTTCTGTACAGAAACACTAAACGAGTCTACTTAGTTGCTTCTTAACCCCTGCCTGGTTGCAGCAAAGTGGTTCAGAGAGCATGAAATATTGTGTCTATAGTGAGTTCATTACATGACTTGAAAGGGTGATCCACAGAATCCATCCATATTATCAAGACATTTCCTATTTACAGTATTCTGCACATAGAGCTCTGTCTGCACGTAAAGGGATTCCATCCTTTTGAGATTCAAAGACTAGGCTCAGTCCAGTTGAGTAGGAAATATCGTGTTATGACCCTTTAAGAAGAAAGCGGGAGGAGGGGGGACTAAAAAAGACACTCATAAGACATTTAAGACTGTGGCTCCTGTGTTCTCCTCAAGACATTCAAAGCCATATCTAATTTTCTCAGGAAACTTTTGAAGAGCTGTGGTATAGACTACTTTTAGTAAAGCACTTCTATAATGTTAGATCTTTTTAAGATTCACAGGACTAAAATCGATAGCAGTATTTTATATCCCTGTGACTAGATCTATGTGGAAAAACACTCGGATTTCCTAGCTGTGTTCTGTGGATCTATTTCTATTTTGTTTTGCTTTTTTTTTTTTTACTGAATGACTTCAATTAATTTGCCAGGATTTATCTAGAATAATATAAAATAGTCTGGAATTAAATCCATATCCCTTGCAGAAGCATGATCTAACTTCTAACTAGAAGCGTCAAAATTTTAATTAAAAATTTAATTAAAACTACTGATAGAATTCATAAAAAGTTCTGACTATGTTCTTATAGACTACTGAGTATTTAATTCAAAGAAAAAGTAAAGGTAAAACAATTGAGGCATTAAAAAGGTAGAAGACATGGTGACAGAAGGAAAAAAAAGTAAGGAGCAAAAAGAAGACATGGTGGACCAATACTGGCAGAATGTGACTATGGCCACCACATTTTTTGCAACTCAAAGCCAGAAAATCATGTGATTAAGCAGTAATCAATTAATTAGGGGTGTATAATCCATGCAATTAATTGTATAAACACACAATTAAGTGAGAAAATCATGTAGATGGAGAGTCAATTAGGTTGTAAAACTCATTATAAGTAAAATACACAGGTAATAGAGTGAAATTAAACAGGCAAAGTTTAAGGATTAAAAATTAGCCAAGCAAATGAGATCACTAGGTGGACAATCAACAGAAGTAGTGAATCAGTTAAGCAGGATGAAAGGTAATTGCATTATTAAAGATGTCATCAATGAATCAATTAATTAATTCTCTGGAGAGTGATGTGATCAGTAAAGTATGGATAAGCGGTCCAGTCATTATCAGTAGGCAGTCAACAAGGCATGATAACAGCTACCTGGAGAAAGTTTAGTGGCTGTTCTGGGTACCATCCACAACCACAGCCACAGTAGATTCCAGAAATATGCCTTTCTTTCTGTATTTGACACTATAGTGTGCCACTGTGTTCTGTGTGAGGAATCATTTTTTATGTATGGGGAAAAAAAAAAAAGTCTTTTTAAAGGAAAAACTGTTAGTAAAGCCCTAGTAATAGCAATAGCTCTTTGAAAATCTAAAGGCATATAACCTACAACATTTCTTATTTTGCAATAAATATAGCTACTTGGTTGTGAAATTGTAATATGGCAATTCTACTCAGTTGACAAAAAGCAATAATAAATTTCAAAGTTGTTTCAAATTTCCAATAATTTGTATTACAAATTCAGTTTTGCTATTTGCAATATATAAGCAGTTACCCAAACATCTTCTGTGATGATATTTGTAGACAGAAAAATCACAGTGAAATATTTTACAAAAGCTACTGTAAAGCTCTAGGTCTCAAGCCACACACTGCACCAAGTAGTTTCCTTATATATAGGCTCCCAGGAGTTTGCCCACCTGGAATCGTGTAAAGAGAAAAAGCTGCACACTTTTTCCCATGAGAACTTCTTTTAATTGTGTGAGAAAACAGGTATTTTGGCAAAAGGGTTTACAGGAGTAACATGCAACCAAGGAGGAGCATTCCACAAAAGTACCTAGTACACAACAGCCACAACTTAGGTAAATACTACTCATAAGTTTTAAGAAGAGGAAGAAAAGAGTGAAGGGAGAGAAGAGAGATTCAAGAGTAAAGAAAGAAAGAGAGAAAAATAGATACCACCAAGTGGTCACATGGTGGCAGCTTTCAGAAGAGAAGGCAGCACAAGATGGGGGCGTTGTGCACTTCCATTTAGATGGTTCGGCTACTGTGGCCACTCCCCTCAGACAGGACATCTGGTTCATTGACTACTCAAGTGTGCTCCTAGCCAAAGTGAGGGGTGCCATAGCCAATCAGAGGCTCCAAAGGGAATGGTGTGGGTAGGTAGCAGGCACGGCTTATTGATGGACAGCAGCCCCAAGTGGGCTACTCTGTTGGCCTTGTGCCTTCTGAGGTGCCATGTTGGCTGCAGACCGTGTGCCTCCCAACATTGCCATGAAGCTGCAGGTCCGACCATGGCTCCTCCCCTGACACACACACAGACAAGATGGTTGATCTGACACAATAATTAAACGATCTACTGAGATACAAATCTGGTCTCTCGCACCTGCTAAGACCATGGCCACTTTTACTTGTCTACACCTTTTATAAGTTTGTTTAAATATTAGTAACTTTTTACAAGACTGACCATATCAACAAATAAATTACATATTTCAAATTAACTATGCTGCATTTTAACTTTGTATGAAATGAATGCAAGACTTCGAAGTAAACTAAGTGAATAGTAATTTTTATGATAGAGCTAAGCATTAGAGGTTCCAACTGACTGGAAACATCTGTGCAAAATCCTTCATATACCTCTTCCAGTTAATTTAACTGCCTGACTTTCAAAAGTCCTGTCATTCTCACTCTGCTCAAAAATTGTCAAAAAGTGGTACTGATTTGTGGGAAGATTTCGTAATGAACATTAATTTCATGTTCTAATTTCCGTTCTTCTTTATTTGTACTTGAAACCTAATTTTGGGTTTGAGCTGCATTCTAAGAAGGTGAAGCCCTACCGTATTAAAAGATACTGTGATTCACAAAATTGCAAATAGCATTAACCAGGAATGAAATCTTGGAGCACAGGCCAAAATTTCAAGTTTAGAAATATTGAAAAATGCTGTAATACTATTACAAACATTGCACTGCCAACATATGGATTTCAGATTTATCATTAAAGTGAAAGATACCACAGCATATATGGAAATGTTGAGCTAGAGCATTCAGTCTAACATTTGTCTTGCCATGACTCCACAAGCCACTGGTGGTCAGAAGAATATGTGCAACTCTCCAGGTTTTGCATGGGATCAATACAGAACCAACATGCTCATTAAAGCCTCCTCACAACTGGAGGAAGACAGTCAATTCACTTCACAATTGTAAATAGGCAAAGAAAAAACTAATATACTGCCTCTAAGGTGCAAGATGAAGTCAGAAAAAACTAAGCAGGAACAGATCTATATAGGAAAATGGATAGATTTTCTATTTAGGACAGTTTCATCATAAAATGCCTTTTTGCCATGTCTAAAATGTTTCAGTTACAGCAATCCAGGATTATATATTTTCTGTATATAAGAAAAAATTTATATGTCTCTTTGAGCTGGTCAGTATAGGGGAGGTCTGTGTTTTGTCTCGTACAGCAGTCTACTTGGCTGATCTGTCCTCAAATCTCAAAATAAAGGAATGTTTAAGCTTCTTTGCCCATGAGGTAACCCAATGGATCATGACTCTGGCAAATTCTGTAGGAAAGTGGAATCATGAGCATTGTTATATCACATAATTTCATATTTTCTTAATTACAAATTAGATAGGCCAATAACAAATGCTATTTAATCTTTCTACTGATACCAAGCCCCTAATACTTTTTCTAATATCAAGACAAGTATATTCAAAAAGCCTGTCTTGTGATCTCCTAAATGGAAACCTCCTGGTTTGAGACCTCAAACAGCGTCATTGTTCTGCATTTAAAATCTGTATTTTTCTAAGCTTTTCAGAAATGTTTGCTTCATTATAATTATTATGTCACTTGTAAATATTGCTTTAAATACCAATAAATGTGTCCAGAGACATGACTGAGTAGAACACTATCATATATGGAAAAATATATATGTATATATATTTAGGTGTCCACAGCTGATTCTAATAACAGACTCAGCTTTAGTGATTTGTAGGACTTTTCAGAGGATTACAGTTGCATCAGTTGGAGTTTGGGATATGGCGTTCTAAATTCTGTTCCACAATATTATTAAGCATGACTCACAAACAGCTTGAAAATTACTTGCAATATATTTCAGTATATACTTACTCCAAACAAGGATTGAGACATCAATAAAGAACAAAAATTAAGGAGAAAACACTTGAGTTCCCCCCTAGGGTTCTCATATCACTCTCCTGTGCTGGCAGAACATCTTGTGCATTACATGCTACAGGAGTAATCCCTACATTTAGGCTAAATGTGTTTTGGTTTGTTTGGGTTTTTTTTTCCACATTTACTAATTCGAAAGATAACATTATAGGGCAGAAAACAAGCAAAAAACTCAGTATCATACTTTACTTGACATGTATAATTCAGTATACATTATTCAGTAATTCAGTATACTTTACTTCTGAAGAAATAATGCTTTTAAAAGTAATTGGAGTTCATAACTTCAGAGCTATTCATTCTGTCAGTTCCCTGCTCCCAGAATCTTCCTCCACTAAATGATGAAGATTAATTAGTGGTGTTCCTCAGGGGTCAATACTGTTTAGTGTCTCTAATAACTACACATATGGTGAGACAGAGTGCACCTGCTAAAAGTTATAGGAGTGATACCAAGGATCTGGGTGAAAGAGCAACAGGGGAGGAACAGGGCTGCTGCAGACCAACCTTGACCCTGCTGAAACAGGCTGATAGAAAAGACCTCCTGAAGTTCAACAAAGACTGAGGAAAGCTTCTGCATCTGGTTTGAAATAACCACACATATAGGCTGGGCCCTGGCAGTAGACATAGCAGCTCTACAAGACTCACAAAAACCGTTGCCAGAATTGAAAGTTCTAAACAACAAGCTGAATGTCAGCAGCAGACAGAGTGGTATTCCTTCTCACTTTAGAGATCACAATACAAGAAAAGACACTGTCAAACTAAAGTGGAGAACCACTGTGACAGCTGGGGCTGGAACACATATTGACCATGGAGAGGGAGAGATAACCCAATTATATTCAGGAGGTTTGTGAAACCTGAGAGTGGAGCAGGGACTCAGAAAGGTGGCGACACCTACAGCTTCAGAGATAGTTAAAAGAGTCTGAAAAACTCCTGAGCAAATTGATCTGTTTGGCTTTGTTTTTCTTCTGAGGTGGTTAATCCTTCAAGGTCACTTCTAAATTAATTAGTTCTATGATTCTGGATTGTTCACATTTTTTTAATAAAACTTGGCTCCTACATAGACCACATATACTGAAGTACTATTTCATAGAGCTAGAAAATTGAAAGAACAAATGGACCATTTCTAAATAAACAGCTTCTGCTAAAAATGTTATTTGTTATGTATTGACTTTCTTCACTTCTTTTTTTTTTCCATGTTTACTTGAAAGTTAATAATCTGTGCAGTATTTTCTGTCATTAGGCAGGTATTATTTTCATGTTTAAATTAGTTGTTATTGAAACTCAAAGCATAAAAACAAGCATGTGACTCACACAACCACTACTATAAATATCCAAATAGTTTGAGTGCAACACTACAAACATTCAAATTCATGAGTGGTAAGTTATTTGCAAGAATCACATAGCTGTGATTTGTCAGACCATTGTGTTTTCTTTCTCTTCTCCCTTCCCCAAATATTTATAGAATTCCATTATAATAGCTCTGAACTAACTGTTAGGAGGATATTCTTTGCAAACACTCGCCTTTGCTGTTACTCTTCCTCAGTTATGGTTATATCATGATCATGTGAAAAATCAAACATAAAATATTAATGTGCAATATACATTTGAAAACAGAAATCCTTAAGTGTACTGAGTTTCGACTTCTACACAGTATGTAGAAGACAGTATAAGATTCAGTGTAAATGGTGATATTCATCCTTAACCTATTCTAAAATTTATATTCCCATGCTTTCACCATCAGTGGGCATATGTGGATGAAAAAGTTTGTCTGCCTTTTCCATACCTTTTTTTGCTAAATTCACACATGGTCAATCAATTTGCTTCCACCTTGTTTACTTGCAATCTATTTATGAGGACCTCAAAAGTGTGCTTCAGTTTCTTCTTACACTGCACTGTTAGGCTGTGACCTACGCCTATACCATGAAGAACTTGGACGGAGACTGCTTGCTAATGAATTTCACTTCCACCTTCCTCCTATTAATGAGCATTCACTGGTGAATTCTCAGACACCCTTACAAGGTGATCACCTAATTTGAAATTGAGGCATTTACTTAATGCTTATTCAATTTCCTGTGCTGAATGACAATTCTCAATTTTCTTTTTTTTTTTTTTTCTTTTTTAATCCACATTGCACTATGTTATTTAACCACATCCATTTTTAGCCCTCTTGAGCATAGTTTTATAATAAGGCTGAAGTGTAGTTATGGGTTTATCTCAATTATGAGAAAAAAAGCTTTCACAGCATAATTATTTCACATTTAAAGTCCAACCATTTGGATTATGTCCCAAAGTGCTCAAGACTTATTTCTTGTTTAAAGTGTTCAACTAGACTATGGAGTGCATTAATTCTGGATCATCTGTTATTGATTTGTGGGAGGCAATAGCACAGCAAATCATTACATTTCATTACACCAAATACTGGAAATTAGTCATAATACTAGAATATGCAAACAGCGATGACAAACATCAAATTTTATTTTATAGTCCTGTAGTAGTCACTGTCCAAAATAATTTTTTCATGACTATTTGCAAAGAAAAAAATCCATCAAACTTGAAAAGCTGGAGATCAAATTTTGTGTTAGGCAATGTATCTGAGAAAAAGCCAAATGGTGTAGTAGAAGGAGAACATGGAAGGGCATTTTTCCTCATAATATTGGCTAATATGAGGTGATGTGACAACCTGAAAACTGAGTATCCACGGTATGATCAAATGCTGATCTACCTCAATTTTATAAGAAATATTTCTGCAGAAACAGCATTCAAAGCATCTCTGTACTGTCCAGTATGTGCTTGTTTGCTTTAAATTTTTTGTAATTGCAAATATATCAGAAATACACACATACATGTTTACAATGATCAAACTATACATGCACTCTTCTGTAATTGTCCATGACTTGTATAGACTTCAAAGTTATTTTTCAGATAGAGAAAAGTGGAAGACTGAAGAAAAAAAATTACTGAAACATAGAGTACTGGGGTTGCAAAGAAGAAAATAAGTTCCATGGGAAAAAGAATATGACTGTATTTTAAAAAAATCTTAATTATTTTGAAACAGTAAACCTTACCAACTCCTGTTTTCTTCAAAACTAAGGAAAATCATGTAAAACAAACCCTAAAGGCTTTGAAAACATAGGTATATGGGTCTTAATTTGAGATAATGAGAGAACAAGACATTGCGAAAACAAAGTGTAAGAGGTTTGCATCACCCCTTCTATTGCTGTTAGTGAATTGCAAGTTTCCACAGAGAAACAGCTCATTAAAGAACAAGGCTTGAAGAATAGTCTGAAACTACTGTTAAAGTCAGGCTTAAGAACATAATTTTCATATTGAAAAATACTACTAACCGATGACTCTTCCTACTCACCCTTACTTCTTTTTTTAAAACTACAAAAGGTTTAAAGAAGAACAAGCATTAACTAATTTGTTGACACCTACTGTCAATTCAAGCAACCCATTTTAGATGGAGAAGAATAAAGCATAATTAAGGCATGACAAACAGCATAAAAGGTGTTACTGTTTTATCCTTGGGACATTTATCCACTGTTATAATGGACAATAATGAGTAATCTGACATTAAAGCAGAAATTCTGCTTTTTCTCCACATTATAATACTTGATTTCAAAACTGTGAATAATATTTAAAACTTATTTCCTCAGTTTGCCAAATAGGAATAGATTGTATACACTAGCTCTGAAAATTTCAAATAATCATTTCAACTAGATCTGATGACACTGCTCTTGAAATGCCACATAATGGCTTCAATAAGATGAAAGTGGCAGTAATGAAATAAACATTCATTTGGCTATTTGAAACAAAAAACTATTGTTCATTTGTTTGTTTATACAGGTTGTGGTTGGTTAACCGTAGATGGCTGACAGGTTTCCACCATGCTGCTCCCTTACTCCCTATCCTGAGCAGGCAAAGGAGGAAATAAGATGGAAAGATTATGAGTTGATATAAGGACAGGGAGATCACTCACCAATTGCCATCATAGCCAAAATACACTTGGATTGGGGAACAATCATTTATTTTATTGTCATTTAAAAATAGAGCAGGAAGGTGAGAAACAAAACCAAAATAAAACACACTGTGTCACTCTTCCCAGGTTCAACTTCACTCCTTTCTTCTCAGCTATTCTACCTCCTCCCCATACTTGCTGAGTAACACAGAGGGCTGCAGAATCAAGGTTCTGGTCAATCCATAAGAGTTTGTCTCTGCTGCTCATTCCTCCTCACTCTGTTTCCCTGCAGTTGAGCACTGCTCCAGCATTGGGTCCCTCCAATGGGAAACAGTCCTTCATGAACTGCTGTGGCATGTGTCCTCTCCATAGGCTGCAGCATTTTAAGAACTGCTCCAGCACAGGTCCTCTCCAGAGGATAAAGTCCCTCAGGAATGGACTGGTCTAGCTTGGGTCCCACGTGAGCTGTAGTTCCTGCTGTGAGCCTGCTTCTGCATGGACTCACTGTGGGCTGCAGCTTCCATCAGGTTACATTTACCTGCTCTAGCATGGGATCCTCCAGGAGCTGCAAGTAGATATCTGGTCCACCATGGACCATCATGGGCTGCAGGGAGACAATCTGTCTCGCCAGGGTCTTCATCATGGGTATCTGGAGCACTTCTCCTTCTTCTCTGGCCTTGGCATTTGCAGGGCTGATTCTCTGACACTTTTCCTTACTCTTCTCACAGAATTTTTCCTAAGATTTGTTTTTTACCCTTTCTTGCACAGACTTCCCCAGAGGTAATATTGCCTTGGCTGAGGAGCTTAGCTGTGCCCTAGAGTGGGTATGTGTCCAGCAAGGAGTAGCCATCAGGACTCCTCACAGACACTGTCTCTACAGCCACCCCCACTTGCACTCTGTACATGGGAAATATCAATATTTTAAGTATTACTGTTAACATATTTCAGTGTTTCATTAAATATTTATAAACACTAAGACCAATATTTACATTTTAATCCCTGAGTCAAGTTTTCTAACAATAAGAATGATTAATCCTGTATAAAATATGTTCCATGAGGAAATATTGACATGAGAAGATGGGGTATGTTACACGTGTGTGTTTGTGTGATAGCAACATCACAGTGTCCCAGTGTCCTCAATTACGAGAAAGTTGTGGAAAGAAAGGAATATCTCATCATTCACATTGTATAGAAGAAGTAATACTCTCAAACTCTTGTTAAGAGAGATTAGTTAGGTGGGGAAAAAAACACTTGTTAAGCGTAGTAAAGCACTGTTCTTTCCATTTGAAATGGTTGTTGGAAAAGATGGGAGATCACTTGAAAACTTCAAGAACTTGTTGGGTGAGTGTGCCAGGATTGATAATGGTATAGCCGTGTAGCTGACAGGAAGAGGAACTGGAGGGAAAATGAAGGTATATAAAAACCTTGATGATCTCTCTATCTGCATTTTTGGGTGCTGTCTACATATGCCTACATTTTGTCTTTTTAAAACCACAAAAACAAGCCCCATATTTTATAGTATCTGTGTGTATGGCCCATATACAAATATACAAATTCAGCTGAAATAGTCTAACAGTTTTATTCTCTGAATAAAATACTCTTTGGTAAAGTATAACATTATCTTGACTAAAATCATCCTCTGAAAGGAATCAGCAATATGAACTACAAATACACTCTTACAGTCTGCGAACATTTTTACAGACTATTGAAATATCAGCAAGTCCCCAGATTGTGCATATCAAAATTAGCAAAAAGTCATTAGGTTATCTTAATCAAATTCTTGCTCTCAGCCATTCAGGGAAAAATATATATTTGGCTATTATGTCTGTTTAAAGATACAAAAAAAGGTATTCATGTCTTCCTGACCACAAATGAAGTGTCTTAATGATCCTGTAAAGCTCTGCAATAGATGACATACCCCTCCCTATTTATAAATAATGAGGATGTAAAGAGCTCGAACATCCTGGACATGTTAAGGATCTAATAGAAAGGCAGTGTGCAAGGCAGTTTGTCATGGGGTTGTGCATTGTTTTTCCTTCCCTCATGGATATTGCACTTATTCCAGAAAACTCTGTGCATTAAAAGAGACGGAATTGTATAGTTCAATAGTCTGAGGCTGAAGGATTTACTCTTACATTGGGAGAGAAAAAAAAAAAAAAAAAGAAGATGCCTCTTCAGACTCAGCAAAGTCCAGAAAAAAACCCTGATCCTCCCAGTCATCTGCCTCTGAAAACCTATTATTCCTGTTTTAAATTATCATCCAAGATTTTTGAGAATAAAAATTCCAGAAGTAAACCTGATGGAGAGGCAACATGTCTTAACAGTATTTGCTATTTCAGCACCTGTACTCAGAACAAAATATGTAAGGAGATGGAATATTATCAGGAAAAATACTGAGTCCTTCAAATGAAGTAATTTTTCTGCATTACAGTAAAATAATTCTGTTTCTTTCATCTTCTTTTATTCACTTGTCCTCTTTCATCTCCTTCCTACCATGAAGTAAAAAGGAAATGTTCATTAAGTGTTTTATGTGTATCTGATATAGAATTTTTTCCTCCATTAAGTCTGATAAAGATGCCAAGAAAGTTCTCTAGTACTGTGAATTCCTATGGACAAATTACAAAAGGGAAATTTCCAAACTTCTCACCTAACATATTTTCAATTTATTCAAGTTCAAATGGTGTTAAGAAACTTTAATGGATATAAACTTCCCTTTTCATTCCTTATTTGCTAGTATGAGTTTCATTCTCTCATAAACAGCTATGCAATGAGAGCATGAAAATTTTGCTCCAAGGCTATGAAATCAATTTTGAACCCTCAATTTATGTCTTTCTTGTTAACTATTATATTCTGTACCTAAAGTTGTCATTCTGATTTCTTTTAATCTCCATACACTTCTAATAAATAATTTTACTGCTTAAGACATTTCAAATTTTATTTCTATCCTGAAGTGTTTAAGAATACTAGAATCACACTTAGCTGGATGAATCTCTTGCACTCTGTCCTCCATAAGTTAGGTGTTTTAGTTAAAATTACAGACGTTTCCTGTGAAAAAGATCATAGCCACTTAGACCTCTGAGTTATATCTAAGCTTTCAATATATCCAGTTATATAGACATGCATTAGGCACAGAGATATTTGAAGTATAAATATGTATATAATACATATATACATAGAAAAATATTAATTTTGAACCAATATTGCTGCTACTTTTTGTCTGTAATTTCTTATTTATTAGATGGCCAAAGATGTTTATTGTATTTGTTGAAGTTATGACAACTATTAATACTTTCTATTCATTTATATACTTGGAATTAATCTTAAAAAATAATCCCCTAAGTGTAGTTCTTTTTAACAACTATGGCATCTAATTCTAATATAAGAGACCCATAATAAAGTGCCTGGTATAAATCAGGCAGAACAATGGGTTTTGACAGAAATTTAAGAGGATATTGACATAATAGATATATCCCTGCATTGTCATTCTTTCCTGGCTCTTTTTGCCTTCTAAATACAAATGCATTTCTTATATTTGAAAAAAAAAAATAGCTTCCTTATTTGAAGGGGTGGCCCTTCCCCAAGTGTCCTGGTTTAAAGGTAAACCACCAGGAGAAATGAATCCAGCTCAAGAGACATTATAAGTCAGAGTTACAATTAAATAAAAAGATTACAATAAATACAATGATAAAGAGAAAAAATTGGTTTTAACCCACAAAAATACAGAGGTATAACCGAGCACCCTGGGGCATGAACAGAATAGTGTTCATTAGCCCCTGTGCTAAGTGCCATGTGGTCTCCCTGAGTACAAAGTAAAAGGGAAGGAAACCTATTGGTCAGGATGATGGTTCCAGTCTTGTTGAGAGTGACAGTTGCAGTCCTCCTGGAGTTCTTGTCGCCCTCCTTCCTTGGAGTCCCAAAACCCCAAGATTATATATGCTTAAATTCAGGTGGGAATGCCCACTACCTCTCCCTAGGGCAGGGAGTTTCACAATGGGTGATCAAACTCTGTGGGTCATGGGATATTTTTGGAGTCTTCAATGGTCTAGGTCGTTGCACTTGCCTATTGTGCCAGTCCCTAATGGCCCGTTAGCAGACATGACCACTCAGGCTGGGTGTGAAGATGCTAATGACTACCCAAAGGGGAGTTATCACAGCTGAGTCACTGGTGTGAAGACCGAAACATTCCTGTGCCTCATAGGGTTCTTTAACACTCAGCTTGTAGCCTGAGGGTTCAGTGTGCCCTGGGCAGCTGCTGCAAACGATCCACTATTAACAGTTCATCAGAAACGACACAAAGGGTGTAGAATACACAGTTCTGGTTATACCCACAGAGTGATAACCTGGCCCCAGCTGTTGTAACCAGGATACCAAGTCAGAGTCATTTCAGAACACAAGCTCTGAGCATGTGTGAGTATGCTCAGACATCTCTCACTGGCATATTTGATTGACATGTGTGGACTTACTCAACTCTTTAATGAAGAATAGGTCTGTGATGCTACCCTAGATACTTAGCAAGGTCCTCAACAAGGATCGTGCTGCTGAATTGAGTTATTCACTGCCCACCCAAGAAGGATAAAGATTCTAATCTAAGCACCTAGTGAGAACAGTCTATATAATTTAAATAAGACTTTGGTATCATAAGCAAGTTGATCACCAGAGAAGAGAGAAATGAGACTGAGAAACCATTTGAATAAAATTTTTATTTGAGTCCCAGTAGTTGAAAGACAATAAAAGAATGGACTAGTTAATAAAAGTGTATTAGATTCCATGATTTATTAATAGGCTGGATCAGCATCTAGATCTACATAAGAGTAAAATTTTTCTTTTGGCTAAGTCACACCACATAATTAAAAAATAAATTAAAAATAAAAAGAGAGAAAGAATGGTTGATCTGCTTAAGCTGTTAGAAAGAAAGAAAGAGCAAAATTTACTTTCAGTTTTACTTGAACGCTATATATTTATATGAAGATGATATCCGGATATTGTTGCTAATGAATTATAAGAAAGAAAATGTCAAATGACTTTATATTAACAAAATCTTGACATATACCAAACATTAACATACGACATAAAATAATACTGGTTTTATATTTATAGTGTGTGTGGGTTTTATCTATTTTATCTAATTTCAATACCTTGGACACAGAAAGTCATGAGGTTATATATAGGAGTATTCTTGCTATACTGTTCCCTACTACAGTATTTTCTTAGACATTTTTATTTCTTCTTAACCAGTGAAGAAAATAGTTCTGCACAAAATTCCACTAATGACTGAAAAGTTTCCAGCACAGTCTTAAAAGCATATAAGAGGATGGTACTGCAGACTGGTAGTTTCTGTAATATCTCATTTTTGAGGGTGAGATGGACTTATCTGTTAGAGATAAGCAGACACACAAAAGTTAATTGGGTTTTTTTTATGTCACTGTGATGCGAACCCATGACCTAAGAGGAAGAAATACGTATTTCCCTTTGTTACATTTTTGTAACAGAATGACTTGGTGACGGGGAGGAAAAAAAAAAAAAAAAAAAAAAAAAAAAAAAAAAGGCATAACATTCTTGCAAAAAAAAAAAAAATCTCAAAGGACTTTGAACGAATAGAGAGCTAGAGAAAGGGAAGAATCTGACTTTTGACCCTACAGGATTAAATTGATTCTTTATTATGGTTTTAGGCTTTTCCTATAATGGTAACTTGGGGAACTTTTACATAGGATAACTTCCTATTACAAAGGATACTTCCTTTTACAAAGGATAACTTCCTTTTACACTGAATGTTACTGTCCTCCTACTATTTCTGAACTGAAAGTTTTGAAAAGTTTTCAGATTCTGCCATTTTGCTTTTACATTTCAAATGACATTGTGTGGTAAAGCACATTCTAATAGTTATGGGGTCCTACATTGCCATACTGTTGTTTAGTTTTATTCTAAGCAGATGCTGCATTCCATTTCTGATATTTGCTACATAACAGTCTTGTTCTTTCTCTGCGTTTTCACTTGTCCAAGATTTAAGGCAAAAAAATTAAAGGCATAAGGTGAAATAGGTGGGATCCAGATTCAAATTCATAACTGAGCCTAAATTTTGTAATCTTATGCTGCTTCTCAGTTTGTGTTTTGTGAAATGAGCTGAATGGCTCTCCAATGCAGAAAACCAATCTTGGGTTCACATTTGAATTCTAGTTGTTCAGGCAGTATAGAAACATATTGCCTGAGACTCTTGTATTTGTCAAATCAACCTAATATTTGAGCATAGGATTAAAAAAAATAAAAAATAAAAAAATAAAATTTTGCACAGCCCAAAATTCAAAAAGCAGTTTTCAAGTTTAAATCTACTTTGGTTGGCCTGGATTAAAGGGAAAGATCAAAGAAAACATTGTTCTTTGAATGCTGTTTGTAAACATAAATACAGGGAGAAAGAGAATTGTAAGATTTTTGTGAGAGATGCAAGGGTGTTTCAGACTTCAAAAATATATTTATCTGAATGGCAATCTGCTCTAAGCATCTTTCTTTCTTCCTTTCTTTCTTTTTTTCCTTTCTTCCTTTCTTCCTTCCTTCTTTCTTTCTTTCTTTTCTTTCTTTTCTTTCTTTTTCTTTCTTTCCTTTCTCTTCCTTCTGAATTCCAAATTCCTTCCGAATTCCAAATTCCTTCCAAATTCCTTCCTTCCTTCTCCTGATCTAAAACTTTTGATGACAATTATTCCCTGTTGCCTTGGAGCATATGTGTATACATGTGTATATGTATATATGTATATATGTACCATATAAGCATTTTTATTTTCTTAGTAATTCAGCTTGACTAATTTCTTTCCTCTTCTATTAAATCCAAGAAGGATTCTCTTTAGCAAAGCCAGTATGCCATCAAATGGGAAATTCAAAAATTAATTTCCATAAGAGGGTTCATAAATTTAAACAGCATAGTGTGATAATGGTTCAATCAACTCCTTTCATCAGCCCGTAACTGATTTAGAACAAACTGTAGTGTAACACTGCTTGGAGAACAGTTAGGAAGTTTACCTTTTTCTTAGCAGTGCACTTAAGGTAATTTCTGAGTATCCTCCCATAGATGACTTTTTCCTCGAATGTTTTTATGTGAAAGATGCAAGGGGGAAAAAAAAGTCTTTATAAAAGACACAAAGCAAAGTTTGATGAATATCTCCTTACACTCAGTTTAGAAAGCTCTGGCTTTTAAAACTATATTAAGGACCTTGCTGCAAAAGCTCCCTGTTTTTCACTCATCTTCCTAGACTAAATTTGATTTCTCTTTGCTCAAGAAAGAATAATGATGCTGGAAAATTGATTTGATTCCTTTTTTCAGTCAACACTGCCAATGATCATTTACTATCTGAAGCCTGGTCACATCATTGTTATTTTCCTTGTGCTTGTTCCTTTTTTTGTTTCTTTATTCTTTACATGTAATGTGTGATCAGATAGTATTCTAAAAATTACCTGTTGTTACTGTGCTATTTTGATCTCTTTTCAATTCAACATTTCACAAGGATATCTCTCCCTAATATGCAGTTTCCACTTTTGAATACATTAATTTTTTGTATCATTGAGAAGAATATTTAAAAGAAATAAATTCATTTTCTCATGAGCAAAAGCTTATTGAGGAAGTCTTAATTTTTAAAATCTTTTACTTCCAATACTAAATATTTTGAAGAAGCACTGTTCTATCAGTGTCAGTCTATTACACAGTTCCCTTTGAAACTGAACAATGATCTCATGAAGTTTATAATTTATGATAAAAATGCTCCATAATAATGGTCATAAATATTTATCAAGTTAGTTATGGTATATGAATTTAGTTCTATTATCAACTTCTCCTCTGCAGATATTTTGTAATTTATTATTTCTTTGTAGGATTTTTTTCCCAGTACTTTTCATTCTAGCATTTGCACCATTTCTTACACTGACTTCAAGATTCCTTTTGTTTCAACATTGTTTTCTGTACTTTTTAAATATGAAAGTTCCTGCTGAGGAACTGCAGTATAGGCCATGTAAGATCAATTTTTCAACAGTCTTTTTAAATAGTAATTGAGTTTTACTGTTCTGCATTTAAAATCAGAGGAAGATGAAGTCAGAAGAAATCCTGTGGAAGACTGCCTGCTTACACAGCTCTAATTCTCTACTATATTGACTGAGAAAAGACTCCTGAGAAGTGTAACAGCTCTGAGTAAAACTCAGAGAACACTAATTTCCTAATGCAATTATTTCAAGATGACAATATATCTCCAAGTGGTTTATAACATTTAAGTGTAAAAAGATTCCCTGGGCTTTGTTTTGCTTTTTAGTTCCTGTTTACCACAAGTTTAAACAAGTCTTTTGTAAACCTTGAAATCAGCAAAGCACTCAAACACTTTAAGAATCACAATTAAATGCTCCATTGATTATAACACTGAAAAATAAAAGTATATATATGTATCTAGAACTTTAGGATAGCTGATTGTTTAAGGAAAATACTTAATCTTCTCTTGTCCCTACCCCGATTTTTCAGATTACTCACTTTTTGCTTTTAATAATTGTACAGATGATCAAATTGATGCACTGAGTTATGGACAGGGGTCAGGAGGGATTTACTGAAGCCATGCAATACTTGTAGGTTCTCAGGTCCAAGGATAAGCAAATGTACACTATGGCCTTAATGCTTGATTTTAATTTTTGAAAATTCATTTCTGTAATACCCAAACAAATAAGTAACTCTGTTCTGTCACATTGTTCATCTTTACAGTTAACTTGAATCTGGAGTATTATTTTTTTCACCTCTGTAATGCAATCTTCTCTTATTTAAGCAGATCATCAAGCCATTGCCATTTATTTTTGAACATTCAAGATATATCTTAAATATTGCAATAAGGAAAAACTGTATGACAAATCTTCACAATTGTGTGAAGAATTTTAAGCATTCTGCCCATGTGAAAGTTATCAAAGAAAGGGTTAGCAACTTCTGTATTACAATATCATGTGTTTTTTCTGTATTCTTCTAGGTTTCTCCTTTTAGCTTCCACAAAGGCTTTCTAATTTTCACTATATTCTCACCAGCTTTAATCAAACTGTGTTCTCCATTTATATAGCTACTAAGGTGGCTACAGTTATATGAATCCTTTACATTCTTGGATAGATTTTCCTTGAGCAAAGGCATATCAAAAGAAAAATGAATAAAGAAGAAGAGTTATAACGCAAAAATCTGTTTGCAACATTAAAACTCATGCTCTGAAAAGTCTGAAGTTTGATTTTTTTTAAATTGTATTTATAGTTTAGTATTTTATTTATTTGTATTGATAAAATATGAGCTATATAACTTATTAGATTTTTTTTATATTCAAGAACTCTTATAGATTCCTAACTGATTTCCTTTTTCTTTGCTTTCTGCTTTGCTAATGTAGGCAGTCAGGATGGCTATGTTTAAGATATTTTCTATTAGGCATGTGGAGTGGCTTCAAAGAAATTGTAAATCCATGAGTTGCAAGTTGAAAGAAAGTTTAAATGAGTTTCCATATTTTCTTATGAGTTAAACCATCAAGCATGTGAAAATAGCATGTTCTTCCCCCAGTCTTGAACAACAGTCTGCTCATCATCCTCTCTGAAGGCAGTATTCTCCCAGACCTGCATAAATGCAGATTTGATGGCCCAGTTGTTCTCGATTTTTTCTCTTTTATCTAGGCCAGAGTAGGATTTTTGTAGGACTTCTTAGGACATTCTGGGGACAAGAACATGCTCATCTCACCAGAAGAGTTGAACAAATCAAGGAATATTCCTCCCATTTTGTTTCTCACCAGTGCCATACTACCTTTCTAACAGGATTTTTTTTTTTTCTTTAATCTGACATTCTGTTTTAAAAGAAATGGTATCCTGAGACTGAAAAGATTGTAATTGTATGCAAACTGTGCTTGTTTAAGTGATTGCCCTTTCCTACAGGAAACCTGTGTACTATATGCTGCTACTTGCAACCATTAGGCCATAACAGTAGGTGTTGATTCCATTCCAAGTGGATTGTCATTTTATGCCAACATGTAAGTGAATCTTGGGAATAAATGTATGTTTATATTTTTCCTTTGTGTTCTGCTATTGTGGTTTTGAAAAGGACGAGGATATAGCCTTCAAGTTAAATATAGCTTTTATGCTATGATTTAAATATGAAGTGATTTTCACATGAATACTAATGTCTGGCATTTGTGCCTTTGTTATCAGTTATTCTCATGGCATCTGATATTGTCTGATATTGATGATACACAAAGTATTTTTTTGGTTGTTGTTGCTTTTACAGTGATGAATTATTTCAGACCTTTAATTTCACCTTTTTTTTTGGTGTAGGTGTAAATTCCCACTTCATTTTTCTGGGAAAAAGAAGACATTTCTTTACTATATTCTACATACCATTGATGGTTCTGTTCATCAGCTTTACAATTAATCACTCCTTCCCCTAATAATAGTGACTGTGATTGGGAATGGTATTCTCTAAAGCCAGTATTTTTATTGAAAAGAGAATGAGAAAATTCAGAATTTATTTATGGTACTACTTATTTTGGTGATCTACATCATTAATGATCTCTGGCTGTCAAAGCAAATTAAGAAGCAGAAGTGTTTTGACCTTCTTAGTTCTATTGATGCAGACTGATATAGGCTATTTATGCTTATGAATTTCTCAACAGAATTTTTGTAAGGAAGCTCTATTAAAAACAGTTCTTATAGTAACATCTCATAACATCTCATCCTCATCTTCTAGAAAAAAAAACACTTTCACAGCTGAGCTACTGTCAGCGTTAGGTAATGGATATCTGGAGCCCGGGAAAATATATCCCATTCTTTTCGTACACTACAGAAAGCTAAATGGTCCTTGGGTCTTTTCTCTTTAGGGGAATAAGTCAAATGTGACAATAAATAATGTTAATGTACTGTACATTTAAATGTAAAAGTGCCCCTGTTGTCTGTTCTAGTTGAAAGAGTATGGAGAAAGTCCCAGTACGCATATTGAAGAAATCTGCCATGAAGTCTCTCTTGTAAAAGTGAAAGTTTTGATGTGAAAATACAATATAGAATACTATTATAGAGTCTTTTGACTACTGATCCTACTGTTAATTTAAAAGCCCCAAATTTTTCTTAGCCTGCCTTATCCAGAAGTAATCTTCATCATATTTCTACCTATTAGTACAGAGACATAAGTCAAGGGGAAAAAAAGTGTTGATTAATGTTTAAAGCAGGGAAATTTAAAATGCACTGGGAATTCCAAATGTATTATGTGACCACTTATTTAACTTCTGCTACCCAGAGAATTTAGTGGCTAGAACCATCTGCCTATACAAATTTCTGCATACATACCCACACACTAGTGACAGTGTGTTTACAATCTGCGAAGTGACTTTTGATTAGGACCAAAGAGAAAAAGGATGTGGAATTAGAAATGTTTGTCTATTCCTTGTGCACGACATTATCAAGCATTACATATCTTAGCATAAAATAGAAATAAATGACACATGACATGCAGTACAATGACTAGTCTCTTTCTCACTTGTTTTATGTCTATATCTTAGATCCGTCTATTTATAGTTTATTTTGTATTTTTTCTGGTTATTCTTTCTATGCAAGACACTTCAGTCAGTGTTTCTCAAGTATTAACTTTGTAATTTGCACATTATTCTGAAACATTCACAACATAAGCATTTTTAACTCTAAGTGAAATGCAAGTCAGTTTGAGAATGCAAAGATCTAAAATGTTTTTGGGTTCCTTCACAATAATTGGAATACACTAATTTCGTTGGATGTTTGGAAATGTCTTTCTCAACTTTTAAACTTCAGCAAAACCGAATCACAGAATCAATTCAGTTGGAAAAGACCTCTGAGATCATCCAACCTATGACTGAACACAACCCTGTCAACTAAACCATGGCACTAAGTGCCACATCCAGGCTTTCCTTAAACACCTAGAGGGACAGTGACTCTACCAGCTCACTGGGCTGTATCTGAAAGGTTCCACAACAAGGAACACTGTAGGATAAATGTTAAATAATGGGAAACAAGGGTATATATCAAACAGAACATAATTAGGATGAGAAGCTGATGTGAAAGATAATAACTTTGTTGCTTACCTCTGCTTGTATCCATTTCACAGCAGTTATCAGTGAGTGAATCAATTGCTTCTCAAAGAGACTCTTACCTGTTGTGTTGGTACTTTTTGTCTCTGACCACAGAGACCTAGCACGAATGGCATGGACACCTGTTACCAAGCAAACAGAACAGAACTCAACTTTATGTATAAATATTTGCTATGTAAAGGCATGCATTACCTAATGTAGTCCATCCGGTATACAATGACTAAACAGAAGAATAAATATATTCAGGTCTTTTTTCCCTTCTCCTCAACCCTTGGTCAAAGCTTTGTCTTGCACTTGTATTTTAGCTATGTTTCAAGTTCCTCAGTGGCTTTGTCATAACTTTTTCCTTTAAAGACTAATTCCAGGCTAGTTTACTGCGCAAGTTGTCACCTGAAAGGCTCATTAACAGCTGCTGTGGGGGATCGGCTCCTCTACTTCCCCAGCCTCCCGGGGTCTGGAGGGGATTGTGAAATCCCCAGGTGTTCAGGAGTGAATAGATGTAGCAGTCCGAGATTCAGTGGTCATATAAAAACTTTTAATTACCTGTGCCCAGGGTATTTAAACCCTTCGGGCGGGGTTTAGGAAGGTAGGATGTGATAGGGTAAGGGTTCAGGGGGAGTGGTGTGGTTTAGGGGGCACCTGGGCCAATAAGGGAGCAGGAGAACCAAAACCCAGTGGGAACCCAGGAATAGGGAACGACAGGTCATACATCCAATAGGACCGGGAGGGGAGCAGGGCTGGATACCCGTGAAAAAGGAAAGCTCTTTTCACATGTGAGCAGGGTGTTTCTAGGGATTACAATCGAAACAGGGGAAAACCCGTACATAAAAGACGCCGGCAATGTTGAATTATAAAGTCTCTGGTCCTTTGGAAGTTGTCACAGTGCTGGTCCTGTATCCAGGGGCTTCTGTTTCCACGATGTATAGTCTGGATAATCCTCTGTCTCTGTTTCACATGTACTGTGGTAGAAGTCTTTCCTAACAGCTCATGTTGTCTTAAGTTGCAACAAACCTAGCAGCACATTTCTCCAAGAATGCATACTCTGTTTGCTGATACTATGAAATGATAACAAATTAAACAAGATTTGACACCTTTGTTGCAGCCACAGGGTTTTCTTCTTGACTATGGTGGACATGTCTATGGCATTAACTCCTCCTGTTCACTTCAACTGTCTATGGACAGGCAGGCAAGTACCTGCATTGTGTATCTGAGGGGAAAATGTCAGATGCTTGAGTGATGTACAGATCGTATTTTTGTGCTTCTTCTTCAGCTGACCCTTTCATTCATGTCTCCTTTCCAGTAACTAGTACATGGCGTAGAGTCAGTGATCCACCTTAGGACAGATTCCACCTTAATTATCTACATTCCAACTGCCTCTGCTTAGGCCAGCCCAAACTTGTCTCATCAGCAAATAGTTCCAGTTTCACAGTTCCTGTTAAATATCCAGTCAATACATTTTTTTATGTGTAACATAAAGTATATTTCTCTGTACCTTCTGCTATGGATGTTGTATGATGTCCATAAAATCCTGCACTGCATTTGCACTGGTTCTTTTTTTTTTTTTTTTTTTTTTGGTATTGCAAATTAACATCAATTTTTTTCTAAAAGAAACTAGGCCAGTATGCCAAATGATATAGTAGACACAGTTATCTCTGAGGCTCCCAGGTTGTTTACCATTGTTGTAGTGTGATACAGTAATTTGGTAATTAGTACCACGTCAGACAGTTAACACTGTCAAGAGCAGTAGACGTAAGGAGCTTTGGATTTCATTGATGGTGTGAGAGGAAATTTATATCAAAGTAACAAAATTTCATATATTTTTAGTCTAAACTGGACACATTTTAAAAAAAAATTACAATGCTGAAATACAGAACACTTTAACTGGGATATAAATGTACAGATTTTAGCCAACACGATAAACACTGACTACTGTCATGATTATAAAAAATCAGAAATATTATAACTTAAATTAACAGTACCAATTTAAGATTTTTGTTCTGATTCCTGTAATTTCTGCTACTCCATGAAAGAGGGAAATTAAAAGCAAGGAAATGGTTTTCTAAATATGTCCCTATTTTACAAGGTTCATCTATCTGAAAAGCCAGTACTGCCTGTAAATTCTTATCCAATGAGAGTATTGGTTCAAAAAAAAAATAAAACATTCCTAATATTTTCAGCAATGGTGATGAAGTACAGCTTTGACTCAAAGGTCTTTACATGGGTTTTTTGTTGTTCTTTTCTTGCTTAAACTGGTTTACAAAAAGGTATTATTGGAAAACATATTTTATTTTAAGTCACTGGTTTAGGTTGATAAAAATACCTAAACCAAAACTTCTAATACTCTGTAATGTGTGTTGGAAACTATTAACAGATTGTGAGTATTTTAAGGATTTTAAAATGCTTCAAGAATAGGCTAATACAGGGAAGGCATCAACAAAATCCCAGCCAGTCCTGACTATAATATTACTACCCACATGTCACAGAATACTTCAAAGGCAACAAAAACAATCAGAAAAAGAGAAATCCACTTTGAACTGGAGATAAAATAACTTTTTCATATAAAAAAAGCATAAAATCCAGTGAACTGAACACCTTAAATGCCACTGGCACAATGCATTGAAATACTTTTGCTGTATTTGAAAATCTGTCTTCAAACAGCACGGTAGTCACATGTCTCATAAAAGTAAAATATATTTTCATAAGAGATTATCTTTGAACCAACAGAAACATCCTCCAGACCTAAAACCACAGAATGAGCTCTAGGAAATCCTAAGGAATAAAGGAAACAAAAAAAGTTAGCAGTAATCTCATTCCAAACTCTCTGTGGTTCAGTTCAGGGAGAGAATTGCAGCACAGAATCTGCCATCAGTACCCTAACTCACTTGTGCACCTATTTCTTAAGTTAGTACCTTTCTCTCTCCTGTAACTTCCATTTAAGCTTTCTTTTAAATGAGAAAAACCCACAGGAATAATGGGGAAGTAGAAAAGAAAGACATGGGAATTATTCCTCAGTGGTTACCGATATGTTTGTCAGGAAAAGCAAACATCATAGTGGAAATTCTTGCATACCTGCAGCAGCGAAGCTAGCCTGTTGATCCGAAACTTTAACCTTAGAACATGAGATTTGACAATAGAAGGTTATTTCTTGCAAAATATTGTTTATTACATACACACCTTGTCACTTTGTGTTGCAACTAATCTGAGATGCAATGTTGGCAATCTACACACCACACTTGAACTTTTTATTAAATACAACCTTTTTAAAAAGTATTTATATGCATAAATTCTGAAATTATATGAGCTAACCCTGTGATAACTCTTCTGGAAATCCATTATTGATGTTTCCGATCAAGCATACAGCATCTGGAAACAAAGGTGAAAAGCAGAGAACAAATCTCTGTCTTCTCATATACTTTCATATACTTAGATAGCTGACTCTGCACCGGCTTATAGAGGTTTAAAATGTACTATGCAGGGACTTTACATACTTTGATAATTATCAATTACAACTGTGTGAACTCAGCTACAAGCTCAGGAAATTACTGGCTATTTACTGGAGTAAAGAAAGCTATACTAAGAAAAGAATTATCCTCTGTGTTCTTTGTCTATAACATTATTTCCCTAAGCATTTGCTTCTACTGGCTGCTGTGGGATGGATGGGGCTCTATCTGGCCAATTTCCAGGTACCACAATCAGTACAAAGCTAGTATTCTGTTCTAAACATGCTATTAACAGCATTCTATCATTCTGTGATCAACAGTTTACCAAAACACACAGGAGAATATAGAATAAAGTTCTCAAAAGCTACCTAATAAATCTACTGTGTTGCAAAAAGTTATGTACTTTATATAATATTCCTGATATATTATGCTTCCCAAGGGAAGAAAATAGAATTAGTCTAGGCAAAGACAGTATTAATTAAATAAGAAACCTTTAAAACCAGCAATTACCTACGACTATTTACTTGGATTAGTTAAATTGCAGAAAGAAATAAAATAACATTAAGCAATTCATAGTGAAGTATATATTCACTTGTGGTGTTATTATTTGTTTAGTGTATGGATGCACATATCAAGATCCCAGTTTCTGTCTCAGGAACTTTTTGTAATAACACACTTCCAAAGATACATATCAAAATAAAATTATTTTTTGGAAATGTCTAACTTTTCCTAAGTTTCCTTGCAGTTGAAGAGTCAAGGGATTAGAGCAGTTCCACCACGTGAAGTTCACTAAAGCTGCTGTTAGAAAGAAAAATATGAAGAATGGGCAAAGAAATATATATTTATTTTTTTGTTGTTGATTTACCATCTTGGCCTTACTGAGAAGAAACGAAAACAAACCAAAAAAATCAAAAGTTTTCCATTTAAACTGCTTTTAAGAATTCAACTCCTGTCAAATTCAAGGCCATAGGCATAAAATCACTGTAGAAATCAGCCTGAACAGAACCTTGTCTCAATTATCCAGTCTATTTATTAAGTTTCCAAAAGGTTGTTTTCCTTTCATTATTATTCAGATGGCTTGAACGGTGTATCCTCAGTTGCCCCTTGTCCTGGTATATGTAGAGAAGACCTACACCACCTTGAGACAAACTGACCGCTCATGCAGGAAAAGCTCTCTGCTGACAGGTGCAGGACCGCACTCAAGGCCTCAGTGCTAGCCATCAGCTCCATTTTGCAAAATTTGAGGGTACCTCTGCTTAGAAACACACACAAAAAAGTCTTTCTTAGTTAGGATTACTTTAATGTTTATGTTTGTAAAAGCATGGGCAGCAAACCTGTGTCCCTCGTCATCCTAACTGTACAAGCAGCTTGGGTTGGTGAGGTGCAGGAGCTCTGGATATAGGTAGGCAGTGATGAAGATCTGTTTTTTGTTTATTATATTTTATTATATGTGTTTAAAATATGTTTTATTATATTTACTATATGTGAAAAATGCTTTAGTTAATAAGTTCCTGAAGTTTTTTTTATGTGAAATCTGATGACAGTGGTATCTCTAGTTTAAGTATACATAGAGAGACATTATTTAGGAAGCAAACCATTAGACATTTAATAGCTACAAATATATAATTTTCCATATATGCTTTTTATTTATGTAATGTTTTATTAGATGTATTATGTTTATAAAATATTTTAGATTTTAATTTTACATGGAAAATATGGTTGATCAGTCTAAGCTTTACATATTATTATCTAATTAATATAACTGCTTTCATAACAAATTTAAAACTGCATTAGTTAATTGGCCAGGGCATACATGTTCCTGACTGCACAAATCATTTAGTCAATTTTACCTCACAGGTTTAGAATCATGCTACTATTGCTATATATTCCTTTTTTTTTTTTTTTTCTATTAAACTATAATAATTCCATCAAATAGCATAGACATTCTGAATTCAGAAAACTCACATATTTATTTTTCCCTTTTGGATAAAAAAGGGTTTGCTGCAATCATTTTAGGTATCAGGGTAGCTGTTACATATTTTAGTCTCTATCAGCATTTCCAAAATTTATTTGCTTATGTCAAATTCCATACATAAATTTCCCTTCTTCTTTTTATGAAAAAAATAAACAAACAAACAAAAACAAACCACCCAAACAAACAAAAAAACAAGATAAAAAACCAAAATGTCTGAATGATGTCAACAGTGGCTTTTCAAAATGTAGGAAAACTGGCAGCGGAGCTGAAGAAAATGAATTGGTGAGAGTAGAAGCCCAGTTAAGCCTGAAAACCTTCCTCAGAGGCAGTTTCATAGACAGTCTGTCTCAACACTGGAAGTGCCAGTAGCTGCTGAATAAAGCTGAAATCTTTTTATTGCTGAAAGTGATGAACCTACACCAGTGCTTCCAAACAGTATAAGACTTTGGATTTATAAAAAACTCTTGGTTATAGTGAATTGTTTTACTTTGGAGTAATTTCCTACTTCAAACTCACACGTAAAGTTTATGAATGTGGCAAAATGAGAACTAGTTTTATAGGCATATGTTATTGTTGTTTAACATTCCATTGCAATCACGGAATGGAAATTCAGTTTCCAGATGACTCTGCAACCCAAACACTTTGGAACCAGAAAACAGAAACTTGAGATCCAATGTTCTTTAGCCATGACAATAATTTTCCTCTCAAGAATAATTTCCAGTTAAGTATAAATCTTACCCATTTTTCTGGCTTGAGTAAATGTTTTTGTTCCTGTTTTTGTCCTGAAATGGGAATTTCCACAAATAATTGGTGAATCAGAGCTTCCTGACAGTGTCTTTGACCTTTACTAGTCATCATATCCTTAAACTGTGCTAAGCAAATATAGTTGGGAAGTAAACGTAATTAATTTTTTTCAATATATTCTCTGAATTCTGTATTTAATGTATCTTACTTGTATGTGGTCCTTCTTATTCTTAATTAATATTTAAACAAAACTACTCTGAAAGAGATCACTATTGTTATTTTTAATTTAATTTTTGTTTGAGCTTTTCAAATATATGCATGACATTTCAAATGTGTGTGTAAATATGTAGTAACATGGACCACTAATACTTTAGTAGTATATTAATTTTTTTTTCAAGTGCAAACACAGTGGTAGCATACTTTCTGCAGATTTTTATCTTGTAATTTCTTGGCTCCAACACTGTTCAGATTTCATTGAATCATATTCGAGTAATCACTGAATCAGATTCATTTTGTAATATTAGAGCTGGAGAACCAAGCCTTTGGAAAAAGGAACTCTGTTGTGAAAGAGATTTTGTTTCTAAAGGAGTGGCATTCAACGTTTCTTGAGGCAGACTCAATGTATATATATCACAGTTGATTTTCAAGAAACTTAGATTAGCAGCAACAGATAATTTTAAATTCAGTTTCTGCAGCCTTACGTTATTCAAAGAAGAAAATTTGTTTTTGCAAATTATCATTTCCAAAAGAATTTGAGCCACACTTTTTCCTAGGAAAGAAACTATAAATATCACTTCTTTTACTGTTATAGTTTCAAACTGCAGTTGGAATTCCTTCCAAAGAAGCTTGGAGGCAGTGCATTAGCATCCCTACAGTGGTTAACAAAGGGCACCATAGATATGCATATTCTGTTAATGATCCAAGCTAGAGTCTTTGTTCTAATCTCTCCCCAGACCAGAGTGGGGAAGGGGTCAGTGCTTTCCTGGGACTTCTGCGCAAGTCAAGGAGCTCAGCTCTCGGCGTGGAGGGGAAGAGACACGGAGACACCCGGTCCGACATTCGCTGTGGGACCAGAACTGTGCACTCTGCTCTCACTCTCTGGGCTTTTCGGCAATTACTCCTAGACACTGCAAAAGGCATCTGTGAAGGAGAGACACCTGCCTGTCTCTCTGCCCTGCGGAGGCTGCGTTGCTGCTGTTTCCTTTGTCACCAACCCCGTCCCGGGAGCCGATTACAACTGCTGCCGCCATTCCCGAGAGAGGAGAGACCAGCCGGCCGGGCACAACATCGCCACCAGCTGTCCGTAAATATAACTGACACTCCTGGGAGCCAGAGCAGCTAGCGCTTGAGGTGCAACAGCGCCACCTGCTGTCTGCAGATATAATTGCATCTTCTCCCCTTTTGAACACCACCGAAAGGACATCTAATTTTTTTGTTACAATTGTTGTTGTTTGGTTCTTTTTGGATATATATAGGTACATGTGTATATCTGTGTATTGTGATTAAGAACTGTTATCCTTTCATATTCATATTTATTTTTTTCCCCTAATTAAAGTTTTTTTTTTTTTTTCTAAATTTAAGGAGAGGGATTATTTTATTTCTTGGCCAACAATATATCTTAGTTTTCCCCTTGAACTAAGACATTTACCAATTTAAAATGGTCACCACTTTTCATCATATTTAAAACAGGTCAGACATCAAGTATTGCACTGCATTAAATTATTAATATTTTAATAAATTAGCCTTCTGAATTTTTTTAGTACAATAGGACTCAGCATTTTCAGTATACGCTTTTGTTAATAGTAAAGATTCCTGTGATAAGCCTGGTTGTGTTAGCTGTTACTGAATATATAGTGCTTTGGCTGTCCATTTTTTTAAAATCCATTATTGCTTGTTTCTGCTCAGGATATACTGTTTATTTTTCAGATAGTAGATATTAGAGAATGTTTTGTGTTTTGTTTTTTTTTTTAATTTTTATCCCCATCTTTTTTCAAACCCAAGAAAATAATTATGTTTTTTGATTGCCTTTTAATATGATATCATACTGATTTTCTAAACCCAAAATCTCAACAACTGCTTTTCCTGGCATTCTAGGACATGCATCCCCAACCTAGGTATTAGTTTGAAGGGTTGTTTTGCTCTCTATGCAATTGTGATTTTTCTGAAGTGTTTCTTGTTTTTATTTACAAGAACTGAACTTCCATTGTTTCATGCAACCTTTCTTGATAGTATTACTGTATAGGAAATGAATCAATAAATTATGTCTGGAGTAACTTCCAGAGCAAATGGTCTCGGATGCTTCTGGGAGAGGGACTAGAGTTCTGCCATAAGCTGGGAATGGGGCACCTGCATACCAATGGGGCAACTTGCATACCAGTTGTTCTAGAACACTAGCTGGCTTTTGTATCTTTTTCCCTTTGCTGATGCTTTTGCAAGTGTTGTGGTCTTCTTTTTTTGGTAAGCCTTGCCACACCTTGCTTTCCTTATGTTTTACCAGAACGCTGAGATGAAGAATCCAGGACATATATATGTATGTGTATATATATCTCGTGTATACCTATATATAATAAAATAGATAGATGGATAGATAAATAGATGGATAGATAGATAGATAGATAGATAGAGAGATAGATAGATAGATAAAACTTGCATATATATATATATATAGGCATCTTAAAGGGGGTTGCCAAAGGAATGGAGCCAGGTTTTTCTTGGTGGTGCCAACCAATAGGACAAAAGGCAATGGGCAGAAACTGCCTGAACAAGAGGAAGAACTTCTTAACTATGCAGATAACCAAGCACTGGAATAGATTGCCCAGAAAAGTTGTGGCATCTCCCTCACTGGAGATATTCAAGAACCATCTGGATGCAATCCTGTGCCATGTGCTCTGGGATGACTCTGTTTGGGCAGCGAGTTGGACCAGATGACCCACTGTGGTCCCTTCCAACCTGACCCATTCTGTGAACCAGAGATGGAGATCCCCATCTCCTAATGTCTCAAGCTAATCTCTAAATTTGCCAGGTTGGAGAAGTCACTGAAATGAATCCAAGAGGAAAGACCTCTAAGTATAACACTAATTTTAGTGAAAATAAACAAGAACTGTCTGTGCAATTTCCCTTCCTACACACTTCAATTTTCACCCTTTTTATTCTAATTTTGAATTAGAAGTCCCCACTGGTCTTCCAGTGCTGGTGCACATTAATTTCTTTATATTTGGGCAGAGGGATTATTATTGGGACAACCCCAGTTTCATGGTTTAGGAGTCCAAAGTCTTGAAGCTTTCCAGTACATGAAAATTTACTGTGAAGTTTGATGTTTTCTTTAAGTTGCAAGAATGTATTAGTTCCTAAATTGTGTGTGCATGTGTGTATGCATATGCATATATCTAAAACTGATATATAAGTATAGCCTGCTTGTCTAAGCTGTGATTTTTTTGCTTCTGGAAATGTTGAATGTATTGAATCACTGACCTAGGTCATATTATCAGAAAAAAAAGGTGCTATGAGAATGAGAAACTTATGGCAATATCTGCTTTGTGGACATTACAGTACTGTGGGCAGCCACTTCCTGTGAGGCTCGAGGTGAATTTCTTCCCGCTCTACTTTGCTCCTGACTGATAACAAACAAGGAACATTTAGCGTTTTGCTTATTAGCCTTGAACTGGGTACTATTAAAAAAAAAAAAAAAAGGTCCATTCTAAGCAGAATTAATTCACTTAAAA
The DNA here is from genome assembly GCA_035583185.1 of Anabacerthia variegaticeps. Lineage (NCBI taxonomy): Eukaryota > Metazoa > Chordata > Aves > Passeriformes > Furnariidae > Anabacerthia > Anabacerthia variegaticeps. Next base: position 95,158,585 of record JAWWEW010000078.1, read on the forward strand.
ATGTATCATGGCACAGAAACAGATGTCTATTAAATTGTGACTATAATGATGATTGGTTGAAGGAGAATATTTCTAAATAACTTTATGATTAGAAAAAGTGTAAAAATATGGGGATGAGGAGATATGAAATAATAGGAAAGAGAACAATTTTTTTTCATTTATTTAATTAAAGTGACAAAGTAATGCCAGGGCATGTCCAGAGTTGAGAATTCTCATGGGAATCTAAATATTTTACAGAAAAAGGTTTGTGGTCTTAGGCTAAATGAATGGCATAATTAGCCACAAGACAATGTACTATGAAATGTCACTGCAGAAAAACAATTTTTTTCAAGACTCCAGGGGTGAAGCATCTTTGAAACAGTACATAAGTATTTATTTCTTTTCCTCAAATCTTATTTTGTTGATGTTGTTATTGTTTTGTTGTCTGCTGTTTAAGAAATGTCAATTTAACACAGTAGTAGTCCTGTCCCTTGTGTATTACTAGCACTGAGGAAAGAGTTCTTTTCTATGAATAAACTCATCTTCTGCTAAGACTTAAATGGTTACTCCTCTATATAGTTTTGTACAGTACTTCCAGAGAGTGCAATGGTCACCTCCATAAAAAAGTGTACAAGACAATATCACATGGCTTTGTATTAGTTAACAAAACACTTTTCCTTACAGTTTATACTTACAGAATGAAGAGAATGCCAACTGCATTAAGCATTTTTTCCTAAAAATGTTAAGTGAGGGTTTCTGATTCACTTGGAAGGAAACACTAACCTTTTCACCACTGGGCACATTTCCTAAGACTTTCCTGAATCTTCAAGCTTTGTTCTGAGTACGAGAAAAACATGATATTATTATGTTTTTTCCAGATCTGCTGGACTACATTTTTATGTTGTCTGGGAGAATTTTCCACTTGTATTTCTTCTCAAATTTTCACACAAAATATTTTAGTTTAATTTTATTCTTAGTTAATACAAGGCAGTGTAAAGCCAAATTATTCCTACTTTGAGAATAATTTGTGTGAGAATAATACATAGGGAATGATGAGGAAAATTCATTTTTTTTTAATTCTTTGTCTAAATTTACATTATCAAAAGGTATATTATTACCTCATTGCCAAATAATTCCTTTTGAGAGAAAAAGCAAATAATATTTATATTAGATTTCTTAACACAAACTACTGTCCTTTACAGAGCAATTTGATATTTTTCCTATGCAGAATAAGAAGGCTTTAAGGGTCTATTTTCTGGAACAGGAAGTTTTATCTTGTAAGTTATTTGAAAACTACCTCCTAGTCAACTGGAATCTAGGAACAGAAAAAGGAAGAAATGCACTCAGAAATTGTACTAACTCATTTTTTGACTCATAATCAGGTATGAGGCACGGATGGTTATATATCACCACATGTATATTGTTATGCTGAAATTCAGACTGTTTAACAGCAGAAAAGGATAGCCTTAATCCTTCTGTGGTTTTTCTTTTAGCTAATTTTTTATTAATATTCTCTTTTCATTATGTTCTGCACAATATTCTCAAGGCTCTTTTGCAGATTGATTTTTCCAGCTCTTAAAAATAATTTCATTCTCATCAGCAAGGAGAAATACTTGGGTTTAAACTCTACTACAAAAGTACTGCAACTATGAAACAGTAATTGAGCATTTTTACTCCTTTGTTCAATGACTGGCATATTCATCATCAAGTTTAGCTTGAATGAAAATATTAAAATTTTGTCTTTCCTTTAAAAACACAACCAACATTTATGATTTTGCAAAAAAAACCCCACACAAACAAAAAACAACAACAAAACCACAAACAAACAAACAAACAAAAAACCCAAACAAATTTCCAGCAGGAAAAGAACATTCTATGTGAAAAATTATAAATTTTCTCGAACTTTTATCTTAGATTGTGATATTATTGAATCCTCCTTTCTTGTCTGTTGCTTTTGTGATTTTAAGGATCTTTAATCATTTAACATTCAGCACAATTTGTGTTATAAGATTTACTATACATACTTTTATGACATATACTACAAATGAACTTAGATTGGGTTGGACTATTTCTTGCATAAATTGTGCTAACCTGTAGATCTTTAGGCCTATTTAGTCTTTAGCTCTGTTCACTGAATTTTGTCATTCCACTCTCCAAAATACACTTCACTTCCTCACCATAAAGCTGCAATTTAAGAGAATCTATGCAAACCCACACAGCTTCCAAAGTCCTATCCTGGATTTCTAAATAGAACAGATTTTCTGTTCTACTCTCATTTCTCTATACTCTTTGCTCCAAAGCACTTCAACCATCACACCATTCTGAAGCTGGCTCTGATTTTCAGTAGTTCTGTTTCTTTCTAATCACACTTGCATGCTGTAAGAAGAAAAAGATCCGAAGGGTGAAAAGTCTATAAATATTCCAGAGTTATAAGGTTCCCAAGAAATACTAGATTAATGGTGACATACAGTGATTTGCCATTATACGGATCTATTGTAACTTCCTAAAATATCCTTAACACTTTGTTAATCTTAACCGGTCATTCTTTTTATTTCATCTGGATTTCATTTTCACTTTCTTGTCATAACTGGGGCTTTCTGGCAGGCACAAATAATTGAATAAACTTTAATTAGAATGTTCCAGGTAGGAATGGTTCTTTAATGATGGCTTACAAACAGTGCCATTAATCCTACAAAGCACCACTAGACGTCTGATGAAGGTTTTGTGAATTTGGGGGAGCGAAGGGAAAGACAAGAGAATATAATATATATTGTGTATAATTTTTAAAAATGTACAAATGTGAATGATCTTAAAAGACTGAAAATATTTTATTGTTCGAACTTACAATTCTGTCCAATGAAGCTGTTTTCAAAATTATTTTGGGTGTAGTTTATGTTCAGAGAAAATCAGGAAGCAAAGATTTCTGCTGCACCTACTAGGTTCCATAGAGAGCCTTCATCTGGTAATTGAAATATAGCTGCTTGGACCCTTCTGGCAGATGGGATGATCAGCTGGTTATTTTGAACTGTGTTCAATATGTTAGTAGGAGTACTATTTTTCAAGTATTCTGTTTTCTATATTTTTTTTCCCCTTTCCTATCTTGTGTATTATCTCTTTTTTATTTTAATCTTACTAACACAGCCAAGTGAAAAGTTCTTCAGTATTAGTCTTTGACTAGGAAGGATCAAAAGTCTAAAGAGTAACACCCCTCCCCCCACACCCACTTTTTAATCTATTATTTATATTTCAGCGAAGAATGTGAAGTTGAGATACATTACTTACTGAACAGTACTAATCTGTGACAGACTGTCCTCTTCAATAATACTCAAGCAACCAGTTAAAAATAAAATGTGGTGCACAAAGAGCAGTGCAGAATTTTACTCTACTAATCTCCCATCTAAATGTCAATAGACATAATTAACATGGTCTGAACAAATGCCAGTAGACTGGATTTTGCAAACAGATTTTAAAATACTGTACATATAAGGCCTAAGGCTTCAGCAGCATATTTCTGAAGAATCACATAGAGTTAGAATAAGTTCTCTTCTTTCTTTTTTTTTTTTTTTTCCTTTTTTAGGGGCATTTGAACATATATTCAGTATTTTAAGAATAGAAACACATTTCTGTAATGAACAGATTGACCTAGGGGTTCTTTCCCCTTAAAATTATCAATTCTCACTTCAAGAGTAAATGTCAATGAAAGATCTCTTGAGAACTATTGTTCTTCCATTTGACTTACTGTATTTCTGCCTGGTTTTGTTTTTTGTTTTGTTTGGATTCTACTTTTTTGATTGCTAACCTCAGTTTGGGTGAGTGGAGAAAGTAAATACTTTAATGCCCAGAAGAAAAGTAGCCATTAAATGAGAAAGGCATGAATGTGACTTTCTTGAATGTAATTAAATACGCTTGAAAAGAATTTCCAGAACTTTCTATGAAAGTGGATCCTCAGGCTGGAGAAAGAGAAGAAAAATGCTCCTGTATTGTTAGAAAATATGAGCATTCGCATATCACGTTGAGATTTTTACTTAAACCCATTAGTAGAATGGAGAAAACAAAAAAGAATAGAGAGAAGGAAAGTGTATACTTGCCTTATTTTCCGGGAAAAAAAGGCCTAGGCATTAGATGTGAACATTTTTGACACTCGTTTTTTTCTCCTTTAGATTTTAATCCACAATTCAAGTTTAGGCAGATGCAATAACAAAGGAAACTGAAACCCCTAAATGAAATATTACAGCTGATTTCTTAGAGAAACATTGCTAATACAGCACATACACCACAGCGACACATATACATTTGCTGACAGATGAAATTGTTGTCAGCTCTAGCAAGGAAGCTAAGGTCTGAATACACCACGGCAAGTGATCCATACACTGAATGGATAATCTGCTTTTCCTGAACAAAAGGAAAAAATACAAGATGAGTCTCATCTACTCAGCATAACTGAACAAAATTTCTGAAGAAGTGAACTTCTGAGATCGAAGGAAAAAAAAAAAATTAAGAGCATTTAGAGAATAAATTGGGATAAAAATTTCAATTTCATCATATAAGCCTGGAGAGGGTCTCAAGTGAACCAATTGCTGAAATGTAGTCACAGGAAAAGTAATTTGCAGTAAGTTAGTTACATTATTGAAAGTTCTCAAGTTTGGTGTATTGTTGGTTTTGTTGTTTCTGCAGCTTCTGTATGGATAAATAAAAGCATGTTTGGCAGCAAATAGTCCTTTACAATAAGTTTTAAGCAAAGAAACATAAGGTGACTTTAAATTTCTCCCGATTTTCTCCTGTCCATATGCCATCAAGCACTGATATAATATATTTTTCATTATTTCCAAAATGCCATTTTTATTGGCCTTTAGGTCTGGTCAAAAAAAAAAAAAAAAGGTGGAAATGCTCACAATTAAATGAAAACATAATGTCATGGAAGCATACTTTCTTTCACGGAAGGAAAGAAGTAGAATGAAGGCTGACTGAAATACTAATTTACTTTGCTTATCTCATGATTCATTTTCATCTGAATACAAAAAAAAAAAAAACACCTAGAAATCAAAACAAACAAAAAAGGTCCAATATAACTTTATTGGTGCCATTTAACAAAACAGAAACAGTTAAAGAAAATAATTTTATAGAATATAGTCCTGTTTATAATAAGGGGTCATTCCAAAGCTACATTGGTAGATGCTAAAATATCACCCCCAAGAGAAACTCCTGGTCTTCAAGGCTTGGTGGCACAAAGCAACTCATGTCCTCATTCTTCAGCTGACAGCTGTATCTGCCTGGGGGAGGCACCTATGATCTCATTGCGTGGCTTGTGGTCTGGACTTAAAAGTGGTGCTCTTGCTTCCATGAGAGATGTTTTAGTTTGGTTTTGCTTTTTTTTTTTTTGACGTTTTTGTTTGGTTGGTTGGTTTGGTTTGGTTTTGGTTTTACTTTTTTTTTCATCCAGTTCACAACATCTGAAATAATGCCTGGCCCTACCAATGGTAACGTTTTAAACCCTCAAAACTTATGAGCTTACATATCTTTCCTGACCTAAGGCATGAAGGTGCATGAAATGAAAGGCACCACACATACTAAGATTCTGAAGGATGACTTCACATGTAGGCTGCCATACATTGAGTGATCATGTTTAAAATACCTGTCAGGATTTCTCCATAAATGAAAACTCTTTCCGGAACTACTCCTACATCAAGTAGTAGTAGACTCCAAAAAAGTCTACGCACAGACTCAGCCACCTGAGGTGTAAATGGCCTGGGGACCAGGATCTGGAAATGAAATTGGAAGCTAATTTATTTTTTAATTTTAAAAGTACACATAAACAAGTAGCTGGGATCACTGTAGCTTTATAAGAGTTAATATGATTCTAGTAATAAGCAGTTCTCCAAGGTCCAGAGCCTGTTGAAACTGATAAAGATGGAAGCTTCTCTAGAGTTTCACAACTGCTAATTTATTGATATCTTGCTAAAAGCAGAGATGACTAAAAGAAAGCATATTAAATCAATGTGTACTTCCTACACAGATACTATGGAGAAAGGTTTAAATGGAAAGATAAGAAAAAAATGGAACTAGTCAATTACTTTTAAACTTCTAATTGGTGTGATCATTATTCTATACTTGGTAGGAGAAGAAAAGCTGTAAATGAAATTTCTACAGATAAGAAAATGTAATGGAAATTAGATTAAAATATTAACACTTTCTAAAATTGAAACTAACCTTAGGCATTTCTCTGTGTCAAGATAAAAGAACTCACACTCCAAGGAACATAGGCTAGACTGAAAGTCCCCTTTCTCTTGACTCTGGATTTTCATTATTTTAATCCTTGACTCTTTTGGAAAACAAAGTTCATATTTTTACTAAGCTCATATTTTTACATGAAGATTTCTGAAGTAACAAAAATCCTGAGTATTGAGAATCACCTCACTCTTGAAAGTGATGAGTAACACAATCTCTAATCCCATGCTGTTACACCCTTGTCCAGCTTTACTGGGTGTACATTTTAATTTTAGACTAAAAGAGATTTCACCCACATGAATTCTTGCAAAGCCTTCTATTCTTTGATACCTTGAGTTCATGTCCAGAGAATAAGCTATGCACTTTTCTCTACGAGATTTCTTTAGTTTGGTGAGAAAACAGTCATTTTGACAAAAAGGATTTTACAAGAGCAACATACAACTTTAGAAAATATTCCACAGAAACACGGCACTTGGTAGTAAGCTACCAGGCAAACACCAACCCACAACTTAAGTGAAATACCCACAATTTAAGTGAAATACAGAAAATAGGGGTTTAAGTTACCCACAAGAGGAAGAATAAAGAAGAGTGATTAAGAAAAAAAAAAAGAATAGAGAAAAATACAGTTACCACCAAGAAGTCAAACCTTGGCAAACTTCAGGAAGGCAGGCCAAGGCAAGATGTAGAGCTTGTGTGTGTCTTTTATCTACTGACACCAAACACCCCTCCAAGGGGGGCCTCTGAGCCCTGGCCACTCTGGGGTCCCAGGCCAGGGTAAGGGGCGGTGTTCCCACCGTCCCTGCCAATTCGAGCTGGGTCAGGGTCTCCAGGAGCTGGGTGAGTGTTATAGTTTTCCTGGGCTTTTTGTGACTGGTAGCTGCTCCAGCACTTCCATCTGTGAGCTCCAAGGGCTGTCATGAGGAATACAACACCTCACCTCTGTGAGATTTGACCCATCCCTTCCTTCTCCACACCACCACCACCCCCGCAAAAAGTGGTTCTGACCCCAATAATCACTGATCTGGCGTCTAGCACATTCCCGAATGCTCCCATGATCTGTTATATGCACACAAAAGACAGAGGAGATAATACGTTTCCACAATCTAAAGTGATTGATATTTTGATGGACTTCAAGAAATTTGCAAATGTCTAGATTTCACGCATTTGGACTTCAAGCATTCTGAAACACAAAATCAGCATTGTCCCAGTAACAATCACTGTGTTCAGACATATGGAAATGAATATGCATGAGCATTGGAGAAACAGTGGAGTATGTGACTTTTAATTCAAAACTACAATAAAAAGAAGAAAACAAAATATGGAGGGAAAGGAGGGCAAATTGAACAAACATCTGGTGTTTGCTTTTGTACAACCTGCATTGTCACTTTCCATAGGTCAGCACAGTAGGATTGTGATAATGGCATTTTGGTTGCTGCTGTTTTTCAGAAACTGAAATAGTTAATGGCTTAAACATTGTAAGATCAGCAAAAGACTTTTGTCCACTGTAGCAGACTGAACAGAAACAGCTGCTGACCCAGCAAAGCCTACCCCTCCCTGAATATGCCTTCAGATAAGGTATGTGGGTGCCACTGTCCAACAATCCCAGGTGCAGAAGGGTGTGCACACCTAAAACTAAAAACTGAATTTCCAGATAAGGGAAGAGGCTGATAAGAGGCAAATCCTGTGAGGTGGGATAATTCTTCTTGTCATGCCAAAGGCCTCCCTTACATGAGGACTGCTGTAAAAATCCCTCTGGGGAACCTTGAAGACATTTTGCACTGGCCTGGGCTATTCATCTCAAATGTTTGACCATGATGGACCATGATTGATGGTGAGTTTTAGGAGCTGTCAGAGACTTGTAACACATATTCGTGATGCTATCCATAGTAAAACTCCCCACTCCAGGGGAGGTAGAAGGCGTTCCCACCTGAGCTTGAAGTGTATAATAACTCATAAGATCTCAGCAGTTTTGTGGGTGGGCTTCCCCCAGCCCCAAAGGATCAAGACCATCGCTTCGACAGGACTGCAACCATTACTGCAACCAACAGACATGGAAGCTGCAACTACCAAGTTTCATCTCTGGATCCAGTGGGTGGTGACTATACACATCTTAGGACCCTTATCCTTTCTTTCTCTTTCTCTCCCTTATACATTTCCTTAAGAGTTATGCTTCAGTATTGCTGTATTCCTTATACATTTCCTTAGGTGTTATTTTTATGCCTTAATATTGCTGTATTACTGTAGATGATAACACCCAAGACAGCAACATACCTGTTTATCTTTGAAACAAATTTGCTCTAAAATAAACCCAATCTGTATATGTTTACAAACACTGATTATTCAGTGTCCTTTCACTCTAATCCACACCAAGGAATTTATTAACAAGAACCTGGGTTACTCTCCCCTTCTTGGGTGGGTTGTCACTGTTGAGCCTTTTTCCTGAGTATGTATCAATTTGCAGTCAAGCTGATTGTTTGAAATAATTTTCTGCAACCCCCCAGCAGGAATTTGGGCAGGGTATCCTCACTCAAATGAGGATTGCCACCCTTGTGGGCTTGATATGGGGCCTTTAAAGTATTTTCCTGAAGTAGTGTTCTTATGTTTCAGGGTAAGAGAGCAATTTAAAGCTCAGTGCTCTGCTTTTGTTCTGGATGTAGGTATGATCTTACTGATACCTTCCAATAACCAGAATAGAATGAAGCCATGGCCTAGTTTGCTGTTAAGGAAGAAAAAACCTTGTAATGTGCATTTCTCTTCAATACACATATTTATGTATTCAGTTTGTGTATTCATGTAAGAGGTCCTGAAACTCGTGGACAGTCATTTTCTGCTTTTTCATTGTCTATCATGAAAAGTCTAGAAGCTTTCACTCATTTTGTGGAGAGGAGCATAGCAATGTGGCGAGTTGAAAGATAAAAAAGGAGTTTTTGTTAATTGTATTAGTACTGACCATTGGAAGGGGACAGAAAATCAAGAGCAGATGGTGCATGACTCTGGTTACTGTCTCTAAAAAAGGGTAAAATACTTGTATCTGAGAATCCTCTCTATTAAGAGTCATTGGAGTAGGAAACAAAACAGGTTTCTTTATTCAAGTGTAAATTTTTCAACTATTAAATTAGGTATTCTTTCACCTCTTCTTTCTTAAAGAAAGTGAAATTTGAACAGAAAGGCTTGAGAGCCCCATTATTTAATGATTAGGATACTCTCATGAGAGGGTACAACTACAGATCTGTATCTGTTTAGATAAAGGAAAGAACTACAGTCAGTGTTTACAACATTCTGAATGAGTGCTTTTATCCTCTAAAAGGAGACATCTCACCATGATATTTTGAAAGAAAGCAGGACTCTCTACCTCTTGCCAAAGGAAGTCAAGATTCCAGAATCCAAATGAGGTCTCTAAATCCTTAGTGACACATCACATACTCAGACACATCACAAAGTGAGGCACTTCTGTCATCAAGAAAAGAATTCATTTAAGCAAAATCCTTCTCCACAGAGATTGTGCACAGCAGGCTATGTGTTGTGATGTATTTTAATATCTGCAGTTGTTTTTAAGGCAGGTACAGCTATCACAAGTTGTAATGGGAATATTAATTTAAAAATAATTACAAACAAGCAAACAAAAACAAACCTGCAACAACAACAAGTCTTTGAATGAGAATGCAGAAAAGTCATATTAATATTGTTATGTAATATCTAGGGAGTCAGGAGATATAGATTTCATAGCAGCAGCCAGTTAGAGTTGTCAGCATTTTGCTTGTTAAGATGAATTAAACTTACTTTATAGATTAAACTATAAATTTCACTTATATTTGTGTTTCTGTGTACTTAATATATTTTAAATGGCTTAATGGATTTGTGTTACTTAGACCTTACAATGTGTTGGTAAGGTCTTTGAAGAGCTTTGTATTCCACTTATTAGAAAGCATTTTAAAACCTTCAGTAAATGGGACAAATAAAGGAAGTCAGGATGTTTTAATGAGTACCTAAAATTAAGATTCTAAATCTGTACTATGCTGCCCTTTACTAGGGCAGTTAAACAGCTTGATTTTCAAAGTTCTGGAACCTCAGAATTTTTTGGCTATCAACAGAACAATTACATGTTTTCTTCTGGATAAAAGTAAAGTTCTGCAAATAATTTCATCATGTCTTTGCTGTAAACAGTACTATACTGCCTGTTGAGAAGCATATGTTCGACACAGCACAGAGTTCTATTAATGCAAAACCAATGTGAAAGATTTGGCTGCTTCCCAGAATTAACTGACGGCATTGTCTGGGCTCCGGGTATTTCATATAGTCTCTTCACACTCTAAGGAATTTGTGATTTGAAGTGCTTTGAGAGAAGGTGCTACTACAAATCTCAATATCCATCTTCCCACCAATAAGGGGAAAACAAGTGACTGCACATATTTGGTAAATCAGCATACCTTTTTTAAAAAAAAACCCAACCAAACAAAAAAAAAACAACAACAAAAAAACTGCTACAGAAATACACGAAACATTGAAATCTTAGTTACCTTGCAGGTTCAGATTTTTTGGCATCAGCCACTGTCAGCTGAAATGTTTTCTACTGCTGTAGCTGTCTGCAGTTAGGTATGTTTTTCCATTTTGCAGGTAGCATCTTTTCTGTTTATTTTGTTTAATTGTATCTTTCAGGACTTGGCATTCACAGTATTTCCTACTGTAACTAATTTTGGAAAATGCATAAACGTCAGATAAACATACAGAAAGCAGATTTTCTTTTTTCTTTGTGTGGATGTTTTTCTTATTTTTTTTCAGAGTCAGAGCTCTTCTTTCCCAGAAAAACAGCTGATGTCTTTCACAAAGACATTTCACATGTCTTCAGCCTCCTAATGAGGAACTTTGGCTTGTATCACAGTTAAAATAATCACTGACAGTAAACTGTAGGCTAACGGATAGTATAAGCCTTTTGCATTCCTTTGCTGTTGATCATTTGGAACTGCTATATTGTAAGACTTTTAATCTTAATGCTTTATTTACCCTGATGTATTAACAAAACTAGCAAGAATGGGATCTGGAGGCAATTTTTTATGCCAGCTTTTCTATCAGGAAACACAGAACTCTTCCTTGCTGTTTCTAAAATAATGACCTAATGAAAACCTTTGACGAGACAGTTCTTTAAGGGCAAAGAAGAAACATATTTTGTTTAACCCCAGTCAACAACTAAGTACCACAAAGACAAGCACTCACTCTCCTCTTGCTGGTGGGAGCAGAATCAGAAAGAGGTAAACCCCATGGCTTGAGATAATTTAAATAAAGTCAAACATAATATTAATACTATAACTACTACTACAGAAATAGTTGTAATTAAAATTGAGATAACAAACAAGAGAAATAAAACTCAAAAAAAACCCAAAACCAAAAAACCCAAAACCAAGTGGTGGTTGCTTACCACCCACCGACCAAAGCCCAGTCTGTCCCTGAGCAGCAACCAGTGGCTGTTGGCCAGCTCTTCACCTTTTATACACTGAGCATGACATTCTATGGTGGGGAGTATCCCTTTGGCCAGTTTGGGTCAGCTGCCCTGGCCATGCTCCCTCCCAGCTTCTTGTGTACCTCTTCACTGACAGAGCATGAGACTGAAAGGTACTTAATTTAATGTAAACACTTCTTAATAACAACCAGAACATCAGTGTGCTCTCAACGTTATTCTCATACTGAATCCAAAACACAGAACTGTACCAGTTACTAATAAGAAAATTAACTCTATCCCAGCTAAAACACAGTGGGATTTTTTTCACCTAAAAATACTCTGCTTGGTTTTCTGTTGGGATGCGAATGGTTGAAATGTGCTATATCCTTTCTCTAAACTGCATTTATCCCAAACATTCTGGCAGATATGAAAATAATAAAGAAGCATACCCACTTTTGACAGGACTATCTTGCCGACCAATATAGCTGCAGCAGCACATGTCATCCTAGAAAGGATGACAGGAGCTATGGAACAATGATGTGAAAGAAGCAGCTAAATGTCTGTGGCTTAAACAGAATCCTTTCATCCTGTGACAGTATCTGGATGTCAACTAATGTAGTTAGTCATGTATCATACATGATAAAAAGCCTGTGTTATACACCTAAGACATTATCCTTATAGGATATGATGGAGAATTTTCTGCTCATATTTTTCTTTTCTTAGAAGCTAATAAATGGAACAGTATTTATACCAGAGGATATTATTACCTCAGAATTGTCTCCCAGCTTCAGGAACAGCCAAGTGTTTTGAAAGTGTCACAACTCCCTTAGGTTCTGCCTTCCAGGAGCCAGAAGCAGCACTGAGCTGCTCTGAGTGACTCAGAGGGATTCTGTTAGGGCGGAGATTCCTTCACCATTCCTTCCAGTGTGATGAAGGCAGCAGTAACCTCTGTCTCTGGGGAGGGTTATTAGCAGATCTAGAACAGGTCATTTCACTCTTTGCACAGTACTTCTTCCTTTAAAAGACATTTTCCCTTCTGTGGGGAAAAGGCAGATGGGAAAGATTCCTTTGGATTTATGTCAGCTCATGATGCAACACTTGGATTTCTGTAACTCGGGCTGCAAAGGAAGCACTCAAAATTGAGGAATACTGGATTTCATATGCTTTACAGTGACTAAATACACCTCTCTGGGTGCAAGTACAGTATGCACTTTACTGACATTTATTCCATTGGATAATTTTTTATTGGGACCCATGAATCAGTTGAGTACCTAAGATGGGATGCAAACATAGACTTAATGGAGACTGCAGAAGCAAACATCAAACTGCATTTCCTGACTCTGTGTTCAACTATATATCTAAAGTAACATTCTTTCAATTTGCTTTTTGTGGGTTTTTATTTGGTTGGTTGGTTGTTGGATTTTTTTTTTTTTTAATCCAATGTAGATGTATATTTCAGAAAAACAGGCCATGATGCTTAAGAGACAGAGCAGTGGTCTGAAAAATGCAAAATTCCACTGTTTTGATTTCACACTTTTATTTGAAAATAATTTGAAAAGTTATCAAACTGATTGTTTTTTCCATTAGTTTTATTTTTAAGAAGAGCTTCGTGGAAAGAACCAAAATGCAATGGCAATGGTTAAATAACAAAGATATACTGAAATATATATGCACATTAAAATATCACGAGACACTAAATACAATTCCTTGCCAAATCTGGATGCAGCATACAACTGGACGTCATAAATATATAGACACAAGACAAAAACTAAACAGAAAGCACTGAGCAATAAGAAGGAAACATGTCTGGTCTTCAGCCCAGAACCCAGCCATGGTTGAATATATAATTTCTGCAAATATACTCTAAAAAATTAGGCAAGTCTCAGAAAATTATTAACACAGTAGTATTTGACTTTTAAAAGACTCATCATTAGGTCCAATATGCAAAATAACATAACAATTTTATGACCAAAACAGTAAATACATACTTCATTCTCATCTATTATGGAATAAAGGAAATTAAAAAAAGAAAAAAAAAAACCAACAAAAAAAACCCCAGAGAAAACTAGATGAGATTCTGTTTGTGTAGTGCCTCCACTAGTACATGTACAGATCACTGGCAAAGGGCAGCAAGGAAATGATAATGATATGTTTGTACCAAAGGCTTCTGTTTGAATCTGGATGACATCAAAGTAAAATATCTGACAGCTTCCCTTAGCTTGTCAGACTATAATAGCAGCTTGCAAAAACAACCTTGCCGGCAAAGAGACTTGGAACCGCAGCAGAGAAAGTTTCTGCGTAAAACAGAGATGAAGAAAACCTAGCAAAGGTGGGAGACTTTTCACAATATTTTAATGCAGTGTTTGAATTTCCAGCTCCATTACTAGCATCTCTCTGAAGTCAAAATAGATCCGCCTCTAAGGAGATCTGGGCTCTGTCAACTCATTTTTTAAAAAAAAATTTCAGATAGAAAATGTTTCAGCTTCAGAAGGAAGCTAATTTTGTATCCTTGGAAAGCCTTTTAAGAAACAAAAGAAAACAAATAAAGAGAATAAGTACACATCCAAGCTGTCATAGGCCGTAACACTGACTGTCGCCAAGAGACATTGTCCATTTTCTTCTGGTTTTCATATATTATTCTTTTTGCTGGAATCATTTGCTCTTATCAATTATAACATTAGTTAATTATTGAACTCTAGTTAATCAAATGTTAAGTATCTGGGCATTTTTGAGCTCATTGTTCTCAGTGGAATCTACACACACATCTAAATATCATTGAATCTTCCTCCCTAACAGGAATGGCCATTGCCAACACTGCATTAGGGAACAGTGCCCAGTGCAGAGGTTCCGAAATTAAGACCACCACAGGGTCAGTGAAGACAGCTTAGTTGTGAAAGTTGAGATGGTTTTGTTTGCATGGCCCTATGCCTATCCAAATAAATGCTGCCTTACAAATCCCAATATCTTCCTATTCCAAGCTTCCCTTTTTGCAGCTAGCACAGGAAGGTTCAGAAATCCCTGCTGTCATGATGCAGACATAGGCCCAAAAACATGACAGAAGGAGTCACATACAACTACACAGGAAAACAACTGCACAGATTTACCTCCAGAAATTAATGGGTAGTTAGTACAGTCTGTGGAAAGTGAGAATGTAAAGCTTCATGTAATCATTAGGAATTATGTAAGGCTTAAATTGAATTTAAAAAACAAAACAAAACAAAAGAAAAAAAAAACAAAAAAAACCAAACAAAACAAACAAAAAAAAAAACAAAAACAAAAAACAAAAACAGAAAAACAGCAAAACATTATGAAAGGGTGTTCCTAAGATGCAGTGTCATATTGACTTTTATATCTGCAAATAAATTAAGTCTCTGTACTATCAGCATGATAAAACCCCCAAAACAAACTGTTGCTTCCATTTATCAAGGAAACAAGTTCCTTGATCCCACTCACCATCAAGTAGGATACAAAACCTAAATAAGTTCAACAAAAGTTTATAGGAACTGAAATTTTAGAAAAATAATCATTTTAGGTTTTTACCTAAGAAAGGAGCAGAAACTGCAAACTGACAAGATGACTAGGTGTGAGGAGTAGTCTCTCTGAGAGATTGGTAAGTTTTAGATGGTGTATGCTGCTTTGCCTTTCTCTTCATTCAATGAAACTTTAGGATTTTCACTTGTTTGTTTTCACATAGGACTTAATTTTGTTAATCAGTTTATGAATTTTAGCTTTTGGAATATTTTTTATGTATAAAAAAGACAACATAGTCTACTGAAAAATATGCAAGACTAGATTTTGATTTTTTTCCCACTCTTTCTCAAAATGAGCAGGAAGAAAAAAGCTGTGTAGCCTTCTTTACATGACAATAAAAAATGAGTTAAAAAATATATCTATGTAATTATTTTCCTACCATTATAAATGTTGACAGAAGAAGTAGCATGGATAAAGAGAGAATATATATTTTGCTTTGGATAAATATCCCATAATAAAAAAAGCAAAACACAGTGGGGTTGTTGTTGTTACAGTTAATTTTTACGCAAGTGACTTATCAGTAATGACCTTGACTCAGGATCATTTATTAGAAAATAAAAAAATGGATGGAACAAATGACTTGTGGAAAAGACTTGGGCCACAAACTCTCCCAGATGGTCATTAATCCCCCGGAAGTGCTACAGACCCTGATCATTAAGACTTAACTAATGTATGAATACAGTGTTTAAATGCTGAACTGCTTTTTTTTCTTGTATAATTAACCTTTTGGAAATATTTTGTTAATGAAGAAGGGCAATATAAGTTGGCCAGGGAGATGCCACAATATTTTTTTTTTATTCACAGTACACAAAAATAAATTATGGAAAGCTCTTCATTGTGTTTGTACACTTCACACTTCTGAGAGCTGTTGACCATTGGAAATGAAGGGCAAGGGCATGATTAGAAAGACTCATTATGCACTGGTTCAATACTTTGGTGCTATTCTTCATGAATGTGTTTAGCACTTAGACAGAGCAGGCTATGAATTCTCAGCAGGGCAGACAAAATTGAATTTTGCTGCTTCTGCCACAGGGAAGCTAAAGGGCAGAGGGAAAGGGCAAACCTGGGATGACTGATCTGGAAAAAGACCCTTGGAGAGCCAGGTTTCCTTTTGCTGTAGCCACTTGGGAATGGATTTCTAGGGATGCTGTAATGAATATTGCCAGTAGTTGTCATAAAAGTGGGGAGCACTCCTACTGGTTTGGTTGCTTAACTATATACAGTGGGTACTCCTGACATGCTAGGACATTTGTTTCTTCAATGGCAACAGCAGGAGCAAGGCTGACTTTCCAGAGTTCTTAAGGAAATCGAGATACACAACCAACAAGAACTGACATAAACATTAATTTTCTATCAGCACCGCCAACATGATATAGTGCCAGTGGTCATGAGTTAAATTTGTTTGGAACATAAACATGGTCTTGCATTTTCTAAAGCTGTTAAGCATTGTAGAAATTAATCTTGAAATAGAGAGTTCCTGATTCCATTAGCAAGATTTAGAAAAATTTATGTTTACATTTGAGTCATAACCAATTAAGTTGTATTACTCAATGGATGGCTCAAGACACTTCACTTCTAGGTGACCATTAAACCAGTATTTATGTTCCTTAAAGAATAAGGTAAAAATTTGCTAGCATTTTAAAAGTGGGTGTTATTTTCCTATTTATGTCTAGCTATTCTCATCATTTTCAGAAGAACAACTAGATTGCATTTTGAGCATCCATCTGCCTCTCAAAGTATAAATACTCACATTTAAATGTAAATAAGACATACTATTTTGATATAGACTATTCCAATTTTAATCACTAATAAGTACTAAGTAAAAGCTTCCCCTTTCTTGTTTAAAAATCAATTGATCAATCAATCAATCACAGATTGAGACATAAATTCTCAGCCATGAATTATTTTCTTCATATCCAGAAAAAAATCTTCCAAGCAGTTCCTAAATTATTAGGAAAAACCCTTTTGTCATAAAAGCACTGATTGACAGCTTAATTTATGCTTATCATCTTCATTTAGGAATATAAATTTAAGCAAAAATTCTGAAAATGTAGATTTTTCAGGTATGTATTTACCTCAGAACAAAGGAAAGAGAAGGAAGAAAGTTAATTAAATGTTTACTTTTGCCTCTATTTATCATGCAATTTCTTGCCTTGTTATGCCTGTTTACTAAATGATTTTAAATACATTCCTTTTATTTGTACATATAGGAAAAAAGATAGGAACTTGGTAATGAAAACCAAGTACAATAGAATGTATGCTATTGTCACTAACACACCCTTCAAAACAGGCTGAAATAAATTACACTTATGCTATTATCACTTCTATTATTAGAAGTTATCAGGTAGAAAGTATCACCTTAAAATGAGAAAAAGCTGATGTAAAATTGGTTGGGAGAACTTTGCTTTATTTTGGGTTGTTTGTTTTGTTGTTTTTTTTTTTGTTGTTGTTGGGTTTTTTTCCTGTTAAAGAAAATGAGAGTTCCTTGCAATGATTTTCCTGTAAATTTGTATTTTCTCTGTAGACAACTGAGAAGCTTTATTGTCTTGCATCCACATTTAAAAAAGTTTAAAAAGCCAATCAAAGATCAATTAGGTCCCAGCTTTATCCCTACAGCTATTCAAGTTGGAAGACCCTAAACTAATATTTAATCTGTGGGAAAAAGATAGTGGAGAAAAGTTAAAATTAATCCATTAAATTAATACAGTTACATCTCCATTGTATTTAATTGTTGTGAGGTTACAACCTCTATAAAACTATCTGCATTTTTTCATAATTGCTGAAATTAAACAACAGCACTAAAAGGTGTCTATGTGAGCTGCCTGCTTCAGGCTGAGTATTTTGGGTGAATTTTAAGCTAAAATAGCATTTTTTCTTTTTTTTTTTTTTTAAGAAAAAAAAAAAAAGTTGATGGTGAAGTCCATTACAAAACTCTTTTTGAGAAAAGGAATTAATAAGCATCAAGACAGTGCTCTCTGTCTAGTATCGAGCATGTAATTTCACATGGGAATTAAAAGGTTGGACGAAGCCTACAGAGGTCAGGGGAAACAAAAGAGCAAAAGAACAACTGTCAAAAAATGCATTTTTCACATATTGAGTTGAAACTGCATAGCATTTGCTTCTGTAGTAGGAGGAGGGAAGGGAGAAATTTGTCTGGAATGCCAAGTAAAAATCAAGAATATAAACACGGAGTTTCTGTCTTCTGCTTAACCTGCACTTCCCCCTGCCGATGTCCTGCTGAGGAGGAGGAACTGGAATGGAAATAAGTGAATAGCCTGCAGGGAAAGAAGGAAAGTGGGAAAGTGCAAGGTCAAGAAACAAAAAGCAGATGTTATGATGTTGGAAAATAGGACTCTTGAGGAATAGAAGATGAGAAGGTTAGGTATGAGCAATGAAATTGGAATAAAAACTATCTTCGCAACATGCCACTGCATTTTTTCTCTCTAGCGTGGGGGGCGAGGGGATGCAGGGGGAAGGAAAAGAAAAAAAACTTTCCATGCAAGAGGAAACCTTAAAATACATTCATTTTAAAATGGAACATTTTGTCAGCATCTCATACCTTTTCCTTATGCTTGTTAATGCCATTGTTTAGCTCTCGTGCTTATTGTTTGAATGTAGATCCTAACCTTTATACTGACAGCTCTGAGGCACCCTTGCTCTATTACCAAATGTGCAAACTAGATTGGGAAATTTCTCAGGAAGTAATAGACTAATGAGTCTGACATAGAAATCACATGACAGGAAAAAAGTGTGAAATCTGTGGGTAGTAGTTTATACTTTGGTGATGTAATTTAAATATATATATTCACAGTTACCACTCTTTTATTGTTGGTTTTGTTTTCCTGAAAGTGATTATTACAGTCTCGACATGTTGCTGTATGACCATACCTTATCTGGGACACTTAAAAGTCATTTTGGAACAGCATGAAACTTTTGGTTCTAAAATAAAATGGAGGGGGAAAAACAGAGACATAAAAAATCCCAAATTTGACGTACAAATTTAGACATAGCCTTCATCATTTTCATTGGAATGGCTTAAAACAATTGTGTGCAAAAATAACCATAAAATTGCTGCAAGTTTCTTTAGTATCTGGTGGTGGATTTGCTATGAAGGCTAGAGAAAGGCTATCTGTCAACAGTATCCATCTTCAGGAAGAAAAGAACTTGGCTTTGTACCCTTATTTCCACATAGTACAAACCTTCTGGAAATCCACTCATCATTTTAGTAACAGACTGATTAATTTCTGTGTTAAATGAATAAACTTCAGAGTCCACTATAAAACTGCAGTATAGCTAGTAAGTGCTTACAAAGACAAAGTTCCTGTGATAACAAGGCCTCCACACAAGTGGATATTATAAGTGGAAAGAAGCTCCTCTTCTGAAAAGCCATTGCAATTCACCTTTAAAACATTACAGCAAACTGTCTGCTTTTGCCCTTTGGTTGGAATTTCAGAGTAAGAAATGTAAAAGTGCTCTTCATAGAGCTGACTGGAAAAGACAGTGTGATTAATAACAAAATTTTGTTGAGTATTTGAGGTTAAGATGCTTCCTGTTTTGGAAGAATACGCTCCCTCACTTTTCCTTCACTCAGTGGCACTCAAGTTGAAAAGCAAACCTAAGGGAAACCTGCCTATGAAGAAAGCTGGGGTTTTGGTTTTTTTTTTTGCACTTACGCTCATAAAAAACCCCGAGGATTTATCCTTGCTTCTCAATTTGAGTAAAAAAAAAAAAAAAAGAAAATCCACAGCTAATGCAGATTTGCCACCTACACCTTTTTGAACAAAAATGTCCTATATTTAAAGCAATCAACTGATAAATTTTGCATACAGCTTTGTTTGTATGTAAGTGGTAACCAATTTTTAATGTAACCCCTCCTACAATTAGGCATTTTTATTAACTAAAGAATTATTTTCAACATTTTTCCTTCCTCCTCTTCCTCGTATGTGTTTATAGAGCTGTCACTGAAGGGTACACAGAAAATCTCACAGTCCCAAATAAAGATCTGTTTGAAAATAATTATGATGATAGTCACACATGACCTCATCACACTATTTACTATTTTAACTTAGGTCTCATGTTATTGTTAGGATGAAAACAAACGACTTTTATAGCATGGTATTTCTTTTAATATTCAATTTTTAAAATAAATTTGCTTCAGCATGTTGAGAAAACATTTAAAATATTGCACGGTGTATGACTGATGTACTGCATTCTTTCTCCAAATCCCTGATGCTACATAAACCCCACTGCTATCAACTAGCTTGCATTGTTTGCACAGATTTTTTAAAAATTATACTGTACATCTCAAACTATAATATTACATGACTGAAATTGGCACTGATTTGCTTTACTGCTAATGCCCAAGGGGTTAATTTAATGTCTGAGGAGTAGACAAGAGACTTTTCTTGACTTCGGATAGTGCTGGACTGGACAACAGACATTGGATTTACGTCCGTCTACACTCACATACCTCACCCAGTCATCTGTATCTTGTTATCTAGACTTCTTCCACAGCTTGGAGAAAAAGAAGTGCTTGTACACTGTTTAACATATTCTAAGACAGATGACTTAGGAGACGTATTTTGCAGCACCCTTCCTATTTGTTTATTTATTTTTTCTTTTTTAGGGCAGGCTTTCAGACACAGGAGAAAATTTCAAAATATCATTTGAGGAAACTTTTCCAGGTTAAAACAAAAGATGAATTTGCTTTTAAATATTTAAATTATTTAATGTTTGACATAATTAAATATGTAACTGCTGATACTTTACACTTTTTTTTCCTGTGTTTCTAAGCTTTACATTTTGAAGGCAAGTATTTTGATTTTTAATATTCTTAACAATAGGTGTTCTAATTTTGGAGATAATACATTTTTTTATTTAATTCGTCCTCTTTGATGTTCCCAAGGAACCTATTGTGTTGAAGTCTAAAGAAAAGGTTTATTCTGTAGTAGAACAAAGATAGAAAAACAGTTGAACAGTTGAACAGCTTGAACAGTTCTGTGCTATTTTCTATTATATTCAAAACACTCATGCTAATTTAGGAGCAGACTGAAATTTCGTATTTTCTTATTCATTGCGTTGCTAAGGAATCAGAGGTTAAGAGAAGGCTGGATACCTTGCTTCTGACAAGTAAACTGGCAAGGGGATGAAGACTACAGAGATATGAGTGGCTACAAATTTGCTCAGTTATTGCCAGAGTTTTAAAAGATTTCATGTGTTGCCTTGAATGTTTTGGTCCTGTCAATCAGTGATATCAATAAATCATTTACTTTTACAGAGAAGTGTAATGAAAATTCTGAAAAATTCTAAGTAATTTCTTTGCAACTCTAGGCAGCAGCAGTGTGTATCTGTCACAAGTCTAATGAGTTCTGGGCTGTAATAGCTGAAACTTGGAGAGTTTTCTGAGCATGTTGCAAAACCATGTGGATTTGGGAGCAAGAAGGAAGACTACAGAGCTTACTAGGGATACTTTCCTGCCTTCCTGGCTGCCAAAGGTAATCCTGTGTTTGTGAGACAGGTATAGTTCAGCACAGGCAATTGAACTCATCTTGGGTTTTGACAGGTTTTATCTGTGTATTTGTTTGCTTGCTGCTCTTGTGATTGTAAATATATTAACAAAGGATCTGGAGATAGAGATAGATTCATTTCTGGGTGTTAGAAAAGCAAAAGGGAAAAAAATATTTGAAACTGAAGGCTCCATGTTTGTTGACAATTAGATGGAAAAGAGATCCATCAATTGCCATGCCTTCTGAAAATGAAAAATGCTAGAAATACGCTAACTGCTGAACTTTTCTCTGAAGCCTTTATGATGGCAAGCATCTCATGTTAAATGGATGAATGTTTTTTACTCTTAAATTTACTGCTTTTCAGTAGTGCTATTTAGAAAACACATTTGAGTGCATTTATCTTTCTGTGAATACTTCATTCCTGTGAGTCAAAATAATACTGTTCACGTGTGCCAAGGATATCTATTGTTTGTATGAGCACAGGAAAAAACATATTTGTCAGTTGACATAGAACACCTCTGTATAGATGTTTGTAACTTCATAAAGCCTCATAAACAAAACAAAGTCTTTATGTAATATATGAATTGTTGATTTAAAAGTTGTATTGCAGATTATCATAGATGCCCTTGTAATGCTACTAAGATGGGGTTCTGAATGCGCCCAAAACAGACAAATGAATCACTAGTGTAGTCAGGGCCAACTCCAGCCACTGGCAATATAGTTGTCTAAGCAGTAAACTGGAATGGACAGCAAAACATCCATAGTTTAATTACCTTCATGTAGCTATGCTACATGTCTGAAAAGACACCTTGGTTGACTAATACTGCCAGGAAGGTCAGGCTGTAGAGGCTAGGAGTTACAGATATATGGAACCAGGGTAGGAGAAAAGAGGCAGTTAGTATGACATGAAATTCTGCCATCCCGTTTCAGCCCTACTTCTTCTCCCTATGTCTTATTTTACTTCCAGACTTACCTCCCCACGCTTAGAGTAGCAAAATTAATGTCTGTCTATGCTCCTGAGAGGTCTCGTGTTGTTTCCAAAACCAGTTATGCTGGCAGACCAGAAATCAATTGAACTGCCATTTTAAGAAACCTCTTTATATGACCTTTATAAATGACCAATGTATTTTTCCACTTTTCTAGATGAATGAATGCCATAAAAGAAAGTCTGATGTGATGAAAAATTCATAAAGTTTAGGGCCTCTGAATTATTCCTGATAGTTCTTTCATCATCAAATATGACAATATCTTTCCAGAGGTACATCCGGTCTTAATTAAAGACTTCAAATTACAGACAATCCATCATATTCTTTGAAAAGCTCTTCCAGTTTTAATTACAAACACTGTTTAATAATTTACAACTTATAAATCATTAAATTTTGAGCTTCAGGTTTCAGCTATTTGATCATTTCACACTTTTTGCTGTTAATATATAAACTCTGCAGTGTGACCTCTCTGTGCAGAGATCTGTAGACTGATTAACTTGCATCCTACCTTTATCCTCCAAAATTTAAATAGTCGTCTCTTTAACATGGGTCAGCTAAGAACCATCCACTGCCCTGAAGTAACATTCAGATAATTTTTAATGTATCAGCTTCGATCCCAGAAGGAACAGCTTCATTAATAGAGCATGTTATCTATTCCAGTTAGCTAAGCTTGTTACAACCAGCGTGGGTACCTGTGTGCAGAGCTACACAGTATTACGTAGACATAATCGGTCTCTCTGGCAGCATTTACAAGTTTATAAAAATGACAACAAAGGTACTCTGAACAACAGAGTACAGATGGAGATGATGCTTTAAAATAGAAACCTAAAGGAAAAAATACATTAGCAGAAAAAAGTGTAAT
This sequence comes from Anabacerthia variegaticeps, assembly GCA_035583185.1. Classification (NCBI taxonomy): domain Eukaryota; kingdom Metazoa; phylum Chordata; class Aves; order Passeriformes; family Furnariidae; genus Anabacerthia; species Anabacerthia variegaticeps. Next base: position 95,182,108 of record JAWWEW010000078.1, read on the forward strand.
AAAGTGGAAACTTCCAAAAATTTAGGCTTTGAATGAACTGGGTGAAAAACAAAGGAATTTAATTTAAATTCTGTATTCTAGTTTGAAAGAGTCGCTGTGCTGTCTATAATCCAGTCTAAGTCAATCACAACTTGCTTCTATATTGTTATGACATTAATATTTCTGAACTACTTTCCTTACATGAATTAAAGAAGCCCAGTGGCAATCTACCTAACACTTAGCATAGCAAATATTAAAATTGACTGGAAACTCTAAGTGCTTGAGAATGTATTTTTTGCAATAGCATTGAAAAATATTTGCAACAATGAGCTCCTACTTGAAAGACTTGATAGCCTACAATTTCAACATTTTTACATGCCTGACACTCAAATTGTTCAGTTTTACTTGGATAATTAAAAACAGCTGGCATTCAAGACATCTCCTACTACAGAGCAAAACAATGATTCAAACATCTTTTAAAAGAGTTTTTTACCTTAAAGTAGTCTTGACAAAAGTGGTGTTTACTAGTCCCCACCTTCAGATACATATTAGTGCCTTATGTCAGGTGAACTAAGACGAGGAAAATTATCTAGCCAGAAACTAATACTTATTTTGTCAGATAAGATTTTTGCAAAATCAGTCCCTTTACCTGGTTCATCACACCTATATCAACCTTGGAAAAGGAGGAAATGGGAATAGGCAATCAGATATGACAAGAGTGGTAGGTCACTCCTTTCCAAGAAGCCCTCATTAATGTGAAAATTCTTGTAGAACAACACTTTTCCATTAAGCACTAGTTTACAGTCATTTTATTAAATCTAACAGAACTGTGCAAAGTAAGACATCCCACTGATCTGGATGAATGTAGCCTTTATTGACAGAAAATCATTTAGGATATTTAGGTAGAATGCTTTAAGTAAAATTTAAATTCAGAGTTCTGTGCTACAAACTGAGATATTCCATTTTAACCTGAGACCTTGCCTGTTTCCCTGTGATAATGACTGAACTAATACAAGTTACTGAGTCCAACACTCTTTTTAGTGCAGTATGCTTTGTTAAAATAAGTATAGTGTTTTAATTCTTTGTGATTTAAATCATCTTAATATGTCTTAAATACTGTTTGGCTTTAAAAAGCAAACCGAGGAGCTACTATTAATCACTGCTGCCAACCTGATCATACCCATATGATATATCTGTAGCCTTCCTGTTTTCTAATGCTTTGAAAGCTTCTAAATATAAGCCTGTGCACTGTATAATGAACTACAAAAAATATGCTTAGTTAAGATTTGTAGTTGTACTCTTTCACTATAATGTATAATTTAGTATCTCCTTAATCATATAATTTGGAGACAATGGTGTAGATCGTAATAGTTTTTATTTTCAGTCATATGATCTAATTGCTGCCTCTGTAGGTTCTGCTTGTCCAGTAGGAACATTTTTCATATGTATTCTTCATGGGCTGGAAAATATATTTAAAAATCTTTAGGCTAACTCTAATTTATAGTTGCTAGAAAGTAAGAATACTGTATTAATAACTGCTGGTGAAAGGCCACCAGTGACTAGGTACTGGGATTAAGGCCCAAACACAAACCTTTTGAAGTCAGTAGAAAGACATGCACCTCACTAAAATTACAGCAATGAGTTTGTATTAGGATTGCAAAACTACAGTTGAAATATTTCTGTTAAAATTAATAAAGAAATGGGATTTATAACCAAAATTTCTTACTTTGAGACCAAAATCAAAGGACAGGTATGCCTCCACATTCACATGTGACCTTTACCTGTAGTCCAAGGGTAAATTACTGCAGTATTATATAAAGCTTATATACCTCACAAGATTCTGATGTTAAGTTCTTCTCTGGTCCAATGTGTAGCATATATTTGATCGCATATATATCCGTTGAATGTATAGTATCCTAGTTCAAACTGAATGCTTGGTGAACTTAGTGTTGGGGTTTTTCTGATGGCTTGTTTTTCTGGGTGTTCTTTGGGGGTGGAGAGTTTAATGTCAAGGAATTTTTAGATTGCAAGATACTGGGTCAAGGAAAAGAAGACTCCCTCCCCTTCCACTCTTCTGGTTTTATGTTATGAATTTTTTGCCAACATATTGTACTTAATATAGCAACATCTAGGGGCAGGTTGCAAAACACAATCAGCAAGCCTTGAATACTTAAATGCTTCCATAAATACAACATTTGTAGCATTAATCTTCTTTCTCCACTTGGTGATAAGGTTTCATGGTGAAAAATGTCCTTCAGTGTAGACCTGCACAGACGTTACTCCAATGAATTTGATATCCTAAGAATTTGACACCGTGCTGTTCTAACCAACTGCTGAGAATCTTCCTGAGATCCCACCACTGCACACATCATCCCTGATGTTTTTAAAACACTTTCATCAAAAACTGTTTGATTAAAATGCTACCAAAGGACAAATAGTCCCATTTCCTTCATACGCCATGTCTGAGGTACTCACAAATGGATTTTCAATTACCCCTGTATGCAGCTGACATTTTTAAGGTGCAGTTTAGCAAACTACTTAAGCTGGTCTAAAACTGTGCTGCCCTTTTGAGTCTGCAGGACCAGTTATATAGCAGTGAGACTGCCAACTGCCTGGACACAAAGGGGCTGACAGGACCTCATAGCTGGGATGGAGTGTAGCACCATGGCTTTTGGCACTTGCTCCATCCTACCTCTCTCCATTGACAGTGACACCAGGCACTTTTCAGCCTCTCTAGTCATGCAGTTATGGGAAACCCCACAAACAAGAGTCTTTGCAATATGGAAAAACATGCCACTGCCCTTTATACTTTGCTTGTGCATTGCAATAGTCATGTTAAATTTTAGTTTTAATAAAACCAGGACAGTCTTGCCTGCTTTCTTGTGTTTTGTTGCTGTTAGCTTTCAGTTACACCATTCCTAAATTAAAAAAAAAAAAAAATAAAATCTTAAATAAATTAACAAGTAATATATAAAACAAAAAGAGCACCATCACATGCCACATGCTGCTTTTCTCTTTTCTGTGTACTCTAAAGGGGAATTTTAGTTCCTTGAAATCATTTGACCCCCAAAAGACAGCAACTTTGATATCAATTATTTATACACTTTATCTTTCACCCCTTTCACTTGTCAAATGTTCATCCATATCATCAGATTTCTCCCTCCAAAAGTAGTTTACTAGCTAATAATGTGGAGTTTCTATGTGTTCCTGTCAGGTGGGGTTACACAGAGAGGCAAAACAGGAGACACAATTTGAAGAAATGTTCCCTTCTCTGAGAATGTGGTATACACTTCATTCCAGTACCAGTTTATCATAAAATCTGTGAGCTATTCTTGGATGGCAGAGGGTCTAACTCCTCCCCTCTAACACAATTCATTTATGTGTGCAAGTTTCTAAGTGTAATTTCATTAATGAAAGGTAACATGATGTCACAGGATGCCCCTAGTTTGGAGCAAAAAAGATGCTGTACACTGAAACAGACAAGAGATTAGCTAATATGACAGTAGTTTGTGGTTAGCATCCTTTAAAGTGGAAAAGCATGCAACCATGTTTTCTCTGTGAAAGGTGGGTGCTTCTGACCAATAGGTTATTACTATAAAGTGGATCCTCATCACCACTGCATTATCATCCACTGTTTTCTCATTTGTTTGTTGTAGAAGAAGAAGCTGTGCATGAGGTACATTTCAAGAACTCACAGTGCATTAGGTCTTTGAGTGGATTTGGATAAAGAAAAGTGTATCTTTCAGTCCATAGTTAGACTGAGTCATGAAATAAGCACCAAGGCCTGCTAATATGGAAGGATTTCTGAGTGGTCAACTCTCCCCCAAACTTGTGATGACTCTGAAATAAAAACTCTACTTTAAATTTTGGAATTTATGTATTTTTTCTACTTGAGGAGTTAGGCAGAAGTTTCAAGAGTCCACTACTACTGGAACCTAATTACCTCAGTCCAGATCCTTCCTAAATGCCTGGCTCTTTTTGTGAACGTGAATCAATTTCTCATATTTGACAGCAGCATCTCATTCATGTAGGAACTTTGAATTATTGGCTCTTTGACACTGTCAAGTATTTTGTTGCAGTCCGGCGAACTATTCCACTCTTCACTTCCATCTGTTAGCACTTGGCCTGTACTCAATCAGAATAACACTACTATCATTTTCAAGATCTTTCAGATGGCTGATTTTGATACCAATGCAGAATGCTATCCCTGAAGCAGTACACTGCAGCATATCACCAACAATGACCCATGATTTCTCATACTAAGAATTTGAGGTGACAGGGAGGTCACTTTCCTGTAAGTCAAAACTCATTATTTTAGTAGATATTTTACAGTATATTTTTCTTGCTGATAGCCCATAAGCCCTGCTTTTCAGCTATTCATAGTTATGAAGAACATTTGAAAATGTAGTAATACAATGCAATTTGTCCCCAGACGGTCAGTGTTTCTACAAATAAAAATGAAAATAGTAACTTTTAATAGTCACTTTCGCAATTAACTGTTGCTCCGAAAATTACCTTGATTTTAGTGACCACTCTAAACAGCATAATGCTGATGTAATTCAGGCTCATTTTATGCAAAAGAGTTGGTTACAACCCAGTCACTGTTTCTAACTACCTTAATCAAAGTCTTTTGAAGTTTGCTTCACTTAATTGTTTGTCCTTGATACCAGTTGTATCCATGAGTTTTTGGTTTTGTTCTTGAGTTGTAGTATAGTAACCATGGATCTCTGCTCACTATTGAAAACTACTAATAGAAAAAATAAATGAACACTAGTTATTTATCGGGTCTTTGTTTTATTTTGGGCTTGGTTTTTTGTTGTTTGTTCGGGGGTTTTGGGGAGGTTTTTAGGGTGTTAGAAGCAAAATTACTTGAAAGTGGCACAAAGCAAGTAGCCTGTATGTTTGAAATCATAGATGGTAAAGATACTCCTGCTTTGAAATTTGCTTAACAGAAAATCAACCTGAACTATTTTGCCACTGCATTTCTGATAATGTGAAAGAGCTGCCACAGAAAAAGTGAAATGCCTTACAAATGCCTTTATCGCCTGATAAATAAGACTTTTTCAAAATGATACTCTTTGTGAATATATGGGGCCAGTCAGTAACTCATTTTCACGTTTCTTCACCAATATAACATTGCAACTGAACACTGTATAGGTAATGATCCCAACACAAGTCCCAGCGAGTGAGAAGGGCTCTTGGGAGAGCTTTACTCTTGTTTTTAACCTAACAAAAGTCCTCCACATACTCTGTTCATTCTGAATTGCCTGACAATTTATGGGAGAAGTGTGGTGGTTTAGTTTTCTTGGTTTTGGTTTAGGCCTTCCCTGGTAACCAGGTTATAACTAAGGAAGTATTCCACACCATTTCCTTTACGTAATCAGGTGTATATAAAGATGGGGAGTTTGCTCTCCCTTTCGTGTGCTTGCAGGACATCAGGTCTGTCGGCTCAGCTCTTATCCCTATGAGCTGAGGCCTGTCGGAGAAGCTGCTGTCCCAGCTGTATGGAGGGGAAGGATCTGTTTTCTCTTAAGGGGATTCTGGTGAGATTTATTGTATTAGTTACTTATTGAGCTTTTCCCTGAGTTTACGAGTGTGTGTGTCTGTTTTGTTTGTTTTTACCCATTTTTGTCCCACTTCCCTTTCCCTCTTTTCCCTTTTTGGGGTTGTTTTGGGATTTGTTCTGTAGATTCATAATGTTTGACTGTACTTAATTGTAATACATGTGAATATATATATATATATACACTTTTACTACAATTGTCTTTTTGGGTACTTTCTGTTTTTCCCTTCTCTCCTGGGAGGGGGGAATCTGTGTGGCCGGCAGTTGGGTTTAGCAGGGAGCCAACCCAAACTTCCACAGAGAAGTCATTCTCTTAGACTTTAATATGTTCCACAATGCACCAGCCTTGGGGAAAATGTAATGGGTACAATGGGAATAAAAGGAAAAAGCTTTGGGAGGTTTTCATTTGCAGTGTATTCCACTCAGTTTCTACAAGCTTAAAGGGGAATGTGGACTCTATTGTAGCTTCACATTTCCCTTTACTTTCCTCCTGGAACAACTTCCCTAGTAGTATGAAAAGGAATAATTGTAAAAGATTCAAGGTCAAGGAATGTTCGGATCTTTGTTCGCTATGCAAATTTTTTTCTGATGGGAAGATATGATCCAGGAAAGAATCAGTATTTTTCCCTTTAAGCCAAATTTAAAGGGCACATCTGAAAGATTAGGATGGCTCCAGGCATAGTTAAACATTGATGTAAATAGGCATAATTTAATAATTTAATCCTTCTAAGGTGCACTCTCTAGCACAAAGAAACAGAATCAGTAGCCATAATATATGGCCTTTATATATTCATATATTCATCTTAAGATAGTTACACATTAAGTAGCCTAAGAAATACCTCCAAATGAAACTGTACTATGTACAGGGGCAAATAAAAAGAATATGAGCCATGCGTGGGAAAAAGTTATGGTTATCGAGATGATTAAAATTCACACTTCTAAGAACAGATTATAAACACAGGAAGGTTATAAAATCAGGCTCTGGAAGTCACCACCGGCAATCCAAATTGTGATTCAAACATGAGAATGGCGTTAATACTTCTTGGATTTTGTGGGTGGACTTTAGCATCAGGCGGGGAGGCCAGCATTTTCTGCTGGCCCTTCACCGCATCACTGACTGTGACCGAGTTGAGGGGTAGAGGATTTTACACCGCATTATGGCTTTATATTTACTTCAGAAGCCTACAGCTAAAGCTGAATGAGAACCATTTTCATGCAATGCAGAAGATTAAGTGCCTGTGGAGGAAGGTGCAGAAGTGGGACCGCTCCAACAGCAGATGCTGCGCACCCCCACGGTTCCTGAGACACGGACACTGTTAGGTACTTATTCCGCTCTCACAAAGTTGTCACCCACAGGAGCGGCGGCTCCGCCGCCCTGCCCTGCCCAGCCCAGCCCAGCCCAGCCCCGCTCGCCGGTCCCCGGGTCGCCGCCGTGCCCATCCGTGGCACTGCCCCGGCCGGGAGCGGGGGGACCCGCCGCGGCAGCTTCTCTTCCACAAGCTCCCCCATACCTGCCTCTGCTCCCCGCTCCCTGCGCCGGGACCCGCTGCGCTGGGTCACCGCGGGCTCCTGCCTCCCCCCGCGGCCTCCACAGCTCCCGGGAGCGGCCCCACAGCCCCGGCCCTGCCCCCGGGCGCCCTCACCGAGCTCCGCTCCGCTCGGCTGGGCTCGGCTCGGCCGGCAGCCGCGGCGCAGGGCGGCGGTGGCATCCTCGGCCGGAGCGGGGCTCGGCTCGGCGCCGGGAGCCGCCGCAGCTCCCGCAGCCAGAGGAGCCGCCGGCACCACGGCGGGACCGGCGCGGAGCACCGGCACAGCCCCGTTCCGCTGGGGGCGGCTCTGCCAAGCCCCCCGCCGCCTCCCCGCCTTCCTCCCTCCTTTCCCTCCCTCCCTCCCTCCATCCCTCCCCTCCCCGCCCCTCCGTAGCGACATCCTTGCGAGTTTGTCTGGCCGCCCGTGCCCGTCGCTGGGCGCCCGGCGCCGCATCTCCGCCTCCATCAACTCCGGGGAGCCGCCGGCGGAGGGCAGGGACCCCAAGTTGCGCCCAGCCCGGGAAGGGGAAAGTGGCGTTACCGCGGAAGGGGCCGGAGCCCAGCGCAGCCCGGCCCAGCCGAGCGGGGCCGGCGCAGCTGCCGCCACCCGCAGCCCCCGCCCGGGGCCGCCCCCGCGGCCGGG
>JAWWEW010000078.1:95189921-95214683 GCA_035583185.1 Anabacerthia variegaticeps
GCGGGGCCGGCGCAGCTGCCACCACCCGCAGCCCCCGCCCGGGGCCCTCCCCGCGGCCGGGGCCGAGCCGGGCGGGAGCCGCCCGGGACCCGCCGCGGTAAGACGGGGCTGCGCCGGGAGCGAGGAGCCGGCGGCCGGGCCGGGCCGGGCGGGGCGGGGAGCGCGGGGCGCGCCCGCGGGTCCGCGCCGAAACTTGTTCAAGTTGTGCGGGCCCTCGGCGGGAGCGGCGGCGGGGAGCGCCCTCTGGCGGGCGGGGGGGGGGGCGGCGGGGCGGGGGTCGGCATGCGGGGGTCGGGATGCGGGGGTCGGGATGCGAGGTCGGGATGCGAGGGGTCCCTCCTCCCGCCGCCCTTCGCCGGCAGGGCCGCCCGCGCGATCTGTGTCCGCTTATTGTCTTGTTTTTAATGCTACCTCCCTTGAATTTCGGTGGCGTGTGTCAGATTTGCTTCCTCTAGTAGTTCCTGGTAGCATAGCGGCAAGATATGCCCCGAGATCTCATGTTCACCCAGGAAAAGGTGAAATGAAGCGATCTGAAGTAGCCAGTTCGAATTGCTCTTTTGCCAAGGATAAATCTTGTGGAACATTGAAAATGCTCCTTTTTTTCTTTCTTTTTCTTTCTTTTTTTCTTTTTTTTTTTTTTTTAATTTCTGTAAAAGAAAAGGTGAATTAACTCATCTTTCCTAGAAAGGTGGCAGCACTTTGTTATCCTAAGTGCTTCAAATATGTTCTGACACCTGCACAGCTTCAGAGAACTTTTGTTTCTGTTTCCACAGAAAGAATCAACATGCCGTGTGGAAGGAAACCCAAAACTTCTCTTTCGACTAGAAAGTATTGGCTTTCTGCCTCTTTCACATGTTTTCCTTTTGCATCATAATGGAAGGAGCAGCATTTTTTCAGTCATTGAGGCCAAATTTGGGCATCACTGGCTGAAGATAAGATGAAAGAAGACTTGAAAATATGTCGATACTCTGGGACTTAATTCAGATGCACCTTTCACAAACAGAGAGGAATAGCAGAAACTGCAGTTTCATCAAAATGATCTAATGGAGGATCTATGTTGATTTTTTCTATTATTGTTGTTTTCCTTCCTGTCCCTCCATGAATCCCAAAAGGGAAAGATGCAAAGAATGTCTGTGGAAATTGAGATAAAGCGAAAACCGAAGACAGTAACTTCCGTTTTGGAATGTTTTCCAAGTGCTGTAAATTCCCTATTTTATCCAATATAACACGCTGTGTTGAGTAAATTATATCATTTTTTTTGATCAGTGGAGTTTTTGTCAGCTCTAAAAGTGGAATTTGACATGATTGAAAGCTTTTTAAAAAGCAAATGTGTGACTTTGATCCCTTTTTTCAGGTAAAGTTTTTCAAGTTATCAGGAGATAGCGTTTCACTCTGTACTGTGCATTGTTGACGTGTGTTTTATATACATGTCTTAGAGATTTTACTTTTTTGCTGATTTTATTGTCGTAGTGTTGTGTTTGAGAAAAGTGTGAACGGACAAGGCACCTGAGATTTAAGTTTTCAAGAACCTTGTCATTTCAATGTTGTATCTCAGATTACAAGTAATCTGAGCCCCTATTGCAATGCACAGTATACATTAAATCTTTTCTCCTAAAGATATGCCTTAAGATATTAGGGTTTTTTTACTAACCGAATGAAAGTTTGATATCTGAACATTTTGTTGTGTTAGGAAATGCATGTGTGGGTAAGAGGAGCTGCCTAATGGATCATGGCTCTAATGTTCACAAGGCATACCTTATTTCTGGCATTAGTGATGTTTGATGTCTTTGCTTTTGAACAATCTGTAAGCAATTACTCTGATTGGATGACTTTTATAGAAAATGTAGATCAGTTTGAAAAACAGCAAATTGAAGGTCTTAGTGCAGAGCAGAACCTGAAAAAAACAGTTCTTCATCCAAGCTTGTATTTTGATGCTCAGGATGTTCAAGCGCTGAGGCAGAAGGCTCACGCGAGCCATTTGCATCTCTTTAGAGCCATCAGAAGTGCCGTGACAGTAATGCTATCCAACCCTTTATACTACCTACCTCCACCCAAGTATGCTGATTTTGCTGCGAAGTGGAATGAGATTTATGGTAACAATTTGCCACCTCTAGCATTTTATTGTTTGCTGTTCCCCGAAGATAAAGCTGCGTTTGATTTTGCCATAGAATATATGGATAGAATGGCAGGCTACAAAAACTGGTTGGTAGAGAATGCACCTGGAGACGAAGTGCCACTCGGTCACTCCTTAACAGGATTTGCCACTGCTTTTGACTTCTTGTATAATTCATTGGAAAATGACAGAAGGCAAAAATACTTGGAAAAGATATGGTCTGTAAGTCAGGAAATGTATGAGTACTCCAAGGTTCGTTCCTGGGGAAAGCAGCTTCTCCATAATCACCAGGCAACCAATATGCTTGCCTTGCTTATTGGGGCTTTGGTTGCAGGAGTGGACAAAGGATCTCAGGCAAATATTTGGAAACACACTGTTGTTGATGTGATGGAGAAAACCATGTTTCTGCTCAATCATATTGTAGATGGGACTCTGGATGAGGGAGTAGCTTATGGGAGTTACACAGCCAAGTCAGTAACTCAGTATGTTTTCCTGGCCCAGCGCCATTTTGGTATTAACAACTTGGAGAATAATTGGCTCAAAATGCACTTTTGGTTTTATTATGCAACTCTATTACCAGGCTTTCAGAGGACCGTGGGTGTAGCGGATTCTAATTACAACTGGTTTTATGGTCCTGAGAGCCAACTGGTTTTCTTGGATAAGTTTATCATGAAGAATGGAGCTGGCAACTGGCTGGCACAGCAGATTAGAAAACACAGACCCAAGGATGGGCCAATGGTGCCATCAACTGCACAGAGGTGGAGCACATTACATACTGAATTTATATGGTATGCTGCCGAAATCACTCCTCAGCCTCCTCCTGAGTATGGTACTGCTAAAATGCATGTGTTTCCTAACTGGGGAGTTGTCACTTACGGGGCTGGATTGCCAAACAGTCAGACAAACACCTTTGTGTCCTTTAAGTCTGGAAAACTTGGTGGACGTGCTGTCTATGATATTGTTCACTTTCAACCCTATACCTGGATTGATGGGTGGAGAAGTTTCAATCCAGGACATGAACATCCTGATCAGAACTCTTTCACTTTTGCTCCCAATGGACAAGTGTTTGTATCTGAGGCTCTTTATGGACCTAAACTCAGCCACCTGAACAATGTCTTGGTCTTTGCTCCATCTCCTACAAGCCAGTGCAACCAGCCTTGGGAGGGACAGCTTGGTGAATGTGCCCAGTGGCTGAAGTGGATTGGTGATGAGGTTGGAGACTCAGCTGGAGAAATTATAACAGCCTCCCAGGTTGGAGACATGATGTTTGTGAGTGGTGAGGCAGTATCTGCTTACACATCAGCAATGAAACTGAAAAGTGTGTATCGCATTTTGCTGCTCTTAAATTCTCAGACATTGTTAGTAGTGGACCATATAGAGAAGGAGGAAGACTCTCCTGTTAATTCTGTCAGTGCCTTTTTTCATAATCTTGATATTGATTTTAAGTACATACCCTATAAGTTTAAGAACAAGTACAATGGAGCTATGATGGATGTGTGGGATGCCCACTACAAGATGTTTTGGTTTGATCATCATGGGAGTAGTCCTGTTGCTAGGATACAGGAGGCTGAACAAGCTGCTGAATTCAAAAAGCGATGGACACAATTTGTAAATGTTACCTTTCCAATGAAAAATACACTTACAAGGATTGTTTACCTTTTCTATGGCCCCTATGTCAATGTTTCTGATTGTAGACTCATAGGTAATGCAAAATCTGGATTTCAGATTTCGCTCAGTGTCAACAACACTGAAAATACCATCTCTGTTGTGACTGAGTATCAGAATTTAAAGGCAAGGTTTGATTACTTGGGATTCGGTGGTTTTGCCAAAGTAGTTCATGAAAATAAAGTGACCAAGTTTGGTCTCGGTACTGAATCTGTGAAAAAACAGATAAAAAATAATAGAGTAGATTTTCCATTTGGGTTCAAAGTGAACATAATTGCAGGGTTAATTTTGGGTGTCAGTTTGGTCATACTGGCTTTTCAGTGGCGGTTTTACATATCCTTTGGTAAAATGTTGCGTTGGATCCTGATACTGGTTGTCACACTGTGGCTTATTGAATTGGTGGATGTGTGGAGCATGTGTACTCAGCCCATCTGTGCAAAATGGAGCAGTGACATGACAAGGCTAGAACATGATAAAGGCAATAAAGCCAAACAATTAGAAGGAAACCCCATTGTTTTGCCAGATGTTATCATTACTTCACTTCCCACTTCTGGTGCAGAAATTTTAAAACAGCTGTTTTTCAATACCAGTGACTTTTTATACATTAGAATACCTACACCCTATCTTGAAATTCCCGAGACTGAGTTTGAAATTGATTCCTTTGTAGATCCATGTGAATGGAAGGTTTCTGATGTTCAGAATGGTAATTTTCGTCTTATTCAAGGATGGCTCCAGTCTCTAGTTCGAGACACAAAGTTGCATTTACAAAACATTCATTTATATGAAGCTAGCAAAAGTAAAATTGCTCAACATTCTGCATTAAGCAAGGACAAAAAGAAAAAATCCAGAAAGAGAGAATCCCTGTTAGACCAAAAAAGCAGGGCAAGAGGGAGTCAGGAAAAAGATGCTGAATACATCAGGGAACTGAGAAGACATCTCATCTATTACCCTAATGCACGACCTGTGCTTAGTTTAAGTAGTGGGAGCTGGACGTTAAAACTTCCCTTCTTTCAGGAAATCCTAGGACCATCAATGAGAGCATTATACATAGTGAGGGATCCACGGGCGTGGATCTATTCAATGTTGTACAAAAATAAGCCAAGCCTTTACTCCTTGAAAAATGTTCCACAACACTTGGCTGCGATGTTTAAAGGGGAGAATGGTAAAGAAAAATGTAGTTTAAATGGAGGCTATGCCTCTGAATATGAATCACTAAGAAAAGAACTTTCAAATTCAAATTCAAATGCTATTTCTGTGTTGTCCCATTTATGGCTAGCAAACACTGCAGCAGCAATGAGAATAAATGGGGACTTACTCCCAGCAAATTATCAGCTGGTCAAGTTCGAAGATATCGTGAGTTTTCCCCAGAAGACAGCTGAATCAATTTTTGCCTTTCTTGGTATTCCTCTTCCTCCCGCTAGCTTAAACCAAATATTATTTGCCACCTCCACCAGTCTTTTCTATCTTCCTTATGAAGGGGAAATTTCACCAAGTAGCATTCATGCATGGAAACAAAAGATGCCCCATGAAGAGATTAGACAAATTGAGGATATCTGTTATTCACTGATGGATGACTTAGGATACCCAAAGTTTATAGAATAAATGCTGCTGGTCAGCAGAAATTTGCACTAATGATCTCTTGACTCCCAATTTATAGATAAATATTAAAGAAGTTTGTTTATTCTTGTAAAATATGTACAGTCTGCAACTTTCAGAGAGATTATTTTAAGAAAAAAAAGTAACTTCTTGAAATTGTGGAGGATTTTTTTGTTTGTTTCGTTAGGATTTGTTTTTCTTTAAAAAGAAATTGTAACTACTTTTGCTGCCTTTCAAAAAAAGCTGTGTGAACCTTTGCAGAACTACCATCTGGGGCCTCTATAGCTCAGGGGATTAAAAATAGAGAGCTTTTCACCTCCAGCTCACCAGTTTGACTTCAGCCCAAGTGGTTAGTTCCTGAAAGTACTTATCATTTGATGATTGTGTGATGGCTTATATGAAATTATAGTTGTTAAACTGGTCCTCTTCCCAGTGGTGATAATTGGCCCCCTTGGACAGGTTTACTGATGCATTCTGTCTATGTCTCACTGGTCACTATAGTGGTGCAAAATAAATACAAGATTTAGGGCTGTTCAGCATCCCTTCAGTAGGAGGAAACAGAACAATTGAGTAAATCTAGTTCCTTACTTACAATCTGAGGAGAGAGGTCTGGGACTGAAATGGACATGGGTATTAAATCTCAGAGGATATGGTTCATGCAGCTCAGAGGTGTGGTACTTAAATTGGGGTATGAAGTTTGACGAAAATAAAAGACTTAATTCCCTATGCCTGATAATGTAGTACCTTTTGTGAACCTGAAGTAAACTGTGGAGGAAGAAAAAAAAGGGACAAAACCTAAGAAACTAGCAAGATCCTCCAAACAAGCAGTTAAATTTGGAGATTTTGTGCAGTTTTGACCTGCCTCAACACAACCTAATTGTGAAGGTTATTAACAGATTGGCTTCTTGCACTGCTTTATCCTGTACCTCTTGTTTAAGAGGTTCTGCACAGATTTTCTGGTTTTGAGTGAGACAATTCCATCCTTCTTTGTTGTAACACATTTCTTTGATGATTCTTAGGAATAATTTCCCTGGGACTAGTGCAAATATTTGATGCCATCGGCAATGGCTTATTGCTGATGTTTGCATAAAATGGCTGTCTGAGATTTAGAAGACCTTAGATAAATCTCTAGGTCTGTGTTGCTGAGGGATGTTTTGCTTGTCTGTATAATGAACTTCTGAAGGACAGCCATTGTTAACCTCAGGTCTTCTTTCAGAAAGGGGAGAGATCTGAAAATCACCTGTCCCTCAGCCACCTCACATTTGAGTGATGTTTCCCTGCAGTGAATTACATCCAAAGTTGTCTGATATTTATCATGAGTGGTGTTTCTTTAACATGATGCTCTAATATGATTTTGATTTGGCAACAGATAGGCCTGATAGGATAGATGTGTCTTTGTCACAGCTTATTTTCTTCTTGAGTCACACTCTTTGTGCATCCCCATTAAGAAAAAATTTTCCCATTTCCCAGTTTAACTTGCTAAGCATTCTCTGGAAATACATGGATATTGTAAATTTCTGCAGATGTGTAAATCAGATCACAAAGAGACATCTACTTCCTTTACTATCTACTTTTTATTACAAATGGAATTGTCTTGAAATTTGCTTCAGTTTGTTTGTGGAAGCTGGAATCAAAGCTTTGGCTTATTATATTGAAATATGTGTGTAATTGCTATTTATTTGGGTGGCAAGCATTAGGCAATGTCAAAAGTGCAGTGAGTTTCTTCATACAGATTACAGGCATCCTTGCTGATTTTTAATATAAAGGAGTTCTTGTCTTTTCTTCTAATCTTAATATTATGCTCCTGTCTTACCCCACTGTTTTGTCTCTCCCATATGTAGATTTCGCGTCCTTTGGAGCACATTGGGATATTTCATTATGACCTAGATAAAAGTAGCTCTTTCTCAGGCAGTCATTAATATGCCAAAACAGGCTTCTACCATGATAAAGTTATTGTTAGTTTGTGGTCTCACTAACAATAACTTATCTGTCCTTTACTGGGTATATTGTCCCCTTCAGACCTATGTTTTACCCTTGTCTAGGTGGAGTACTGTGTTAAAAGAAATATTAAACAAGTTAATATACATTGACATTTTAATGAAACTTAGGTTTCCAAGTATCATTCTCTCAAATTGACTTGTCTCTGAAGCAATTTTAGATTGTATATTAAAAAAAAAAAAAAAGTATTGATGTCTGTACAGTTTGTACTTGACAGAATAAATTTCAGCATTTGCCTTCTATTTCCATGATTTACAGTCTAGAACCAAGACAAATAAAAAGGCTTTTCTCTGTCAAATGTTTTAGGGCAACTGAAGGTAATATTTAGTGAGTGTACAGAGTTACTCTCAGAATTCTCTTTTGTCACTAGAATCCAGATGAAGAATGGTCACTACACAGACACAGACATTAACCTCCCCTTTCTCCATATGGTAGTGTTTATGACTGTCAGTAAACTTTGAGAATTGTTTGACCTTTTTGAAAAGCATGTCTGTTTAGGTACATTGTATTGAAAAGTGTTCTGCTCATGAAGAGTAGTCTCAGTATTTTATCTTAACTTTGCTTCCTTTTTCTTCCTCTACTAAATATTGATAATTATTTGTACTATATTGTAGTTTGAACTGTCCAATTATGACACAGCTAAGATTTTGATGTACTTTTTGAAAAGGCAGGCTTTATTTAAATGCTTATCTCTGTGTCATATTTGGAAGCATAAGAAAAATAAATACCAAGCAAAACATTTCAGTTATTTACTTAATTTGTAACTAAGTGACATTGGCCCTAGGGAGATGCACATAGGTCTTGGCATTCAGAGTTCTTTCAAATAGCATAAATCTGTAGTCTCTTGAGAACACCTAAATGCCTCTATTGCTCCCAGCAGGCTTTTTCCAAGAGCAACATCTGTGGAGATGAGCCTCAGTATCATGGTCAGATCGGTTCCTTTCACCCTCTTGACACACAGTTGGCATGCAGTCCTCATCAGATTTATGTTTGAACAGTTAATTTGCCAGATCCAGAGTTTCGTTTCTGTACAAGATCGTCTGGATATTAACAATTGTCAGTTATGTAAAATATATGGCACAACTCATTTGACAGTGTAGTACTATTCTGATAGTGTTAAAATGCAATTTAAACAAAAATTACTTTTCAGGTTTTATAAAGTTAGTGTTAACTAGGTGCAAGTAAGGCTGCAGTCGTGGGTCAGAATTTTTTTTAAGTGTAAAATTGTTTTCATTTGCTGTTGAAACATGGTGGTACGACTCCTAGCAGACTTCTGTCCATCCTAGTCAATTATTTTCATTATTAGAAACATTATTTATTTGATGAACATAACCATACATTAACTGGAATATAATACTGAAAATATTTAAGGTGCACAGTTCAAGATTAAGGATGAAAACATGATCTCAATATTTCTGTAAGTTAAAAAAAATACCTCTTTTGCAAGTGGCCCCTATATAGGGTTCCATATGTTGTAATATTTTGTAATTAGAAACTGTGATATTTGTTTAGGTCACTTAGTAATTTATCAAAATTATTTATTTTTATTACATATAAATTTTCTTCAAGAGGGTAAATACTGGATCTTAACAGTTCTGTAATCAGGGCAACGTAAGCTTTCATTCTTTTCTCTAGACTCCACTTTAGCTTTGGTTCAGACTAAAACCTTTGTTTAAATCTTATAATGAATGAACTGTCTTCCATGTGAAGAGTCTGTTTGGAGACTATTACAGTCTCAAATTCCATATTTCATTGTGGAATAGTGCAGACTCTGTAAATTGTGAGCTGTTCAGAATTGAAACATAAGTGGAATGATGCCTTGCTGACTTTGATGAATGTTGTGCCATTGGTTTCAACAGGAACAAAATACTATCATCTACTACCACCAAACTATTATCAACTAGTTAGCCTGCATATTCCAAAATAGAAGAAATTAAAGGAAGTAAATACCTCAAAGGATCACGAAAGATTACTGTCCTTGTTATTTGGTGGGAAAAAAAATGGATTTTAATAATATAAAAAATATAAATTGCTCTAACTTGTTCTGTAACTCTCTAATCAAAACTACCTGTAGACTGACTGATAAATTTATAAGCTCATAAAACCAAGTGTAGAAACAAACAGATACTCAAAATCTACAAATTACAAATTTCAAATTGCAAGACTTTGATTTTCTTCAGTAAGGAGAAATTTGCTGATATGTGGTATTCTCATAAAAGATGTGAATGGGTAATCTCATGCTGTCTCAGAAAATACTTAATAATGGTAAAGTGCTATTTCATGTTGCAGAAATGATACTGTTTTAAATGAAACTATACATCTTTTGAGCTGACATTGTGCTGAAAATTATGTGATGGAAGAGAAAAAGGATAGTCTGATTTCATTCACTGTTGTCTACAACAGAAGCATTTCTGAAAGGCTCTCTGTTTATGCTGGTTTAAACACTTTGCTGCCTTTACTGAGGAAGATATTGTGGAGTTTATGAACATGACCTGAAATAATCTATTTCACATTAAGTAATTTGTCTTTCACACCTAAATAAGGAACTTCATCACTCTGGAATCTATGGAAAGCCAATGTAGCCTTCAAAGGTAAATCAGACATTGCTTCCATCTTTTTAAATACTCAAAAGCCAGGACTTTTACTTTAGATGCCCACTGACAGGCTTCAAATGAGGTAGGGTGAATTTGGATTTAAATGTGGATGGTCTTGCATCTAAGTAGATTCCTGTGTCTGAACTGTTCCTGTGCATACACTGTCCAAACAAAATTTTGTGAAACATCCTGCATAAAATAAAACCATTGTTAGTAAAATAATACTTTTGTGTTATCTTTTTTTTCCCCAAAACTGTTTCACCACTTAAGATATCACAAAACTTTGTGATGTGATGAAATGTATGTATTTAAAATTTTGAAATACTGATATTTTTGTTTGTTTTGAATATGGGAACCATTGTTACCTTTTAAAAACTACTGATGGCAAGTCCTGATTCTGTCTGCCCTTGGAGGCACAGTAAGTACATTTGTTGTTAAAGACCACAAAATAGGTATATTCCTAGAACAGAAAAGGTGATTTTCCACTCATTTCTTGGGAACTGGACAGCTGGTGCAATCCATAATTTTGAAGTCTCTTCATCTATAAACTCTGTAGCTATATGCACACTATATATTTAGAATAGTGCCTATTTTAGTTCCTGAACTATCCTCAGGAATTTTTCGGACACTTTTGGCCCAAAGACCATTCTTAAATTTAAGTGTAGGTAAGCAAGTTTCAGCGGCCGTGAATGTTCTCTTGTGTGTTTAATTTATTTTATTTTTTTTTAAAGACACATAGTTAAGTTATCCAGAATAACTGAAGCCCTCTGGATTTCTTTTGCTAAAAGTGGGCTGGCACAGGCAGGATCTATCAGATCCAGAGGCACAGGTAGTTCAGCATCCTTACTGCTGCAAAGGTCTATAACCCACTGCAGGTGCATCTGAGTTGCATCTAGTGTTCTGTAGCAGAGTTTTGCAGGTTTAACTAACTGGGTTTTGTTTTGCTTTGTTATTTTTTTGCTAATTTAGAATAGGCCTGGGATATACCTTAAACATACCAAGAACAAGACCTGATCTGTCTCTCCTGTGAACTTCAGTATGTTGTAAAAGTTTGCATGTTTTTAATTGTGAGATGGGTTTAATGTTGGTACTTCGTTATTTTTGTGATTTTGGTTTGTTTTTTGTTTTCTGGAGGGTGTGAGCCCTGTGCCTTCTCTGTTAGTGGCTGCTGAATGATTTTGTAGTTGGTGGGCAGTACATGCTTATGCTTTAGGTCATCCTAGGTCATGTCACTGTACTCTCACAAGTAATTTTTTTTTAACCTTCTGATTCTTGACCCCAACTTTGGCTTTTAGAGAGTTACATGGAAAATGGCTGTTATGATAGGAACAACAAAGTGTGTTGTAAAACAATGTTGCTTTCTATTGCAAATTCTTTGACAATATTTGTCTCCAGCTGTTTTCTGAAAGGTTCAAAGTGAGTAAGAGTGTACAAAGCTGAGATGAAACTAATACCAGGAGCATGTTAAAAGGCAGGTTGTCAGAGATAATTAATGCGTACTTGTATCTGTGAAAGTCATTAAGAGTTTCACTTGCTTTTCTAAGAGAGCAATTGCTTACAACTTCCTTGGGCTTTTTTAAAAACCTTTTTGTGTTTCCATCCTACACTTTCCCTTGAAAGAGACTTTTTTCCCATGTTTTCTTAGTTTGAAATGTTATTTTTTTTACATTTTTTGAATCTTTTTGTGTTTCATCTTTGAGCCTGTTCTCTTCATAAATTACATCCTACAGCTGCCACTTGATTTCAAGAAACATAATCTCAGGGGTGGTGAGGACTATGATAGGTGCACAAATGAACTGAGAAACAGAAACAAAATGTTAAGCTGCTGAAGAGAACAGACTTGAAAATGTGTGTTGGAATATTTAGGTCTTAATGAACTGACATATCATGCACTATGAATGCCTGAATAATAGTCTTTATTATTCACTTTAACTTACCGGCTGAAAAATGTGTGTTTCAAATTACCAAATGAATACTGACGGAAAAAGAAGTTAAAAGAAGTCTTGGTTGTATTTATTTTGACTTTTTTTCTTCAAAGCAGTACTATTCTTTTGTTTTCCCAAGCTGTGATAATTTTTAACAAGATAGCTATTAACCAGTGTAGCTCTATAACAATATTGTTGGCACCAAAGGATGCTTTTCAGTGATAGGATACAGCTTTGCCACTGGGTATAGATTCAATATTGATGGTTTCTCAACTGCAAGCATCCTTTGATGACACATTTGAAAGAAAGGTTTATTTCTGTAATAACAAATTGTTTCATGTTAAAGAATGGACTGCATTGTTGCTGAGCAAAATAGAGGTGACATGAAAACCTGTATATTATAGACAGAACGCTATCATTAGTCATGCTTACCCAGTCTCGCAATCACATCTTTAAAACTATGGGTGTAGCCCTCATCTATTCCTCTGCCTAATTACTAACCTTTATGGCGCTCTTTAATTGCAGGCTAGGCTAAGATGAATTTTCTTATATTTGCTGAAAGAAAAGAGCAAGCCTTCATGAAAATACCCTGGCTTTGTTGATACACTAGGATTTTTTTTTTAAGTTGCTGTCACTTGAATGTATGTCTGTACCTCTAAATCCCTCCAGGGTGCATTTGCAAATCTTACATAATGAATGATCATGTTGATTTCAGTGAGTAGGAATTTACCTATTTGTATTCTGTCTTTCTCTAATAATAGCCACGCCTTAGTACCCTCAATACATGAAGAGAATAGAATGATTAGTAAAGAGTCAGGCTAGACAGTAAACAAAGATTTCTGGTTTTCATTGTTCACAGCTTGTTGGAAGTGTTTTCCAGCAATCTGCTTCATCTGCATTTAGCTCAGTTGGTTCTGCATAGCAACAGACTCATAGCACCCTTTGAAGAAACTCCCTTGAGAAGTTTATAAGCTAAAGGTACAGTTTTAAACAGCTAATGTATATATCATGTAATATCATGGCTTTAGTGCCTCTTTAATATAGGTGAAATTTTCTTTTTTATTTAAAAGTGAAGGGAAAATGAAAAAATACATTTTGTGGAAAGTTAAATATGAATTAATATATGGCTTATTAAAAAAAAAAGTTTAGATGTTATTAAAATTTAGAAAAAAAAATCTGTAGGTTCAGTTTAGCTATTGTGTGTTTTTAAAATTATTATTACTTGTGCTCTATGATGTATTCTGCAAAACAGTTACAAATATGACCAAATGACTTTTGTTGGATTTCTGAAACAGAATCAGCTAGATACACAATTTTCAACTGAAAGCAGATGTAATAACCTAATGGAAAGGTGATCCTAGCCATATTTAGATACTGTGCAGTTCCTGTTGTACTTAGTGACTTTCATTTTGTGTTATCAATGAACACTTAGGAACTTAGTTTTAATTTATTTTTTTGTTACCATTTCAGATTTATTACTTGCAGTGCAGTTGGACTTGTAATGGGAGAAATGGTCCATAGCTTTAAAGATCTCATAGTTTAAATGGTAAATTAGTATTAGCATATATATTTTAGAGACCAAAAGTTCAGTAACTTTCATGAGGCTTATAGATAACTCTATGGTTGTAATGGAAGTTGAATTTAAATGGCTCAAATCTCAGTCTGCTTCCATGAATCACGTGCAATTTATTCTTAAACATAGTTATTTGCAATATACTCATAGAATCATTTAGGTTGGAAAAGACCCTTAAGATCACCAAGTCCAACCCAGCAGTGCCATGTCCTCCACTAAACCATGTCCCCAGGTGCCATGCTTTCACATCTTTTAAATACCTCCAGGGATTGTGAGTCAACCACTTCCCTGGGCAGGCTGCTCCAATGCTTGGCAGTCACTTTGGTGAGATATTTTTCCTAGTATCTGTAGCTGATGTGAAGCAAGATAACATGCAGGTACCCCTGAAATGCCAGGTAGTGGAAGGATTGTAGGAAAACTGATTTTCAAAGTCGAAAACACTAGACTTAGTAGAACATTAATCCTAACTGCTTCAAATGCCGGGCCTCAGAAAAAAGACATGCCCCTTGTTTTTCCCAGGGCTTTTATCATCACTGGCTCCCCTGGCCCTCCCCACCACAGAGACCCTCAACATATCTGTGAGCACTTGTGTCTTCCTCATACTAGAGAAAGCCTCTCTGGAATGCAGGAGGAGAAAACATCTAAAACTGTCTTCAGGAAGGATGGTTCTTCTAGCCAGGAAAGCTTTCTTAAGACAAAAGCTCTAATCTCCTCACCTTAAATCTTCTGGAAGGGTATTCTGTCCTGACACTGACATGGCTTGAGGCCATTTCCACTGGTTCTATTACTTGTTATTCAGGAGAAGTGACTGACCCCACCTCGCTACAACCTCCTTTCAGGTAGTTCTAGAGAATGCCAAGTTCTCCCCTCAGCCTTCTTTTCTCCTGACTAAACACCCACAGCTCCCACAGCTCTCCTCAGACTTGTGATCCAGACCCTTCAACAGCTTCATTGCCCTTCTTTGGATGCACTCCAGCACCTCAGTGTCGTTCTTGTAGTGAGGGGTTTCTCAGCCTTTTGTCTAAAATCAAGCATAGTCTAGTGTATGTAGGGGTAACCAGCTATTTTCTGGAAGATATTGCTACCAAGGGGGCAGTTGTTTTTCACTAAGAAAGCTTTCCTGCCTGGAGCGAGGCATCTTTTTCAGGCACAGTTTTGGATGTTTCTCTGCATGTATTCCACAGAAGGTTACTCCTTGGGCACAAGAGACATGATGCTCAAAGATGTGCAGTAAGGCCTTAGCAGCCAACAGGGGAGCCGAGGAAGGGGAAATGATGATAAAGCCCAAGGAACAAATGAAAACCTTGCCTTTGCCTTTTGCTCTGGGGCCTGGTATCAGATGTACAGCACTGTTATGATCCGAAAGTTTTTAGCGTCCTCGCTTCTGAAATAAACCTTTCGAATCCTTTTCACTGCCGTGCCATTCTTTGGGGAAATACTTGCATATATTTTGCTTTACAGTGTAGTATATATGTTGTGCATTCGTATCAAATTTCTAAAATTCTGCTAATTTTAGGATAGGGTCAAAATGCTGGAGAGCAAGCAATGTCTATGATGTTGAACTAAGTCTTACACAGAAATTATATGCAGTGAAGTGCAGAGAGATTTGAAGGTGATGAAGGCTCTCAGCAAATACAGTGAATTTAGTTTGAATTTAGAACTTAAAACAGACTCTGATATGTGAAGCTTACCACGAAATGTTTAGGTTGTGGCTTGCTTTCCATCCAAATCAAGCACTTCTTTTTTTCTTAGTACTCCATTTTATCTGAAAGTTTTCTGAGACTGACCATCCTAAGTTCCTCTTCTTTGTTTTTTTTTTTGTTTTTTTTTTTTTTTTGTGTGTTCTGTAGTTTCCCTATAAGACATCTATCTGTCTATTTTAGAAAGATATATTTGTTTATCAAGAGCGAATTTGCTTAACTGTTTCACTAGATTTTCCTTCTGTTGCTTTGAAAATAGAAATGATACTTTCAGATATTCTGTGAAGGAATCCATCAGAATTTCTTAAAGTCACAAATTCAAGAAAGTAGTCAGCATATAACTGTGGTTGCAAACTTCGACAAACACTTCAAAATGTCATTTTATACCAACAAAAAGCAACATAAGAATTTAACCTGATTTTCTCTGCTGCGATTTTGTATAATTTATGTTGAAAGTGCACTCTTTTTTATTTAAAGTAATAATAAAAAATTACCTTCATCAAAACAAATACATATAGTTCACACTTATTATTATTATGAATGGCTCTGAGCTGGAATTCTATGGAATACCAAATCTGCAATATCTCTTACACCCTTTGTGAATTCAACTGCGATGAAAGCTGCCAGCAACTTAGTAGTTTGCTCTGAGGCAAAATCTGTTCATAGCTCTGAAAACACTGGCAAGCACATCAAGGAAAATTAATTTAACAATATTTTATCATATTTTAATCATGTAGGTCTTATTTACAAGTGAACTTTGAATATTCTGTTTTCATTTTAATATAAAAGTCTATGTAAGTTCACCTGTAAATTTGCTTACCTGTACCCCTCCAAAATTTGGAGAGAGACAGATTTATAATAGGGCTTTTCCTTTCTTCTTTCAGTAAAGTTCAATTTTGGTTAGTTGGCTAGAGAGTGTTGAATTTAAATAAACTATTTTAAATGTTTTTAGCAAATGACCTGTACTGGCTGCATCTTTTTTGACTTTGAGTTACAAATGTACTTCCCCAAAAAGAAATCCTTCAGTGACACCTCAAATCTAAGTCATTGTAATTCTATTGAATAGAAACATTTCCTGGGTGATGGACATTCTAGAGATCCTGCAGAAAGTACTGATGCATTTTAAATTAGCTCATCATATTAAACATTACCTCTAGACTCAAGAGCACTCTCTATGTTTTGCATTCAGTACCCACAGAGAATATATGTAACAACAGTGGACTATTTAATTCTGACTGCAAAATGATTGTAAAAGTGGCCTGAGATCTTTACCCAGGAGAGTAGTATATCAAAAATAGTTGCTTTTCATATCAAAGTGAGAATTCTCACTCTTGAACCATGAATACCAAGGCACAACATGACTTCTCATCCTGCTGTTTAGGGATCATCTTTTTAGGATGAAGTGATAGGATGTTCTTTCATGTCCTGATACTAACACAAAAGCTGTGTCAAGAGAAAAAAACAGTAGTTTTAATCAATGTGTAGTAATATCTCTTGTCTGAATCTGTATAGGAACACAATTTGTTGGGATATATATTTCTAACTGAGGTCAGTATCTGCTGGGACTGGAAAAACATGATGATATGCTAGCTCATATTATGCATTAACAGAAGAGGCAGTCAATACAGGATAGCTTATAGCCTTGAGTTTTTTATTTGTTGCATTTTAGTATTACCAAAAATATACTCTAAATGGAATATTTTTGTTGTGCTCTCAGGGCATACTGCAAGCTGTGGTAAGAATGATCTCTTTCTTCATCAGAATGCTTAGCAGATTATTTTGTGCTATGTCTTTCACTGCTGCCAGCACAGCAGAGCAAAGGGACATCGCTGGAGGAGAAGATACATGCCAGAATGTCCCTGCAATGTGATGGCCCTCAGGAGTGTCACCTTTGCTATGTAACCACAAATATAAACTAGAAGCCTACTGCTTCTTCCTAACTTGTGGATAAAATCTTGGAACTCTCTTACTTTTGAGCTCCCTACAGACTCAGAAATGAGAAGGCATTTAAAAAAAAAAAAAAAAAGAAAACCTTAAAAGTACTTTTAATCTCATGACATATGAGATAATCACACAGCTTCCATGACCTTGACTGATGTTCTTAAAAGGTTGAAAATGCCCAGATGTAGGATGCATAGTCTTGTAAAAGAAAAGGTAAGTTTCTATAATGTTAGAAACACAATATTTTAGCTCATCAGGCTATAAGTGTATGACAGCAGAATTCGGGAGCAGACAAGTAAATTGACAGAACTGACTTTGCAGAGCCTAGTACTGGTTCAGATTGATAGCTGTGGCTAGAGTCAGCACAAAGGCTAGGTACTGCTTAAGATACTGATCAAAACAAATGCTGTTATGTGGCCTCATTCAGGTGTCTTAAGGAGGTAGAGACTCACTCCCTTAATTTATCATGTTCATGAGAGATGCCATTGTTGGTCCTTAATATGTTGGTTCTGAACCAGTAAAATATGCCAATGTATGTGCAAGGTACTCCATGTACAAGGCCAAGTCCAAAGACTGGGACTGACAGTGGGGATGAGAGCAGGGAAGCATGTAGTGTGAATGAAAAGGCAGTGACAGCTTGAGATGAACAACAGAAAGAAAAAGTGGTGAGATACAAATAATTTGTAGAGGTCTGGAGATTCTAGACATCTGCAAGGAGACAAAAGTTTGGCATGTTAACAAGCTCCTGTTGTAGTCCTTGTAATGATACAACTTCTCTACGTTAGCTACTGTGCAATGTGGTTACCATTTCAGGTTTCTGCAAAGAAGAATAGCACAACTGGTTCTGTAAAGAAGCCACATTTAATTTTATAATTAAGCACTTCTTACAAAAGTGAAAATTACTAGCATTATATGTTGTTTGCTTAATGACAGATCTCAGAATGTAACATCTGGAGGGTTAGTTTTTGCTTTAATTTCTTTTTTTAATCGCAAATTTCCATTAGGAATGGATGAATAAAATATGTACCTCCATGAACTACTAAAAATAAAATGTAACAGTGAGGGATATGAGAGCTTTCCTATTTCCAAGCATTTTGAATGAAATACTTTAAAACTGGGATGTCATTTGCAAAATCTCCAGGTCTGCTGCCTCAGTGTTGTGAAATTAGATTGTAGCAAAATAATTTTATGTGACATAATCCTATGTCTCATCACTTGTATTTTTTTGTTTTCATTTTTTTTTGCATTTATCTTCTATGCATTGGTGGTTTTATTTATTTTCTATGAATAAACACTGAACAGTTATATATATGTATCCTCAAACCCCAGACACTTTACCACTGTAAATTAGCATAGTACCACTGAAGATAATGAAGCTGGGAAGGGCTGCAACAGCTGAGGTTAGATAGCCTTTTTTTCTGTAGAAGAAATGTCAGTGTGGGGCAGAGACTTCATCTTGATGACAAGGTGGCGTAACATTTGGGAGGTGAGCCAGAAGACAGCTACTGTAAAACTCATGCTGTGCAATGCATTATGTTCCCCCCCATAAGCCCCTCCTCCTTTCCTTCTGTAGTTGAAAAAGGAGCTCTGTCCACAGCCCCATTATGACCAGGAAAAGAGATCTATTTAAAGATTTAACCTCTTGTTTTCTCTGTGTTGGCTTCTGTTCATTTAGATAAATAAATAAAAGCTCTCATTAGTGTTGTGTAATCAGCCTGCAATCAGAAACACAAAGAGAAAATACTGACTGGCACTTGAACTATATACCACTTTGTTCTCTTACAAGGCAGTATGGCAGTCCCTACCCTGATAATAAATAAAGAAGGATATTGAATCTTTATCTAAAAGCTGTGCAAGAACTAGCTGGGCACCTATTTCTGTGCTTTGGATACCTGAATAGTGAAAA
This sequence comes from Anabacerthia variegaticeps, assembly GCA_035583185.1. NCBI lineage: Eukaryota > Metazoa > Chordata > Aves > Passeriformes > Furnariidae > Anabacerthia > Anabacerthia variegaticeps. The sequence goes on from JAWWEW010000078.1 coordinate 95,208,933, forward strand.
ACCTATTGATAGCAAAATAGATCACAGAGGTTTAAAAGATTGAAGGATAGGCCAAGTTGTTACTAAGCTTTAGATTTGCAGCTCTCTTTGAAGACCTGACTGAAATCACAACGATAAAGGATTTTTGCTTAGCATGCCTGCTATGGTTTTGTGAGAAATGAGTTATCTTAGACTCTGTCTATACCTGTGTGAGGAAGTCCTGGCAGCATATTCCTGGGACTGGTTTCTGTTCAGGGTACTTTTATATGAACTCTGAATACATATGTCCAGGTTTATCTCATGGCTACATCCTTCACCCAAATCCTGATCTTGGTACATGTCCCAGATCTGATAATGTAGTCACATTCTGAAGTGACTTGCCAATGGTGGAGGTATTTGTTTTGCAGAGCACAATAACAAATGATGATGCCTGCTCTGCTTTCAAATGGTGAAATCAAGAAACCCCAGCAGTTTCAATTCATTTTCATTTAAAAATAATATTCTTGAATTTGGAACCCAAACAAGTGAAATTGAAATAAAGATTTAAATCAGACTCATCAAAGCTGATTGTCACTCCATATGTTAGAAAGTAAAGGTAAGGTAGTCTGACAAGGTAGTAGCAGTTTGCTGTTTTTCCTAATTGGTTAATTTCCTTCTTTCTTTCAAGGTGCGTGGTACTCCTTGGCTGCCTTTTCTGCTGCATGAATGCACAGTGCTGCTTGTGTTTCAGTACAGGCCAGCTGAACAGAAGAACTAGTTAAGATCAACAAAATTAGAACTTACTTAGAAAACATTATATAAAGACCAGCCAAGTAAGCCAAATAGATGAAAATAATGTGACTAAAACCCCCTGAACTTAATTGTCAATGATCTTTCAAAGAAGATAAAAGATGGAATTAATTAGTCTAACCTTCAGATGGAACTGCAAAGCATATACTTACATGTGAGGGCTGAGATGTTCTCCAAGAGGCATCCTTTCTATTCTCTCGAATTCATAACCGTGTCGGCTGAAATGCTTCATTGGTCTTCTATCACAGGTTTTCTTTATGATAGTGTCACCTGATAAAGAGGATTCTGAGTTGAATTGCTCAAAGTGAGGTTTTCTTATTCTTGGCAAGTTTTCGGTAACAGATATTAGAGAAATTACAATGCAACAAAATTACAGGTGTTCTGCTGTTCTGCCCAAATTTGATATTGGCTTTTTAGAACTCAGTCGACAGAGACTCAATGAGTAACTGGTTTTTAAAGTTTGCAGTTTCTTTTCTGCTCTTAAAGCTAATGTATGTCTGTTTTAATGTGTATGAGCCGGCTTATAGCTGTCTCGCCTCCAGCCTTTTGTAGCTAACATTAGGCTACCAGCAAGAGGGGGAAGTATGAAAAGATTGCTCTTGAGATCTTTACAGTTATAAATTCTATCCCATTTGATAAGCAGAGAAGAGATTACAGGTCTGAGGGACATAGAACTTAGTCGATTTTTCCTCAAGCATCTATCCTAACACAGAATAATTGGGGCTGGCCATTTTCGAGCCCCATAGCTACCACATTTCCACTGGCATTTCTCCTCCAAATTAATAGTTTGAAGAAGCGGGGGTGGGGGGAGCGGGAGAGGGGGAAAGCGCCTGATTTTCTATCAGTGACTTGTCCTTTGGAGTGAAATTAACCCATCAGGACAGGAGTTAGGAAGAAGTAAGATTTCAAGTATTGAAAAGATATGAATTTTTTAAAGCGTCTAATATAACTGTGCAGAGTTTTCCATTGAATATGAAAAAATAGTGAGTTTAAGATTATAAGAAGATAAAGAACATTATATGTGGTTGCAGCAAAGGACCATTCAACTCAGTGTGCTGTTTCCAGCAGTTGCCATATGTGAACGCATAGGGAAGAGAACAAACGGTAAAAATAGGGTTCTTCCTCTGATCACTTTCCCTGCCTCAGGACTGAGCTAGATGCATTTAGTTAATCTAAATAGATTTCTTTTCCATTAGGTTTTTCAGTCTTCCCCAGAGCCCATGTAAAATTTAGAATTTACTGTGTCCTCTGGCAAGGAGTCCAACAAGGCTGTTATTCCTTATTTTAAGTGCCATATTTTAGCACTTGTTTTTACCCTGGTACCTGTCATCTCTTTTCTAATCTGAAAAGTTTGTGTTTACTTAGTCATTCTATGCTGGAAAGCATACCACTCCTATAATCATCTTCACTCCCCCTTATCTGATTTTTTTTTTTTTTTTTTTATTTTGATCTTTGCTAGGGGCGCAAGAGCTGTTCATAGTGTTGAAGGTAGGGGCAAACAGATAGTAAGTCATGACTCCAAGTTGGTTGTCTAATCGTATTTTAAGATACCTTCCTTTTTCTGCAACTGTAACCTGTTCTGTTTTGTACTCTAATTTTCAGAGGGAGATTTTGAAGTTTGCATTTGAAGCATAGTCTAATAAATAAATTATGACCATATTAGCTGAGTGTTTACGAGTTATACCAAAAAACTTCAGACACTGCTCTACAAAACAAAGCCTCTGTTTACGAAGAGCAGTATCCAAACAAACATTTAAATCAAATTTAGGCAACACCAAGTCTATTTATTTTCTTAAAATCAAAACTTGGTACTAGTTTACAACTTTACCAGAGACAATAAATGAATTTTCAGGAAAAAAGAGGGGATGAATATCTAACAAGCTGATACAAAATTAGCAGAGCAGCAGCAGCTTCTCTGTTATGACCATTAACGCAGCTTGGGGTTCAAAGTCAGCTGTGCCAGCTTGTTAAGCTGCACAAGATATTGTTTGTTATATCTGAAAGTAGAATCACCTCTGGATTTTGCATGGCATTGCACAAAGCAAACAGACAAAAAAAGGGTACAAGAACATCTAATTAACTCTTTAAATATTCAAGAGCTCTCTCTTGCTTCAGGAAAATAAGAAAATCACAAATAAGATTTGCACATTTTGTCCCTGTTTTTCTCTTTATAGAAAAGTTACAAATATATAGATGATATATTGGTAAAATATACCTGTTGTTAAGATACCTTTTCTATGCAAATATGTCTTCATCTGAATATGTTTTGAGAAGGAACATTTTCTGCTTAGAATGCAGTGCTAGAGTTCTTAGTGTTGTTTCCTGTGTGATCATCTGGTTTCATCTTCCTATATAAAGAAGAAAGGAAACCAGTCTAGTTTCTGAACGCATAACTGTATGTCTCTCAATTGGAAGGAGGAAATTATACATAATAGAGGATATGGTCTCTAAAAGTTCCTTTGTCACTAGGTGGACTTTGTTGGACTCCTGACAGGATTTACTTTTTAGTTACCTAAGTACAGTTTTTCTCAGTTGTTTTTCTTAGATGCTTAAATCCAATTTCCAAAGAAAGTGGGTCAATAGATGCACTTGATTCTCTTAAATAATTATATTAAATATTCCATCCATAATCCCTGGATGTGTACAACTAATATGTAGTCTTGGTGTGTTATGAGGCAATTGAGATAAGGAGGTGGAATCCAGAAATCTTTGGCCTGTATGAGGCTGTGAAAGACAGTTCCTTGAGTAATCTGGGTTATCTCATTGGCTTGAAGTTCTTGGCCCTCTGATATATAGCTGACAAGCCATCACAAAAATGAGACTCTCTATTTTTATTTCACATAAAACTCCTGTATCTCAAAAAAAAGAGCACTAAAAGGATGCACAGTTGCCCAATTTATAAATCATCTGTTGATTACAGCAGTCTATATGTATTTGCCAACTTTCAGCCTTCAGTGAAGGTACTGAATTCAAAAAAGCCATTGGGTCCATCTGTGAGATGGCTATCAAAATGTTGTAGTGGCTAGGGTCATTCTCTGACTGACACTCACATAAGCATTCTCACCCTATCCGAGTTGTTAACGTAGCAAACACTCACATCACATTTACTATTGCTTTACCAATGGTTTTGACTACAGTGACAAATCACATCTGCTCCTTAACTGCATGTGTGAAAATATATCTGAGTTCCTGCTCAACAGGGAATGATAGACTGTTTCAAGTCTCTACACATAATTTTTCAGATTGCAGACAGTGATAAAGAGGACTCTAACATCTTCAATGTAAGGAACAAAGCAGCAAGGAGTGTACTGATTATAGGAGACAGAGCTTCTTGGCTGCTGTCGACAGGATTTGGGAAGCCTTCAGTCAGGGCAGAGGGGAAATACTGGAAAATCCAGATGCAAATATGGGATTGGAAGAAACAGAAGAGGTATGAAAGGGCACTACTTGGATAGCATTCCCTTGGCAAACTCAGTAAGCATGACTCTGCTTTATGTCTGACACTGGACAGCTTTCCCCCCTGTCCCCAGCTCTGGTTTAGAGCTAAAGATACCAGACTTCTACTGTGAAATTGCAATGAAAGGAAGATGCATGCATATATTAGACAGGGATATGTCACTCTCCGTATGGACCTTCCAGCATCAATTCCAGTATAAGAGTCACTACCATAAATGTCTCTTCCAAAATATATTAGAAAGTATATTTTCAGAGTGTAAAACAACAATAAAACAGCCATCTCCCAAGGTGTAATGAATTTCCCCTGTTATTTAGAGTGGGAATGCACGGTTTTGTCTGGTTTGGATATTGAAGAAACAGCTTATGTCTCCAGAGGTGATTGAAGCAGTGGAATTTATTATGAAGTAATGAACTTAGAAGAAAAGAATGGAGAGAAGGTGTTCTCTCATAGATGAAGGTCTTAAAGAAGGAGGTGAGCATGCTGTGAGTTGAAGGAAAAGTAAGACTGGCAGTGAAGGCAAAGGCAGCATTGTGTATGACCTTTCCTTCATAACCAGTGTGACATCTTCTTAGAGTGATGTGTTCTCCACTCTTTTTTGTAGAGCTCACTCCACCCTCCAGTGCCCTCTTGCCTCCCCTGCTGTGCTCTGTAGCAATTTATTGTCCCAAGGGGAAAACCATACAACAGCAGAGAGAAAGTGTTTGGTGCATCATGGGATCCAGTGTCATCCACACTGAAATTAATGTAAAGAGTGACTTCTTCTGAATGTGCCTTGTAGATTGTGATCTTTCTACTTCCCAGCATTCTATTTATAAAGGTGCTTGTTTTTCACCCCAGGTTATTCTTGTTATGCTTTCATTACAAGCTTTTTAAAATGGAGACTTTAGGTAGCTATCCAATTTTCAATGACAATGCTAGGTGGTACTCTAACAATTTGAGGTGACTTACAAATGTTCAATAATAGTAATTTGTCTCATGAGCTGAAATGCAACACTAGGGAAAAAAAAAAGTGTAAGTTTTTCCTTTCTGCTAATGTTTGTGAAATATTAGCAATAATCTTACTGTTGAGAACTGCTTTTTTCAGTTTTCTGTATTACCTTATATTTAGTTTGTGACTGTTCTTATTTTAATCCTGTCAGAAAAATAAAATTCTTAAGAAGTTCCATGCATTATTTTTGGTTCTGAAATGGTTGCCATCCTAAATTAGGTAGAAAAAGAAAGAGATATAATATCTTGCTCAGAGCCAAGTTGCTATTTTTTTACAGCTGTGGTGGGGGAGCCCGGCTCCTCTATTCTCCAGCCTTCCCGGGGTCTGGAGGGGATTGCAAAATCCCCACGTGGTCAGGAGTGAAAAGATGTAGCAGTCCCAGGCCGGGTGGTCACAGAAAAGCCTTTAATTACCTGTGCCCAGGGTATTTGAACCTTTTGGGCGGGGTTTAGGAAGGTAGGGTGTGACTGGGTAAGGGTTCAGGGGGAGTGGTGTGGCTTGGGGGACACCGGGGCCAATAAGGGAGCAGGAGAACCAA
>JAWWEW010000078.1:95214783-95232150 GCA_035583185.1 Anabacerthia variegaticeps
GAAAAGTGTTTCTAAACTGTTTTATTTCTTATTTCTAGTTCTTAGCTTGTTAGTAATAAATTTAAGCATTATTCTGAATTCTGCTTTGCCCTTGGTAATTAGTCAAAGTTCCTCTCCTGGCTGCTATCTCTAACTGTAAATTCCTAGCTAGTTTTTTTTCCTGTTTCCCTCTGTAAGGTGAAAGGCACGGAGAGGCCTTGAGCAGTTTGGCTGGACACTGGGTGTTCAGCTAGGCTCAAGCCACCACAGTTTTTGGTGCCATGACTCGTAGTGGCTCAAACCACCACACTCCTTTCCTTAAGAAAGGAGGGAGGAGTGTTACACGAAGGGTGCTACACCAATTAAGTAGTTCCATTTTCAACTTTACACAAACATATTAAAAATGGCAACTTTGCTTTGTAGTTCAGTTTGTCCTCTCTCACTTGGGTGTTGAGACATATGAATTGGGAATAGCAGCTAGAAAACATGTAACCTTTTCCTCTACTTTCTACCGTGATGGCAAATAGTTGAGAACTGTAGTGCAACCTAGTGGCTCAGTATGGAGTTGCTGTGGAGAGCCAGCAAGCTGAAAAACCGATTTGCACTTAGGTTAGATTCCTTGCTGCACGAATCAACTCAGCTTGCCATGAAAGTGGAGGTAAGAAAATCCTATATTAAATAATTGATTAATATGTTCAAAAGTGCAACACTTTATATGTCTAATTTTATGTTGATAAACAGTCAAGTCAAACACTGACATTTAAGATGGATTCAATGCTCATGAAAGGTGTATTTGCCAAGATAAGAATGGAAGACTTGTTCAAAAAAAGATAGTTTACTGCCAGTGGCAATTTGTCCTAATGCTTTCTTCCATCTTGCTTCACTTTTAAGAGAAGCATGTATATATTTTGTTTCCTTGTGCTGTAGCTGAGGTTAAGGCAGTGTAGTTGCGCAAACACTGTTAGTATAGGTAATTGTTCCTTTTTTGGGTATGCTGTAACCTTACAGAAAAAACAATAAAATGAGATACTGTACTTGTTGAGGAAATGTGTCGTGCTTCAGTATCTTACTGTTATATCAGTGCTATATTGTAGGAGTTTGCTTTTGTGAATTACAAACCAGTGTGGCAGAAACTGCTGCAAAACACTTAAGCATGTGCTGTGTTTTGTGATTAAGTTTCAAGCACCTGCTTAAGGAAGAAGTGCATTCCCTGCTAGAAGGTATTTGACTGACTTAAGAAGCTAGGCTTAGAATCATTGAGTGGCCTAGGTTGGAAAGGACCTTAAAGATCATCTAATTTCAACACCCAGGGTGTGGGCAAGAACACCTTTCACTAGACCAAGTTGCTCAGAGCTCCATCCAAACTGGCCTTGAACACTTTCAAGGATAGGGCATTCACAGACTCTCAGGGCAGTCTGTTCCAGTGCCTCACCACCATCAGAGTAAAGAATATCTTCTTAATATCTAACTCATATCTACTGTCTTTCAGTTTGAAGCCATTCCCCCTTGTCCTGTCACTACATGCTCTTTTAAAAAGTCCCTGTCCATCTGTTTTGTAGGCTCCCTTTTGATAGTGGAAGGCTGCTCTAGGGTGTCGTCATTTTAGCTAGGGTAGGGTTAATTTCTTCTCAGTAGCTGTTACAGTGCTCTGTTTTGGATTTAGAATGAGAATGGTGTTGATAACACTGATGTTTTGGGTTTTGCTAAGTTGTGTTTTTTCTAAGTCAAGGACTACTTTTTCCCCTTGTCTCATGCCCTGCCAGTGGGAGGGAGCATAGATGGGACAGGTGACCCGAACTGACCAAACAGATGCTCCATAGCATAGAACATCATGACTGGCATATAAACTGGGGGGAGTTACCTGGAAGGGGGGCCGAGCTGTATTCGGAAAGAGGGAGTCTGGTGTCGATCAGCAGATGCTGAGCAGACGCATTGTGCATCACTTGTTTGTTTCCTTTTTTAATATTGTTATTATTATTTACTGTTATTATTATATTTTATTTTCAATTATTAAACTGTTGTTATCTCAACATACAAGTTTTACTTCGATTCTCCTCCCCATTCCACTAGGGTGGAGGGGGAAAGAAGAGGGGTTGGACAAACAGCTGCATGGTGCTTCATCCTCACCTGGGCTTAAACCTTGGAGCCTTCTCTTTTCCAGGCTGAACAATCCCAATTCTCTTACCCTTTCCTCAGGAGAGTTGCTGCATCCCTCTATTCACCTGGGTGGCCCTCTTCTAGACTCATTCCAACAGGTCAATATCTTTCCTATGCTGGAGACCCCAGAGCTGGATGCAGCACTCCAGATGGGATCTCACCAGAGGGGAGTGGAGGGGCAAAATCATCTCTCTTGACCTGCTGGCCATGCTGCCTTTGATGCAGCCCAGGATACAATTGGTCTTCTGGGCTGCAAGCATGCATGGCCTGGTCATGTCCAGCCTCTCATCCACCAGCACCCATAAGTCCTTCTTTGGAGGGCTGTTCTTGATCTGTTCATCTCCCAGCCTGTGTTGGTACTGGGGGCTGCTCTGATCCAGGTGCAGCACCTTGCACTTGGTCCTGTTGAACCTCATGAGGTTCCCTTGGACCCACTTCTTGAGCCTGTCCAGGTCCCTCTGGATGGCGTCCCATCTTTCAGGTGTGCTGCAAATCTTACATGTTCTCCTGTTAAAACACTTGAATAGTTCAATTTGCATAATGAACACCTCAGTCCTTTGACTATGAGTGTTTTCCTTTTGAGTCACAGTCTATTTAATAAAGCACTCTCTTGTCTAATATCTATTTTTATGAAAATAAGTAATTATATTCCATCTTCTAATTGCTAAACTGTGTTTTTAAAGAATCTGAAATCCATTAATTTAGTCAACACTAAGCTGGGTAGCAAGAAATTTGAAACATCTGCAGAGAATTCAAGGGGCTGATAATAAATCCGCTCTTGCGATCCACTTATTGCCAAATTAATAATGCTTCTGGAGGAAGAAATTGCTCATCTAATATCAAACAGGATTAACAGTAGTCTTGTAATCTCAGTCCCTGGTGTTCCTTGTATGCCACAAATGAGAACGTCTCTCTGTATGGAAGTGAGGGAATGGACATCTATATTGTTACTTATGAATGGAAATAAGCATCCTGATTTTTCAGAAGTGTGAAGCACAAAAATCAGATCATTTAAATGCCAAAAGATGTGGAGACAAGTGTTTGGGTGGTTTTTGAACAACAAACCTCACTTGAGATTTAAAGAAAAGAGTCGGAAATCTGAATCCTTGTGCTGATGACATTATGAACCCGGTGTACTGAACTAACAACTGCTAACATAGTTTATTTTTTTTGCAGCTTCAGTGTGTAGCATCTTTCGTGGATGTGCTAGTACTGGTGAAATGGCTTTCCTTTAACCTCCCTTATAGCATACCCCTGTAATGCATCACCATCATGGACTTATGTACTGCCTTGAGTGTTTCTGTTACTTAGAGAACTGATATAAGGCAGAACAAGGCTAACTTGGTCAATTAGGTTTTCATAAGTTAAAGGTTTTCTGATGCCATTTAAATGGAAGCTGTCATCCTTTCTTCATTTATTAAAGCTGGTTCTCAACACTGTTGTCTTTTTATTTGCATTAATGTGTCTCCCAGGTACTGAGAACCACTTTCAGGGTGAGGTATTTGAACATTTAAAGTCTGAGTGATCTGTGCTGTTAATAGTTGAAGCCCAAGGAAAGAATGTTTTTCTTAATTCATGGGCCATATTGTTTCAATGGGCAACTTTATAAGGGTTGTGCTCTCTCCGTCTGAGTCTCACAGTCTTTTCTGAATTCATACAAGTTGTGCTTCTGATAGTCTGCTTTAATCACTAATTGAGATTAAACTGCAAATGAATATTACCATGGGATTTCGAGTAACAACGTTCACACTGCTGGAGTCACGTTTTCTCACTCCTGCCTAGGTGCTTGGCTCTTCTTAACTTTTATGGCTTTTTCATAGTCTTGGAATAAGACTACTCAGCTGGTGACTTATTAGCTCCCAACTAGTAACAGCTTCCCTCTAGTTTGCACTCACTTCTAACTGGACAGTGATGGAATTGTTCTGACTTTAGACACAAGACTAGTCTTTGTAGGTTTTGAAGTAAAAAAAACTACATCAAATAATAAACACAAAAGAAAGCCTTGGTTTATGTATAAAATCCTTTAAATCTCTAATTTTTATAGTCCAAGGAAACTTCTCTGTGGAGCAGTAATTTTCTGGTAGCAGAATTATTCTGAATTCTTTGAGCCAAATTGTCCTTTTTCTTTACTTCACTTTGACTCCTGGAGTGTACACCTTTGCAACATGCAGCTGGAACTGAAGCTTGCTTCTTTATAAAAGAGCTGTAAGCTGAACAAATAACAGTAGTTACAGGGTTGAAAATTGTTGGCTTCCTTGTATAATTTATAAAAGATTTAATTAAATGTTTCTTCAGCTAGAAGCAAATAACTGCTTCCTCTTAACAGCAACCTCAAGGAAAAATTGGACTGCTTTACAAGTGTGTAGGGCCCCACAAACCTGGAGGATGATGGTAGGGACTGTTGGACCTCTTAGAAACTGGGCAATCTGGAGTGGCTACTGAGAATCTGAGACCACAGGAGGCTTTAAGGCAAAACCATGGAACCTCAACTGTGGTAACCAAGGGGCTGATTACATAGTGTATAGTTTGTCTAATGCCTGTTTAAGGTAAAATTTATATAAAATTTAACACAAAGTGAGAAGAAGACATAATCCTAATCTGCCCTAAAGACGTATCTGTCAGTGATTAGGTTAAATATTTCTTTTTGCTTGTGGGTTGAATCACTAGTTTGTGCTGTGATAGCACTTGCATGTTTAATGCTGTACAGACAGGTGAAAGAATAGTTTATCCTCTGAAGACCAGTCTTTAAATCAGAGAACAATGATTTTCTATGTTACCCTACCTGCATGGACATTGCTTTCACTAGTACTATGATTTTGTGCCTGAATAAAGATAATTGATGTTTCATTTTAATTCTGTAAGAATATTCTGGCTATCATAGAATCATAGATTGGTTCATGTTGGAAGGGACCCATAAAGATCACTTAGTCCAACCCACTTGCTGTGGACAGGGACATAGTCCAGTTGACCAGGTTGCTCAAAGCTCCATCCAGCCTGGCCTTTGAACACTTTCAGGGATGGGACATCCACAATTTCTCTGGACGACCTGTTCCAGCTCCTCACACCCTCACAGTAAAAATGTCATTCTTATATCTAATCTAAACCTATTCTCTTTTAGTTTAAAACTGTTACACCTGGTCCTTTCATTACAGGCCCTGGTAAAAAAGACTCCATCTATCTTATAAGCCCCCTTTAAGTATTGAAAGACCTCAATAAGGTCTCCATGGAGCCTTCACTCCTCCAGACTAAAGAATTTTAAACAAAGCAGCAATATTTTATTGTAGGTTTGTGGTGAGTTGATCCTCACTGGATGCCAGGATCAAAGCCTCTCTAGCACTTACCTCCTTAGCTAGGCAGGGGAGAGAAAATATAATGAAAGCTCCCGGGTCAAGATAAGGGCAGGGAGAGATTACTCACCAGTTACTGTCTTGGGCAAATCAGCGTAGGCTTGAGGAAATCAATTGAATTCATTACCAATGAAATCAGAGTCAGATAATGAGAAAAACTATATCTTAAAAAAAGTTTCCCTCCATGCCTTGCTTCTTCTTGGGCTCAACTCCTGAATTCTATACTTCCTCCCCTCCAGCAGTACAGGGAGATGGGGAAAGTTTTATGCTTTACCTTTTCAGAGATTTTGGTCAACTCCTGAGTTAAACGGGAATGAAATGTGTAATTTGGCCACTGCCAATAGAGTGTTTTCATATGCCAGGAATTTTGTGCCCCTCTTTCCTAAGGACCGAAGAGAAGGAAGAATGTCCTGCTGGTAGAAGTCTGTTAATTCTGCAGCATTGTAGTCTCATTGTAGTCTGTCATTCTCATGGTATGATTTAGGAATCTCAAAACAATGGAGTTTTACAGTGATACCACTTTTAAAAGACTTCTAAAATGTTGGTTTATTAGCTGACTTTCATTTATAGTGGGCCTGACAGAAGAAGTCAGTGTATTAAATGATTTTCTTCTATTCTGACATTAGTTTAGTAGTACAATTTTTAATTTTAGTCATCATTCCTGTTGTCAATTTGTGCTAACTTCAAAGATGACTTAGGTGCACTGATGAAGAGCATCCGCAGTGTGTGTGCACCTGTGCATGAGTCACAGCTGGAGCCTGCTGTAGAATGTTTTGTCTCAGCAAGTAATTTCATTGGGTTTTGCCCTAAAAATAGTATGTACAGGGTAGGGCAATACATCTTACAATAAGTAGAAAAGCAGGTAAAAGGATTATTTTTCTTTTATTTCCTGTGTGTCCTTTCCCCCATTGCTCTCTATTCTGCTATCTAATGCAAAGCTGAGTGTTTTTCAAAGTTTCCTTTTCGAGTTGAGCAATTCAGTTATTGTAACTGAGACTTTTATAGTGAAAATATTCTGAGGAGAAGAACATTTATTAATAAAATGCATTTTCCAGCTTTGCAGGAGTTCCTTCAAACTGTAGTGCAGAATAAACAGTGCTTATTTCTTTGTTTTACTTGAAATGAATTTCAGTGTTTGGTGGTCACTCTCTTAAATAATCAATTCGTATTGTGTGAAAAACATCTATTTCATGTAGGAAATGATCCTTTAGTACAAATAAGATTTTGATGGAAATGTACACTACAAAGCAATGTAAACATTCTGAGTCTAGCAGGCAAGGAATTTTCCATGAGCTGTTCACAGTTGGGAAAATACAGCATTCTGCTTGCAGATTCAAGGCCAGAATCAGCTCATAGAACAGAGAACATGACCTCATTGTGCTTAGAGTAGCAATTTTTACTTTAAATTAATGTCTTAAATCAGGTGAATGTTATCTTTCCTCCCTTCTTGAAGATGCACTTGTCTCCAGACTGTATCTATGATTTTGCTTATCATGTTTTCTCCTCTGACAGAGGCCCTTTCTGGTAACAATCTAGCAGTTATACACTGAAGAATGTCTTACAAAAAGAAAAAGTTATCTTTCACAAGGTCACCTTTCAATCATTTGGTGTGCTGAAACTCCTATGTGAGCATGAAACCAAATCCTGATTGATTGATATTAATATTGCCCACTTCATCCAATATAAGGACATGCACTCAGTGTGGTGGAAAAAAAACTAATTCATAGTCTGGATTTCTGTATTCAGCTAGTGGGACTAACCACATTTCTTCTCAGCCTAAATGGAAAATGATATTTATTCCCTAGAGGATGTGTTAATTTTTCTTTCCTTCAGGAACAAACCAACCTGGCTAATCTTGACTTTGCATTTACATAGTAAAGTATTTGTTTTACTTCTGTCACTTTGAATCTCTTTTTAGATTTAAGCATGTTAGATCTAAAAACATAATTTGCTTTGATCAGCTAAGGTCGTGACATTTATTTAGAGACCAGTGACAGGCCTGCTTGTAAATCATTCCCTAAGACCACTAAGACTTTATACAACTCAACCTTGTGCTGTGGGTCAAAACTTTGTTCTGTTGTCTGGCTCGCTTGGCACAAGATTATACAAATGACTAGTAATACAAAGGCTGTAGATTTCTAAAGCTGGGCTGAGGAGGAATTTTAAGTATTTGGATTTGAAATTATAATTCACACACACCTGCTCAGCATTCCTGTAGAAACCTCTTCCTCTTTTTTGCCTCTCCCCTTTTTCTTACTTTCCCCAGGTTTTACTTCATATGTGGGTGACTTTTGGAGAGCCCTGGTCCAGTGGGTTTACTCAGACTGGGTTGAGCAGGGTAAGTATGGCCTAAGAGAGTACTTTTTTTAAAAGAGTGACTTCATTGCTATCACTTTCTGCAAAGAGAAGGGACAGCAAGAGAGCTAGGGTAGATGAGCCAACATGTTAGGAGGCAGAACAAGTTCGTTCATATTTATACTACAAAACTTACATAATTCCAGCTGAAATACAATTTTTGTTTTAGTTACTACAACCAGCAAGTAGTAACTAAGACAGAGAAAAGCTCAAATTAGCATGAGCATTTACTAACTGGTCAAATAAGCAATAAAAGAATTTCCCAGACTCTTGTTTACTTATGGTTAATAAAGTGTGAGATAACGAATTAGGACAAATTGCTTATTAACAGGCAACAGCTTAGTCAAGGTGATGTGTTGTCATGAACTACCAGAATGAGGTATAGATATCTATAAAAATGTCAGGTCCAAGTTGAAGCCAAAGCTTAGAGATTAGTTTATAATCACTTTTGTATTATACAGTGAATAGTTTTTACAAGTACATGACATGCCATTCCCTGTAATTAAAGAATGCTAATGAGACATGCCAGGCAGTGCTCTGCTGGGCAATTATACCAATTCATAAAATGACGTATGGCAGGCAGCAGAATGAGTACAGGGTAGACATGCAGACCACCAGCAAAAGCTCAGGAGTCTGGGAAATGCTGAGTTAATACAACTACATGAATAAGTAATTGAATTCTGGTATCTATTGATATGCTGATAGAAACAGAAAAAAGTGACTCAGCAAAGGTGTTGTGTTGCACACAAAAATATTTCTTCTCTCCTATTTGGGTGACTGATTTGGCCAGAAACAGGTTTGTAGAAAGCAACAGAGGTACTCTGGAGTGTTTAACACTGTCAAAGAATCACTTAAAAGCCATTTGCTTCAGCTTTAGCTGCTAGTTGTTGGCTTCCATGTATATAACATAGCATTTTTTTTTTCCTGTACCAAATATCCCCTTGGTAAGTCCAGGTTGGCTCTTTTCTTTCTGTCTTCTTCTTATGCACTCAGTTGCATTTCTATACAGTAATGATCTGATAGTGTGTCTGTAAAATCTCTTTGCTAGAATGAGTTTCTCTCAGATTCAGTTCATGGAATATAATTGCAGCATGCCTTTGTTCTCATTTTCCCAAGGCCATAGGTTCTGACTTAGTGCTTTGTACAATGCCTGTACAGAGAGTCAGGCTAAATAATTTCTTCAGCCCAAATACTGTAGCCTAAAAACTGGCAAACCATAATATAGGTACTCAGAAATAGGAGCAGGGCAGGAAGGAGAAAAATGAAGTCACCAAAAATTTATTTCATGCTTTCACTAAAGTTTATTTCCAATCCCTCTCTAAGTCCTTTTATTTCTTTCCAGAGGCCAGAAAAGTAAAGAGGAAATGATCAGTAATTTCAAATGATATTTTATTATGAACTATGAATCATTAATCTATTTAGCTGATGAACATTTTTATTACATTTTTATTAAATGAAGGACATAAGGTATTCATAATGTTTTCTCTGCTTGCCAAAAAAAGAAAAAAAAACAGTCTAGGGGAGATGCTTCAAGGGCCACAAGCTATCTGTGTACAACAAGCTTATATGCAGATCTGCAGCTTGTTACTGAAAAATAGGGTTCCCAAAACAGAGTAATCTTTTCTGTTTGGAGGCTTGCTGGTACTCAGAAAGACAATCCCTTGCTTAGGCAGGACATCCTCAAGTGGCAGAAGGGAAGGCATCAGGGTCATACTGAAATGAGGAGAGAGGGTGTTTCCTTGATGTTTGGTATGTGACATTTTCTGTAGTCTCAGGCTCAAAGGCAATTTTGCATGCCAAGTGACAGTCATGAGAGTTGTGTGGAACAGAAATAAACAGGTGCACAATGACAGAGTTGTGCCTGCTACTCAACACCATAGAAAATTGTGGTTAAGCTACAGTTTTATCAAGGGAAAGAGTGTAAGGCTGTAGGCATTTTTGCAGTAGGTCTATGCCAAAATAAAAGTCCATTTATTTTCAGTTCTATCTGTGAACAACCTACTTTTATTAAACTTTGCAAGTCTGTTTATCGTTGAGTCCTCTCATGCTTGCTGAAAACCTTTGTCTAGCACATGCTATTGGGATGAGAAGCCACATGAAACGAAGATCAAGATTGAGTCTGAGTTCCACTGCAGTCAGAGGAACTTTTCCAACAATCTTCTATAACTTGCCCCTATTTTTCTGAAAATGTTCCACAGCTACGCAGGAGAACCCAGATGTATCCACATTGGGTGCATTATGCCTGATTCCAAACTAAAAACATATACTTAGGAAAATTCATTTTATGTTGTTAGCTGTTGTCTTGTAAAAATCAGTCAGTCCCTTGCAGATTTCAGTACTAACTTTCCTTTCTATTGCTAGAAACCAGATGATACCTCAACACTTGGAAACTGTTTCCATAAATCCTGTGGGACCTTGAGGCATAGTGAGAAGCAGAATTTTCCAGAAGCTCTAATTAAGAGACAAACCCATTAGTGACACAAATACAGCATGACAGAGGAAAATGAGTCAAGTACAAAATAACAAATATTTCTTTAGTCACATCAGAACGTTGAGGTATCTGGAAGGATACAATAGCAATATGGTAGTAAGTTTTATTAGTAGCAGAGATATTTGTTGCAGCCCTTAAAGTCATGTTCAATGTGTCTTTAAACTCGGCTTTTTGCATTAACCATTCACACCTGGTGATACAACTATTTTTGGTGATCCTCATTACTTGAAAACTTTTAATCATTTTTCAAGTGTAAATCGTCAGGGTGATCCATGTATCTGGAGGATATTTAACTCAACAGGCACTTGCATTTGGTGTTTTCCCTTTCCCTGCAAGAGCAGCATGGTGAGTACTGTATATTTAGGCTCTGTATGTCTACTCTGCTGTACTGTGAGTACAATAGTTTTAAAGGTAATAATGTCAAGACTCTTTAAGGCAAGAATACTCTATCTTCTTTAACATCTCTCTTCAACTCCCAAAATAGCAAGGTCTGAGATTTTCCAAGGAGGCTGCAGAGAGTTACGGTCTGTCTTTGGTTCAAAAGAAATCATGATTTTTTTTGTCCCTAACCTTTCTAAGTTCCTTTTAAAATTTTAAGTTCTGACTTTTTTTTTATTTTTTTTTTTTTTTTTTTTTTTTTTTCCCCAGTAGGGCCCAGTGTGGAGAATACTGTGAAAAGAGTTAAGTTTTGGTACAGACTTCTGAAAAGCAGGAGTAGATGGCAAATGGGACTCTTTATATGCTGTATTTAGAGGTGTAATTGCCCATTCCAGTTTCTGGTGCTACCAAAGAAACACATGTGAAATACTGATGCAATCAAGGCTTCTTGTGCTGAAGGTGGCTCATTTTTGCTACCCTAAGTGTGTTTGGCTTGTTAGTGGAGCCACTATACCTTCTTTCTGGAGAGAGGTTAACAATCTAAGGAAGTGATTTGTAGTTGTCTTTTGTCATCAGTCTGCACAATTATTCTGTCAAGCTAGTTCACAGTTCATATTGCTCCATGGTGTTGATTTTGCACAGATGGGATGTGATCAGAATGCCGGCTCATCATATGTTCGTATTAATTCTGAGCAGCCTCATGGATATGCAGATGTGAATGTCAAACATATGACTTGTACTGTTCTGGCACTTGCCTTTGTCACTTTGCTGAGTGGTATCACATGTCCAAAAGACGTTTTGTCAGTTTCTTAGTGGATATGAAACCAGAGGTGCTTAACTGAGGGGCACCATGATGTTATGTGCTCCTTTTATTCAGTCCCCTCTTTGTCAGTACAAGACCAGGGTCAGGTTTCCTCAATGCAGATTTCCATCAGAGATCCACATTGCCTAAGTCCAAGGCAGTGGCTGCGTTCCCCTAAGTTAGGGTAATTTTTTAATTGTCTCTAGGTTTACCCTGACAAAAACTGCTGAGGAATACAGAGAACTACCAAGGGCAGCGTACTTTTCCAAGAGTCAAGATTGCTCATAAAATGAGGGGGAAAAACTGTCCTGTGCCTAGCCTTGCAAGGTGGTAATACCCATATGCAGAGTTTTAGATATCTGCAGTCTTCCCCTCAAAGCCCATATAGTGGTGGAGAAAGGTCACTGGATTAAGGTGTAGTAAAACCTAATAATTGAGGTTTTCCTTAAAAGTAGAAATCCAGTATCTGGTTGTACAATTAGGCTGTGGTATTAAAGGATTATATTGCATCTTATTGATGAAGGTATTTTTCAAGTACAATGCTGTAATGCTTTAAGTATTCTAAATTATTTTACTATAATCCCTCTTCTGGGACATAGGCTGATCTCTGAGGGCATTAGTTTACTACTTATTATAAAAAGGTTAGCCACATTGCCCAGTGGGCTTGCAATCAGCATATATGCCAAAATAATGGATGGAATAGCACAAATAGTGCCTAGACAAACCAATACTGTCATAGTCTACAAGAACACCGGATAAATCAAATATGGAAAGTACTTGTACAGAGTCTGGCTGGGTGTGGCAGGCTAGTAGAGAGAAGACTCCAGGTCAGGCATGAGCAGTGTGATATTGATTATGTGGATGATTATGATTAGGCTTATCTAAAATTACTAATGTGGTATATAACATAAGCAAGTCTAAAGGGTTATATTATAAGCAAGTTTGGAAAGAACCACACAGTTTTGTAGTATTTGGCCTTGCAGAATGCACAATCACAAAGTATCAAAGCACCTATGGTAGCTACTTTAGGATCTTATCTCCATATGTGACCAGATCTTGCTCAGAACTTTTACTCACCCATCCAAAAGTGAGTGTTCCCCCTCTTCAGTCTAGACATATCTTGCAGACATCCCTGTTAATGGGAATATCCATACAGAAGCTGTCTGCAACATCGGGAGACGAGTTTGCCCAGTTGGTCCAATATCCAGCAGCATTTTATAACATTTTGCAGGCAGATGTTTACCAAAGTCATTCACAACCATCACAGCTCCCCCCATCTCTGGAATGTATTCATTATACAACTTTCCAGACAGTTCCTCCTGCAAGTCCCACCTGATGTTCTTAGGAGGAATCACACTGCCCATCAGAGATGGCAAGGGGAAGTGTGTTTAAGATGAACAAGAAGACCAACTAGCTTTTGTTGCTGTTTCACTGGGATGGAGTTCATATCAGCCCATATGATGCTGTGCTTTTCATTTGAGTCTACAACAGTGTTGATAACACACCATTGTTTTGGCCACTGCTGAGCAGTGCTATCACAGCATCAAGGCTTTCTTTCCAAACCACTCCTCCAAAGACCAGTAGGCAAGGGACTGGAGGGCACACAGCTGGGGCAGCTGACCCTAGCTGACCAAAGGGATATCCTGTACCATATGATGTCATGCTCAGCACAACAAAGCTGAATTTTAAAATGTTACTGATTTTTGAACTTATGTTTTAAGGCAACTTAGTAGATATAATATTAAAAGGTCTGATTTTTTTTTTTTAAAGATGATGTGCTCAGCAGTCCTTGAAAATCAAGTCCCTCTTAAAATCCTACATATAATAATGAATACTTGCATTAGCTCCTAGATTTATTTGTGCAGGTGGACACTTTGAACAGCAGTGTGTACCACCTAACAAAAGTAACATGGTAGCAAGATGGGCAAGTTTGGAAGTCTATGATGCTCTTCTTTCTCATGGTAAAACAAGTAAGTTACAGAGCTATAGGAAAGAATATTGCTGGTGACCACCTTTAAGTTATCTATTTTTGCTCCATCTACTGAGTAGTAATGCAACGTGACTTTTGGCAGCTTCTGCAGCCTTCTCTTCACTCAAGCACATGTAATCATTACAGTGGTCTACTTCATCACAGCTACACAGCATAATTTTTTGCCTCCTTGAGACCCAATTAAACACTTGTGGAATATATTGAAGATTCTGTTTATCAGTGCATTGTTTTAAGTTTCGAAATTTGTTGGCTGTGCAATTAGTGTAACAAAGTGACAGCTGGCATGCAGCATGATTATGGCTCTGTTTTTTTGTGGAGGCAATAACAGTGAATGGGGAAAGTGCTAATTGCTGTAGTTGGTTTCAGTACACTACCTAGTTTCTTGCCTTTGCCTTCAGAAGAACCTAGATGGTTTTTTTTGAAGTTTGGCAATGTAAGTTTAACAGCAGTGGTTGGGGGAGCCCAGCTCCTCTATTCCCCAGCCTCCCGGAGTCTGGAGGGGATTGCGAAATCCCCACGTGGTCAGAAGTGAAAAAATGTAGCAGTCCCAGGTGGAGTAGTCATAGAAAAGCGTTTAATTAACTTTGTCCAGGGTATTTGAACCTTTCGGGCGGGGTTTAGGAAGGTAGGGTGTGATTGGGTAAGGGTTCGGGGGGAGTGGTGTGGCTTGGGGGACACCGGGGCCAATAAGGGAGCAGGAGAACCAATACCCAGTGGGAACCCAGGAATAGGGAATGACAGGGGATACATCCAATAGGATCGGGAGGGAGGCGGGGCTGGATACCCGGGAAAAGGGAAAAACTCTCTTCACATGTGGGCAGGGATTTCTAGGTATTACAATCTAAACAGGGGAGAACCCGTACATAAAAGACGCAGGTGATGTTGGATTATAAAGTCTCTGGTCCTTTGGAAGCTGTCGCAGTGGTGGTCTTGTATCCTGGGGCTTCTTTTTCCACGATGTATACTCTGGAAAATCCTCTGTCTCTGTTTCACCTGTGCTGTCGCAGAAGTATTTCCCAACGATTTTTTATTTTTTTTTTAACTCATTCAAGTAGGATAGAAGTTAACATTTCCTTGCTTAAAATAAGCTACCAACTTTTAGCATAGATTATTTATCATAGTATTCAAGCATGCCCCTTTTATATGGTGATTCCAGAATGCTGATTTGAACAAGAAATAGTTCATAATTCCTTCATGGACTGATGGGTGGGTAAAAACAAACTTTAACAAAATTTAACAGCAGAAATAAATGCTCTTACAAAATGCATTCAAGTATACCTGTATATGCAAGTGCATGATAACTTCCTAACTTACTAATATTGCAAAGATATGGTTAAATTTTTGAGTTGTTGTTAAAAACCCTTCTGCAAAATATGTTCATAATTGTTATAGTTTCAAAATCTTTCATGGAATTGGTTTTTATCTCTTACCAACACAGCAGTTTGGGAGTTGAAAACCAGAACTAGACAGCTTGTTGAAGCCCAGCCCCTCAGTACCTGCTCCCAGAGCCACCTAACTATCTAAAGCCTAAACACTTACTTTCAAAGGTTGTGGTGGGTTTTTGAGGACAGGCCCTCCTTTCCTAGTCCGGAAGGATTCCTCACTTTCCTTGATAGACAGCTTTTTTTTTAAACAGACACAGTAATTAAAGAAAGCACTGATTATTCAGGTAGCCTTCTTCATTTCTGAACTGAAGCTCTTTAAGGAAAGTCTGTCTTACAGCACACATTAGGTACACAGAATCACCCTACTCTAGTGTGATTTGAATAACTGAATAACTAAATCAGTGTTTCTCACCTGGCAATGCTTAAATGGACCTCTTTTCCCATTTACAAGCACAAAAGAGACTGAATGGTCACTCCCTGTGATATATATGTGTGAAAGGCATCAATTTCCAGTGCTGGAGGGTCATGCCTCCCTGACTGGACCCAAAGATCTAGTGTTAAAGGATTTTGATCTTTCTTCCTAGGACCTGAGTTTAGCTAGTGAAGGAGTTCAAATCTGTATGATTTTATGTTCAACATCAGGGTGACTTGGGTAGGAAGTGAAAAACACTTCTGGAAAAGCTTTTTTGTGTATTCTTAATGGGGAAAATAAGTGTTTGCATATCTGCTCTGTTTAACTGAGTTGGGATTATAATCGTTCAAGTTTTCATTCCTGACTGCTTTTGTAATGGGAACAGTGTTTGCAATGTGTTTGGTCTGCCTGGGCTTTGCTGGGTGCATTAGCCTAGCTTT
Organism: Anabacerthia variegaticeps; assembly: GCA_035583185.1. NCBI lineage: Eukaryota > Metazoa > Chordata > Aves > Passeriformes > Furnariidae > Anabacerthia > Anabacerthia variegaticeps. The sequence continues at coordinate 95,230,520 of JAWWEW010000078.1, forward strand.
ATGAAGGATTTACATTTTAAATTTGTTCATATTATTTTAATAAGAAACGAAAAGGTCCCCAGATGAGCCCATCCGGCAAGACTATAAAGAGTTAAAAGGAAGATGTAAAGGATGAGTGCAGCAAGGTTGGCAAGGGAAGTCAGAAACCTACTTAAACTCTTAAAGGGTAACGGTTTAATATAGATGGCATGCAGAAAAAAAACCTGATATAAAAGATTTTGGGATGCTTTTATTCCCCAGTGAAAAACAGAGAAAATAAACAAACAAACAAACAAGCAAACAAGACCAAAAGTATGAAAAGAGCCTTAAAGTTAGCAAAATATAGATCAGGGAAAATAGGAATTGTTCAATTTAAACCGCTATTTTAATAGATGTAAAGAATTTCACTTGACTTGTGACCTTCCAACAAAGCCAAGTTTCTTGTACAAGCTTTCTATTTTGGATAAGAAACATCTGTTGGACAAGTAAGTGCCTCAGGTATTTAGAAATAAAAGTCAATTTTATGGTGAAAAATGTAGTCGCTTATATATAGTCGTAGTGGTTGGTATCAATGGATAAAAAGAAATGGATTAGTTCCAAAAATCATGATGAATGCTGTTATGGAAATATAGTGGAAATCATGACCTGAGGGGTGTGGAATGGGTCTACATGTGGAACAAAATGAAATCTGACCTTTTTAATTATTTAGCTGTATTTCTCTATCTCCTTTTCTGTCTACATGCAGTCTACATACATACATACAGTAAAAGAAAGAGGGAGAGTCCAGAGTTTAAAGAAAATTGCCTCTGGTAATAAACTAACCTGTAGCATTGGAAAATAGGGGGAAATGTTACTTGATGAAAAATTATTCTGTAAATAATTAATACATAGTGCTCTGTCTTCTGCTGAAACAGTTATTGGCTGTAACTGGCTACAAAAACTGCAGCTGGTGGAGAGAACACCTATGGGTTCCATAGTGTTGGTTACAATGGTGTGATTTTTTTTTTTTTTGTTAGTATTTTTAAAGTCATTTGATATTTCATGTTTTTGATATTTCCCACATTTATGAATTTCTTTCAAGGATTCTGAAAAAAATAAATTATACTGGACCAAATATTTACTCCAAGCATAGCTTATTATGCTTCTTCAGCACAGAAAGGAGAGAAAGAATACTATCTTTGCATTTTTATCTGGAGCTTAGGAAAGTCATCTAGAAAAAATGCAGTATAATCTGAAGGAAAAAGAGAACAATTTTGACACTGATGTAATATTTGGATTTCACAAAATGTGGATAATGAGACAATGTTAAATGCTCTTTTAATGAATCAAAAAGTAGAACATTTGGGGACTAGAACCAATTTTTTCATGGCAGAAGAATTATTATTTTTTTTTTTTAAAAATGGTCAAAATATGTATTTGAATTAACCAAATTTCAGAGAAACTGCATTTCGAATTTGTCAAGGTTTTTTTTCAGTCAGCTTCTCCCCTTTACTTCTCCTTTCATCTCAACCACAGCCATAAAAAAGTAATTGTTACTTTATGCAAAGTATTAAAAAAAAAAATTCTTTTTGTTATAGGAAAAGAGTTAAAAGTTAATTAGAGTGACTTCTTTAGTAAAATAAATAAACATCTAAATACGTTTCTAGGGACAA
>JAWWEW010000078.1:95232250-95284627 GCA_035583185.1 Anabacerthia variegaticeps
AGGAAAAGAGTTAAAAGTTAATTAGAGTGACTTCTTTAGTAAAATAAATAAACATCTAAATACGTTTCTAGGGACAAATTAACTGCAGGATTCATTGGAGTTACATCACAGTGAAGGAAGTTCTTATTACCTTAAAAAAATTATTCAGTCCAACTAGGTATTAACGATATAGTGGCACAAGGTAAATAAGCATATAATGGATTAAATTTGATGGAAAGTCAATATATTGCCATGATTTAAAATTTTTGCTATTCAAATTCATTGAATAATTATGGTGGGGAAGAAGTAGTACATTACAGATTTTGTGTGCACTGGAATGAAAAGCTTTAAAAACTTCAAAGGCTTCAAAATCTATCTGTAAGTTAGGTAATAATAATAAAAAACCTAAAATGTGTGTTTTATTTTATTCTTTTTAATTACCATATGATTTAAAAAATAGTTTTCACAAAGAAAGTACTAGATTTATATTTTTTCCTGCCTGAAAAAAATTCTATTTCACTGAAGCATGAGCCCTGAAAGTTGTATTTGTTTAGGTATTGATTATTTCCTTTTTTTAAAAAAATAGCAAAATACATCATCTATCACTGATATTCACAGAACTAAGTTTTCCTCTATCCAAATTTTTCCTGAGATGAAAGTAATTTATTTTTAAACCTTGCATTAGTCGATCAAGTCCATCTTAATATTCAGGTCATCCATTTTACTGTTTCCCTTGGCACTGTTTGTCAGAAGGTTTAAAGTCACTTGAAAATCTTTGTACACCATGGTGACCTTCAGATCAATTGCCATTTTTTCCTTTTTCCATGCTTTTTTCTCTTTACAGTCATTGTTTCCTATTTCTACATATGCGTCCTTCTTTTTGATGTTATTCATGAAAACTGTTTTTAAAACATAATAGTGACCATTGTGCATCATGAAGATGAGATGCTTTACCTGTGTTTTGTGAATGTGAGGTTATGAAATCCTTTTAGAAAGTGCTATTCTCTCCTATAATTTATCTGTACCAGTAACTCTCATGTAACTTCCACAAACACGTATATCCCCTCAGATCCCAATGTTTCTATCACCTTTGGAGCCAAGTCTTACGTAGGCTTACACCAAATGTAAAGGTAAAATGATAATGTAAGAATGGATCTTAGCAATTTTTCCCCCCTGAAGTCAAATTGAGTAAATCTTACATTATATGTTACCACCAACTTATTTTGAACCTATGCACATTTTCAAATAACTATGACTTATAAACTGTTTTCTTACTTTGCTACTTTTTGTAATGGATCAGGGTGTAGAAACATTGAAGATGTATAGGAAATTGGACTACTTGCTAACTTGGGAGCAATTTGTATTAGCTACTGTCTACTTCATCTCCTCTTATTGTTTGGTTTGGAAATTAATTCTCCTGCACCTTTGGTGCCATGGAAAATATAATCTACTTTTTTAATAGCTTCTAGATCAAATAGCTCAACTCTGGGAAATGGGTCCCAATAAAAGCTCCATTTTGTTATGCTGGGCAGCAAATCCATATTATAGAAGCCATCTTCATTATTCATTGGTATTTTGCTAACTTAGAGTTTCCTTCAAGTAGTGTTAACATTTGATGATGGAAAATGAAGGCCAATAAGCTGTACAGTGTGCATGCTTTGTAAAATGAATTGGCCTTTTGGGAATAGAAGAGCTACAACTTCAGTGGTAACAATTATATTTTTATGGTCCAAGACAGAAATAAATGTTGAAATGGGAAATTAATGCAAAAGCTTAGTAGGAAAATTATCAAAAGTTTAGAATCTGAGTGTAAAAATCATTGTAATATATCTAAATATTTGTTTATGAATGTTCAGTTACATAGGAGCTGAGAGTTATAAATAAGGTTATAATAACCCATTTTCCTAACATCAAATTCTGGCTAAAAATGTTTTTATTAAAAATGTGCATCATGCGGGTTCTACTTCCTTTTCGCTCAGGTACCATTTTCCTCATTGCTTAAGGTAATAATTGAATAAAGACACATTAATGAATCAAAGATCACTCCAATTTCTAGTTTAGTGATTGATAGATAATGATAGACCATAAGGATATGAAGTCATATTAGTTTGATACTGTAAATTCAGAGTAATTTATTATGCTATATTAGGGGTGATACTTTTGTTCATCTGCAGAAGATATCAAAGCAAGAAAACAAAAATCAGTAGTGAGAGTAGAGTGAGGTCCTAAAATAAATACATTAAAGAACATCTGCAAATCCATACTGTGGTAATGCCTGAAAATGTATACAAGTCTCTGCTGGTCAGTGCTGGCTAGTGTCATCTTGCTTTTTTTCAATTTGTTATGCTGCTGTTCATTTGAATTACAGAGTCTGTGATGGCTGGCAGCAGTTAGCAATATTGTATACAGGGATGTAATTTGCTTCATAACCTTTATTAATAAAGGATTCCATAAAATCCTTACTTGTATTAAAAATTCCCAGAGGAATTACCCATAGGAATTAAATTCATCCTCTTTTATTTATTTAATCTGATTAAACTTTTCATGCTCTAGTATCTGCATGCATGTTTTCATGTGCAGTGTGCACATATGCCACACACAGGATAGAAAACAGGTTTTTAAGAAATTTTAAGGCTCCAGTTGTTGAGAAGCAAACCTTTGATTTTCATATGTGCATAGCAGTGGCATTTGCTTGTGCACATCTGACTTTATATTTGTGCTGGAAAGACCCTAGTGTTTATCATAACGGCCAGAAAATTATTAATTTTTGTGTCAGAGAGCTCCATCCTAACTCAAGGTGAAGCTACTGTACTCAGTTTTTCATGAGCACATTAAATCAAATAAGGAAATAAAAGATCTCTCACTGTGCTTAAAATATTTAGAAGTATGAATGATAGGATTAAAAGACGTGGCTATCCAGGGTCTGGCAGAACGTTTGTGTCAGAGTGAGAACCTGAAGACAGACATATCAATAGTATGGTGACACCATGTGAACAGCAAAGAAATATTTTTCAGGGAAGGCAAGTTCCTAAAATATTTTAGGGCCGTAAAAAATGAAAAGAGATTTTAGGTTTTTTGGACAGTACATGGGGAAAGATTAGGCCTTTCAAACAAGATCCACTTCAGTCAGCAAAATGAACAGGGAATTGCCAGAAGTCAATGCTTCCTTATTGCCTATTTAGACATGCATTAGGTGATGGGAAGTGTTGAGATGAGGAGTTGGTTTTAAAACTCAGATATCAGAGCTTCTTGGCACTCCATTCAATTTCTCAGCCTAAGATACTGCTTCATTAATAAATATCTACTTAAGCTCTCTGAAAAGCAGACAGTTTTCAGAAAATTTGAGGCAGTTGCTTTGTTGGTTTTTTTCAGTGACCACAGTTCCTAATTTGCAATTTCAGAGTGAGAGTGATTCTGTTCACAGCATACAAGTAACTAAATTCTGCTTAAATCCCTTCAGACACATAAACTGGGATTGGGGTCAAGGAAATTTAGGATTTACCTTTAATGCTTGAAGTGCCCCCTCTTTCTTAAAGTAAATACGAGTAAGTCAATGTCCAATATTCCTGCCTTTACTAATTTTTCTATCTGCTGGACAGGCCTGAGGAAAAATACCACTTATTGCTACAGTATGGAGGCTATGGGTAGTTTAGAGTCTGTGTAAGTGATTTATCTTTAATTTTGTGAGCTGACAATTCTGTTTATTTGAAAGAATAAAGAAACATGGTGTTAACTTTGCAGCAAAATGGGAACTGCTGCTGAAAATTGCCAGTTGAAGAGTGGGCAGCCCATTAATTCAGAAGGCAGTTGTTCTGGATTTTCCAACAGCCAGATTAGTGTTAGTTTTGTGGAAAATTTTCCTTCTATGTAAAATCTTATTTTGCAGGTAGTTCACAAAAGCAAGATATAAACAGATAGAGTAGAATTCCTGATCAGTAGGTGGAAAACAGTAAAAACCCCCAGAACATTGATATATTCAGCATTATGTGTTTAATAAGAAGCTGTTACTATTGATTTATTTGTTTTTAATTCAGCACCCCTTAAATTGGTTTGCATTTTTATAATATTTTTTTTTGTCAATATGTTTCAGCATCTGTGTAATAGAGTCTTGGTGCTAAGGCAGATCAAAGTGTATCAGGTATTTCACAGTGTGCAGCTTAATGAAATGTGGCTTACAAAATTTTTAGCAATTTAAGACTTCAGCAACGTGTCATCAGGGGTGCTGGTGGCACACATGCAAGTGGAACACTGAACACACTTAACTGAGCTCTTTGAAAGGAGGTCTGGATCCACCCTCCCTCATGGGGAATGAAGGACTGTCTCATGAAGTCATGTGTACTCCAGGCCACTGAGGAATAATGAAAATATCTGATTTTGAGATGTATGGTCTTTTAAGGTTTTTGTTTCCTATCTAAAGGCTAAGTGATAGAAATCCATTAGATTTCATGGGACCATCTCTGCCACCATCTCTCATTCAGAGTAGTGCCCGACGTCATCATATTCACTGATTGTCTTCTGTGGGTTAAGAGGAAAGCTGGAGAACAGATTTTTTTTTCTTTTTTTTTTTTTTTTTTTAGTTTGTTTGTCTGTTTTTGTTCTTCTTTCGTTGTGTTTAATCATGAGGCAAAATCTTCAGTACCAATTATTTATCTCAGTGGAAATTATGTTGACCTTGTACTAATGCTGCCTGCCAACATTCCCTTAGAACAGCAGTGGAGGATTTAGTCTATTATTTAAGGGTTAAGAGGAGATGTGTTTCTTGTCCTGCTTTATTTTGTCTTTGGTGGTTTTATTTTGGTGTGTGCTTGCTACAGTAGTTCCGGAGCCCTTGAGAAACAATACTACTCTTCACTTCAAATCAGTCCTTAAACACTGAGGAAGTTATCCTCGTAATGACCAGGTGGGCTTGCTTTATCATGTGAGTTGGCTGTTAATCGACAGGCTGTTCATTTCTATTGGCTTCACAACCAGCCTAATCAGTTCATTACTGAGCTTAACTAAAGTGTTCTCTTCCACTCTGCAAGAGAAATACTTCTGAAGCAAGCAGATGGGCACTTGACTGCCTTTGCTATCAATGTGTGCTGTGTGCTGTACTTTAGATGGCTGGCTGGCAGCAATCCCAGGCTCTTTGCTTCCTGAGATCTTATACTGCTACAATTCCATTCATGGCTGATGAGATTTTGCATGTTCAATAAATGATGCAAGACTAAGGAAGACACACATGCATGCAGACAGAGAATGTTAAAAAAAAAAAAAAAAAAAATAAAAGAAAACAAAGAAAAGTTCTTACAGCAGTTTAACTTTTAATGCTATTGGGCAAATGAAGACTGAAAGTAAAACATTTATTGAGAAAAAATGTAAGGGTAAATTGAATATTTTTGTCAGTTGTTCTCTGCTTTCTAGGTCAGCATCTCATACAGAAGACTAATTTGTTATGACAGGTAAATGTGTTTTGCTGTCTAATTGTTTGGAATAGCATTACAGCAGGCATACTGCTACAATAAATTTACTTTGAAGATTGAAATATATATATACTTATATACTTATATCACTGTAGTGTTATCCCCCTCCAAATTGTCCCTCATCCAAGTGAATTTCACTATTTTTTTCCTCACTCATTAAAAATCAAACAAAAAAAAGCCACAAAACAAAACAACAAACAAACCAACCAAAAAACAAAACCAAGTAACCACCACAAAACAACTGTATGAATCCCTTCAGACACACACACACACACACACACACACACACTTGCAGGAAAAATCAAAAAACCCAAAACATTATTGTTATAAAACATATGCAGGTCAAAAGACCAGTAATCACCACCTGTGGATTCAAGTATAGAATTCTTAAAATTGTTGCTCTGGTGCTTGGTATACTTCCATTCATTAATGAGGAGTAGCTGTTAAAAAAGATTATTTCAATACCAACAAGGTAGCTTTTAGATAAATAGTATTAAAAGTCCTTTAATAATAATGGATTCAAAACGGAGCTATTGAAGCATTTCAGAATGAAATGTTTTATTTTCAGTAGAAAATTTCTTATCATTATTTTAATGTTATGAAATATAAGGTAAAATGGCTTTATAACTTCATGTTTCTGTCAACATTTGAGCGTTCCCTCCATAATTTTTTTTTCTTTTAATTTTATTCCATGGATTTTCCATCAGAATTAAAAACCTGTTTTGAAAGTTAGTTATTCAATGTTGTTATAGTTACTGTTGCAATGTACAGTGGATATACTTTCATGAGTTTAAAATCCCCTATACTGAGACAATAATGTTCCATTTTAGCATAAGTATAAAACCACTAAACCAAACTGAAATAAAAAACTGTCTTTTGGGGAGCTATTGAGAACTTATAAAGAGTTTCTGATTTTAGTTATCTATTACTGTGTATGCAAAATATCATATGAATTGTTGGTAAGGTTCTTTATTATTTAGTTAGGCAATGGTGAATATACCGCTCTCAATTTATGATAAGAATTTTATTATATTTTTAAAATATTGCCTTTTTTTTTGGGGGGGAGGGGAGAGGAGAGGTGTTTGGGATTTTTTTGTTAGTTTGTGGGGGTTTTTTTTTGGTTTTTTTTGTTGTTTTTTTTTTTTTCTTTACTACAAGTAAGAAAGAAATTCATCTGCAGGCAAATGCTTCAGTCAAACATAGATGTATCATTATTGTGTAGTCCATCATCCTGACCTGGAAAAAGTAGAACTTGGTCTTATGACCATGATTATTTCTCCTTAGATCAACTTCATCATGTTTCATCATTTAAGGCCCAATCCAAAGCTTCTTGTATTCAACAGGAGTATTTATGTAGGCTTCCATGAGCTTTGGATCAGGAGGTAAGAAGTTCCAAGTCTCATTGTCTAGTGAGAACTAGTGGATTTTTTTTCAAAAGAGGAAGCAGATATTAATCTGCTGCAAGAAACTCTATTACATGTTCTTCTAAACATTTGGACTAAGCCCTGGAATTGTTGTACAAGACTGGCTTAACATGCAAGTCACGTTGGCTGACCCAGTGTGAACCTAAAAATCCTCTGAAAATTTATAGCCTACAAATCCTGGCTGACCTCCTTCACCTTATTTCATGCCTAGCTACTCAATAAATATTGTGCTGGTGTGTGTTTGTTTGGCAATAGATTCTACTAGGTGTTAATTTGGAAGGTTCCTATGTGCTTACCCAGAGAGAGCACAATTTCAGTATCAGTCTGAGGTGTCTCTAGTACAAACGCTTTGACTCAAAGCTGCTCCACAGTGTATGTGAGAATGTAATTTTGCAAGCCTGAGGATGAGAAGTGGAAGCTAGCCTTGACCTGTGGTTTTCTTGAAATAGAAAGCAGAGACAAATGGCAGAGCTTCCTAGAGAATAAAGGCAAAATTTCAGAATGATGACTTTGCTGCTTGTGCTACCCTGGAAAAGATAGAAGGGAATAAGGATGCTGTCTCATCACCTGGGTCTTCCGTCTTGAGGGGGGCTTGGAGTAGGTTCTGGAACACAGCCTAACCCTCAACCTCAACCTCAGCAGTGGCTGCAGCAGACCCATTTTTCATTAAGGTTTGCTGCAAATACAGATGATGTTTGCACCATGGCTATGGCTATTCTCTCATTGCTTTTTGAAGCAGCCACTCACTTTGTCTGAGACTAAAGTTTACTTTGTTCTTCCAGTCTAATTCCATTTTTGTTTTGCTTTGATTTTAGAGATATTCAACACCTATTTATGTCCTTACAAACTCAGTTGCAAAGACAAATGGTTTTTTAAAGGCTTTTAAAAGACATTCTTAGGATTGATTATGACATTTCAACAGCTCCTCCTGTGCTAACATTGTAGTTGTACTGCTGGCTATAGAAAAAATAATAAAAAATATAAAAATCTATCTGGTTCAGAGTCCATCAAAGATTTCAGAGGAGTTTAGGTGAAGAAAAGCTGTGAAGGTTGGCATGAAGCATTCTCAAAACAAATTTTAGGAAGAATCAGTACAAATTAATCCACAACAATTAGGCCAGCAACAATAAAACAGCAAAGAAGTAGTGATGTTAATTGTGAAAGTTTCTTAACATTTTTCTCAGATTGTAGTGAATAATGATGTACTTAAATAATGGTTATTTTGATTCAGTAAACACGTCCTTATTGTACAGGATTACCTCTAAAAAGAATGCAACATAAAGAGTACTTAACATTAAATTCTAAGACAAAACCTTTATTTGCAAAGGACTGGGTTTTCCTTACACTTTTCATATTAGTATAATTTTGAATTAACTTTGAAATTCATATATCCTTGAAGTTATTTGCTTTTATTTATGTTCACATTAGTGTCCATGAAAAAGTTCCAGTGTAATAATATTTCCAAGGACTCCTATTTCTTCCAGTGACATATGGTCAATTTCCAAAGGAGTCTTTTGTCTTTTCTGTAGAGAGTCATAATGGGGAGTCTTTCTTCATAAAAAATAACAAAATTGCCATGAAACCCAGGCATTTGTGTAGCCAGTATATTTTGGCAGATCTGATTGCTTCAATCAGATGTTCAAAATTATGATTATAAGCAGATGTCAGGCAGCTACAGCAAAAAGATTTTTTCCCCTCTCCTTGTATATGAAAGAATTAGAACAATAAAGGCTTCAATGATTGATTTTTGCAGTCTGTGATGCAGTAATTCAGTAAAATTGAAATCTGACATTTGTTGACTTAAGATTAGCAGCAGTCAGACACAGGGAGAAAACAATGCATTATACACTTTCTGATTTATGTCCCTAATCCCTCTAAAATGTCAAATTGAAGGTGAGAAAGAGCAAATCTCCTGTGCAAGAATGTAATGAGAGAAACCCTTGCCATGTGACCCACAAACACTTCCAGAACATCATTTCTCCTGACTGCAGAGCAGCGATATTTTCATACTGGTAATTCTGAACACGCCAAATGAATTTTGGTGACATTTACTGCTCAGATCTCAGCTTTTCTTCTTCCAGTCATATGTGTAATACTCTCTTCCCGATTTCCTGTTCCAAGGCAACATACAGTGCAGATGCACTGAAGTGTGCTATTTGGACTTCTTTCAGGCTGACTCCCACAAGAATAGCTGCCATACATCTTGTGCTTCATTGCCTAGTTATAAAATAGAGCACACACTGCACATGGCCAGTAGAAAGAACAAAATTAGATAAATCAAGAGCAACTGACTTATAACCTTTCACACACACAGACCTTTTTTAAATTTTTTTAAAGCAAACAGCTTAATGACAACTGCCACTGAACTATGAACCTACTCTGTCATCAGCTAAGTGCTGCAGGTTAATGATGCAGGTTATACAGTTCTTATGATCTGTTTTGAAGGCAGGATAGAGCACTTCACTCAGAAAGTCTCTTCTTTACTTAGTCCTACCTTTCTGTTTGCTCAATGTGATAAAAGTTTCTTTTTTTGTATTTTTTTTTAATTAAAAAAGCCTATAAACCAAACAAACAATAGTGTTCTTTTGGATTGCTCTGGCTTGTTTACTTTCTCCTTTTTGCACTTAGCATGATTTGGATAGACAACGTATTTTCAACAACATTTAATGTTAGTAGCTGTTTGTGAACAGACTGGTTCGTTTAATGCTTCTCTAAATGGTTTTTCTCCTTTTGTTGTGAGAACTCTTAATTTTTATCAGAAGGGGACAACTACACAAAACCATTTTCTTCAAGTTAGATCCTAAGTTTCTGCTGAGACATCTATTTTATGAAAGGCAAACTATTTCCATAGAAAATCACCTTATCAAAACCACAGGTATTCATCAGAAAAGATTTGGATGGAAACACTTCATCCAGTCTTATTTCCTTCTGCACTAACAGCTATCTTCAGTGCACAAATCTTTGAATGCCTTTCAGTTATATCCCTGGGCCTCAAACATTAGAGATGTACCCTTCCCTAACAGTTGCCTCATTTGCAATTGCCTGGTCAGCACTCAGCCCTCAAGCACAAGTTCAGGGTTCCATAATATTGATTTTTTATACCCAAGTTAAAATCTGAAAAAATTGAAAACATTCTGTTGAAACAGCAATGATGTAACAGCCATTACTTATATACTTTTGAAGTTCTTAATTATCCTATTAGTTTACTAAAAAAAAAAAATAAAAAAAATAAAAAAATGGAGGAACATTCTTTACGGTGATTGCCTTTTTTCCTCTTCATGGTAGCAACATGTTCATATTTACATGTTCATGTAAATAGAACAAAGTTCTATTTACAATCTTTTAATACATTAATTTTATGCAATATAAATTTAATGTTTACATTATGTCTCAATACTGTTAACAAAAACTAAGCACTAACTAATTCTTTGTTGCAACAGTCTGTTGTCCAATTTTATACACACTCCTCATTGTGCACTCTTCAATAGTGAGATAGCACAGTATTAGAAGATATGCATGATTTTTTGTGGCAGTGGGCTTGTGAAGAAAAAGAAGAAACCAATCATAATGCCTTAAAAACTGAGGCTTTTACTGTATTTGTAAAATGGATTCTTTGCCTTTTTTTTTCCTGAGTCACCTTTCTTCTCCCCAAGACCCTTTGAGAAAACTCTTACCTCCCTAGGTCAGTATGCAAGAATTTGCCTTGGCAGGACTATGTGAAACCCCCCCTTATTGGTCCTTTGTTACCCCTTTCCCCATTGGCTGTTATCTCTCGATTCCTATTGGTTGTAACCAAAATCCCCTAAAGCCCTTTAAATACCCCTGACCATGTGAATAAACTCTCTGCTTTCCCCTCCTGTGGTCTCAGGGACCACATGGACGGGGGGAACAGGAAGGGGGAGCGTTCCACCACACTGTCGCAACTTTTCATGACTTTTTTACTTATGACTAATGTAGTGTTCATTATTATCATGAAATTATTTCTAAATAGTGTGTGCATGGTACGAAGTTATTACTGGCATATAAGATTAACAGGGAGAAAAATGACAGTGGGACTTAGGCTTTGTCACGAAATTGATGTGTGCTTAATAATGCTTTTACTTCTAAATTTAGAGATTTTAAACCCCCAATGTTCTAAAAACAACAATAAGAAATACAGCAAAAGGGAAGAGTGGAAACTACAGATGTTAATGCCAAACACAGTAAGGCAGATCTGTTTCAATATCCCAGAAAATTACAGATTCTATGGAGTCTCCCCAGCTTTGTCTCATTCACCCTGGACATGCATGTTAAGGCAGGAATGATTAGGCTTTTCTAGTCCTGATTAGTTTTGGGGTTTGAGATTTCAATTTCTACCTCAACTCTCGTGTGCGAAGTGTAGTTTCTTGATAAAGGTCCCTTGGCAAATTTCAAGACACTTGTCATGACTGACTGGGTCAGTGAGACTATCCCCCCAAAAAAACAGAGGACAGGGTCACGCAGTGAGATAGAGTTTGGACACAATTTTCATAAACAAAAAGCTGGTAAGAAACATTACACTGAGCATAAGTGTTAAACATCATTTTGAACCTAAATGAACATGCTCTGTTGAGTAATATGGAGTACTAGTTTTTGCTCTCATGTGCTTTCATGTGCCTTCATGTCTATGTGACCACGTTGAAGTGGAGCAGAAAAGGTGGATGACAATGAACACATATGAGGTTTCTATGCAGTGTTAGCAGGCCTACTAATAGACACCTTTGTTCTTAGTGGCAAGGAGAGTGGTTAATCTTTGTGCTGAATTGCTATGGCAAGCCTCTGTCTTTAAATTCCATATACTTTGCATGTCAGTCCTTCTAAAGAATAATGTTATTCAGTGATCATTCAGGGCTTGCTACATTTGGCATAACAGTTGCACCAAGAGTTAAAGACTTCTGCTAAGTCTGAACCTCAAGGGACATGAGATTGGCAGGGTAAGTAACTAGTGCTGTATGAAATTTCATGGCTTGTATAGCCAGCAAAAATAAGAAACCTGTCTCATGACTGACAGAGAAGAAATACCAAGTCGTGTACAGGATGAAAAAAGGGTAGGCACCATCTGCTACTCTGTGGAGTAGGATTATAAAATATGTCAGTCATGCAATTGCTGAGAAAAGCAGAGAAATGCTGCATGTCACTGCATCTGTTATCACAGGTACGACTTTCAGGGTAGAATAAAAATGCCCGATACAGTGTAGAGAAGCTGCTGGTGGTGGTCGTGTGGGCTTCAGCACTCCTGCACATTCAAACTCTAAATTCCAGGGATAGTCTCCATCTTGATGGAGGAGGAAGCATACAGAGAAAGGCAAAAGAGATCTAATACTCATTTCACTCTTTGTAAGAAGAGAAAAGATAAAATATTTCTAGTCTAAGACTTTTTTTTTTTTTCCGTGTCATATCCATCCTATTCCTGAACTAATGGCTTCTCATACAAAGAATTTGAAAGCTCCCTGGCTTAAAAGTTTTACAGATGCTTGAAAAAGTTCTTCATTCTGAATCTACTCAGAGTGGCAGATGTTTAATATCCATGACACTCAGGTTCTCAAGAGACATGCATTCACACAGGCATCAGCATGGCTGGAGGCATATTCTTGGCCAAAGACCCTCTGGCCAAGGTCAGAGGACAGACGGTCAGATTTTTCAATGGGCAACTGTTGCATGTGCAGAGAACAAGGCAGATTAAGGGGGCTGGTGTGCTCAGTTCAAAGGTGCATGGGATAGGGAGGTACGTCCTCAGTGCACTAGAAAAGTGGCATCTATTTTAGTCATCTTCTATAAGTCCAGGACCAGGGATGCCATACTGTTGAGTTAATATTGGAAAAACTGAAAGGTGGAACTAAAAACAACTGAGGTAGAGGTAATAATAACAGTCTGGTTTCCTACTGCAGTTTAGTCCTTCAGGGGATGCAGTTTGAAGTACTAAAAAAGGATGTTCTGTGCATATCTTGTCATCTTGTGTTCCAGCCTCCTGCTGAGTAGATTTCTTTATACAGAACTTGATGATTAAACTTCTGAGTTTGCAGAAATATCATTTTACTGATCACTTGGAGGAATGTGGTTTCTCTTCTTCCCTCAGTTCTTAGTGAATGACAGAAATCCACAAGAAATCAAAGGAATGATACTGTCTTCATAATTGACTTTGGCAAAGACTCTGGGTTTGTGCTGTAAGTTTTATATGTTTGGGAATGCTAAAGGGGAAAAGGACAAAATTTGAACAAAATTTTTTTTTTGTTGTTGTTGTTTTTTGTTTTTTTTTTTTTTTTTCTGGATGAACATTTTAGTCTTCTTCCATAGGTAGAGCATATCCAAATCAGAGAGTATTTCCCAGAGAAATCGAAGTTCCTGATGGTGTTTATAGAACACCTATATTTTTTTTGAGATTTGATTACATATGAACCCATGGCAAGATCACCATTGATCCAATTCTGGCTCTGCATTACCATTTACACTGATGCACTGTATCTGAGCTCAAAAACATTGCAGTCCACTTTTCATTAGTTTAAGTCACAAACAGGCCAACAATCATTTGACTCATTGAAAAGTGGGTAACAGAGATGTGCTTGGAAAAGATATAAATTACTTGATTGCCCTTTGCCTGACCCTGCCTTTTCCCTTTAAGTATTTAGTTTCATTCTGTTGCAAACCTAGTTATACTGCTCTGTACACTTCTGATTCTGTCTGCTATTTCTAGAAAAGCAGTTTCTATAGAAAACCACACAGAATCTTAACATGGATTCATATTTTCTGATTTGAGACAAAATTACCATTTCCATATCTATGTAGATTTCTCTATTGATTTTAGAACAATATATAAGACCTAAAAAGTATTTTGACAACTGAATAAGAAAGAAATTCCTGGTGCCAGTCCTAAGGAGGCAAAAAGTGAAAATAATAAAGTAACTGTTTGAAAATACTAAAACTAGTCAAACAATACCCAAAATAAAAGACCTTTTGGATTTTCAAATTTTATACAGATGCACATATAATATGCATATCTATTATATGTAGTATATAGTACAGATGCTCTTTACAAAAAAAAAAAATAAATAAAAGAAGCTGTAAAAACTACTAGGAGAATCAGCAAATTTATAGTTATTCATTCACAAATTGCCAGGAAATTTCTGATTCTACTCTGTGGTTTTTTTTGAAAAGTAAGGAGTCTGTTTTTCAGATCCCAATGGTACAGCTGGTCAAAAAAAAGCTTTCCTTTCACTAGAATATGAATCATCATTTATATGGCATTCACTCGAAGGACATAAATATGGAACACTAAGTTTTCACTTCTTTTAGGATCCAGATTTTGAAAAAAAACTTTTCTTTTTCAGGGGCTTGTATCTCAGTAAGAAAGAATATCACACTGGAAAAAAGAATCTGAAAATTTCTTTCTTACAGATTTTATTGGACTCTATTAGGTTTCAAAGTGTGTTTTATTAATTTTGTTATTCTGCCATGATCTCCTTAGATTGTATTGCTTACCTATATAGATATTTAGAGAAAAAAATGCACAAATTGCTTATATTAAAAGTCAGCTTTTAAGAAATAAGTTTAGAGAACAGCTACAAAAAGAAAATCTACAAGAACAGTGATTCTGGAATAAAAACTGTTTGTTTTAAAGAACATCAATTTTGGAGGAATTGGTGAGTTTTTCCAGTGAATTATGAATAATAAATAATATTAATTCTTCTATGTGGGAGGGATAAAATACAACCAAAACTGGAAAATTCATGGGGGGGTGGAAGTAGAGAACACAAACCAAAAAAATTATTGCCTATGTTTTATATTAAAGATTTACCAACTAATAATGATGATGTTGATTATCATGTGGATAAATATGATGATCCCTTAGTTGCATTCTCTAACTCCTTGAACAAATATTAGGACCTGGTCAACAGACCATAATTATTCTAAGTAATTATCTGCTAGCACAAAGGGCAAATTTTGTCTTGATATTTGAAGTTTGAACATAATTTATTTTAACATGACCATGATTGGTAAAGAGATTTCCTATATGTATGTAGAGAAGATATGGACTGATAAAACAATATATTAAATTTTCATAAATGTTTACCTTAAAATATGAAGAGAACAAAAAATATAAAGATTATTCATATTTGGATTTATGTTGGGAGCAGTTATAACATGATTAAAAAAAAGAAAAAAAGAAAAAAAAAGAGCCCAGACACAACTATTGAAACTACTTAATGAACACTAAAATTGTAGTTTTGTAATCCTATAATCCTTACAGATATTATAAGATTAATAATAATTTGGTGAAAAACAGATGCTACAACATACATATATAAAATGTCTGTCCATGGGACTAGAGTGCTACCTACAAATTTGTCCAAACTGTTTGAAAGGTTAATAAAAAGACTCTAGTGGTCTAGCCCTTAAATTAATACTTGCATTTAATTGTAAGGCAGATTGGGTTTTGATTTTTTTTTTTTAACTTCTTATTAAAGACTCATTTATCTTGACTTTCTTGTTAAGTCTGACTATTTCTATCCTCTTAATGAGTGAAGTTATCAAACTTCTCTTCTTTAATTGTTCTGCAAAATTTCAATGTTATTGACTGCTTCTCAAAGAGGAAACAAAAAATCCCCATTCCTTTATCCAGCTGAGTGAAAAGAAGAATAATTTTTATGAAAGAGCTACAGAAGACATATTAACAAAGTATCAGAGCAAGTATGTTGGCTGGTTGCTTGACTTCAAAAATCTAAGTCTATTAAACTCTCAAAAATGAAGGATGAAAAACTTTTGTGAGATTAAATACTGGTATCGAGATGCAGGTTTAGTATTTATTTTATCAATGTTATGCGAAAAGGAAATAACCAGCACATATATTGCTTTATGATAATATTAAATATTGATTATATTAGTGTATTATGACATTAATGAAGATAAATTCAAAACTTAGAATATATATATATAAAACACATTATTGCATTAAATTTCTATATGTAGAAACAAAACATAGTGTAAGTTTGATGTTGATAGGGACTAAGTTATGCAGAATGGTTCTCTGTTCCCTTATCTGCAATTACATTATGTATACCTGCTGACTTTCTAAATTTCTGTATTTGATAGGAAATTCCACCACTGCTCCTCTGTGGGCAAATTTGCTGCTGGAGTATTCTGGATTTGGCACACCAGAGGATCATTAGCACAAGGTGATTAGAGGGATGGAGCACCTCTTCTACAAGGAAAGGCTGAGAGAATTGGATTTGTTCAGACTGGAAAAGAGAATGCTTAGAGGTGACCTAATTGCAGCCTTCCAGTACCTGAATGGAGCCTACAGGAAAGGTGGAGAAGAACATTTTACAAAGGCATGTAGTGACAGGACAAGTGGGAATGGCTTCAAACTAAAAGATGGTAGGTTTAGATTAGATACTAGGAAGAAATTCTTTACTGTGAGGGTGGTGAGGCACTGGAACAAGTTGCCCAGAGAAGCTGTGGATGCCCCATCCCTGGGAGTGTTCAAGACCAGGTTGGATAGGGCTCTGAGCAACCTGGCCTAGGGAAAATTGTCTTGGCTCATGGCACGGGATGATCTTTAAAGGTCCCTTCTAACTCAAATTGCTCCATGATTATATGTATGCTAATTTTCAAAAGTGTCTTTCATAAGCACTTGAAGAACTAATTATATTCTATGTATTGTCAGTTTTGCATCATATCTTCCACACCACCAGGGCAGTGCAAAATAAAGAAAACTGAAAGAACAGATATGGTCTTTCCTGAGTTGTCTGTGATCAGCTGGGTCAAGGCTTAACACACAGTTACTTGTGTTAGATTAACTATTTATATTATAATATTATGCCACTATAAGAATATATTCATATAAATATATCATCTAAGAGATATATATATATATATAAACAGAGAGTTTGTAGTGTATTTGGAGGGTATACAAAGAAAGTGTGTGTGAATACGTGTGTACACACATATACACATCTATTTATAATACGTAGCAACCTAAGTGAAATCTGTGTCTCATTGTTCTAGCACTGAAGATATTTCCAGTAAAAATGAATTGTTCCCACAAATTTGTTTCCTATATGAAAGTATTAGACATGTAGTCAAAGGAAGGGAAACAGGCATTGCAGCAAATTGCCTTGCTCAGAGTTGTGCAGTAAATTGGTGATTAGAGTTCCTTTTCATAGTCAGACCAGTGATATGACCATTACATAGTCAGGCTTCCTCCCCAGGAAAAGTAGAAGGAAAATATCCAAAGTTCTGAAGGGCAGTGTTTAAAAACTGATTTCTTTCTTTATGGTTTCTATGAATCAATAGCACCCATTTTAGTTATTATTATTTATGAAGAAAAACTTAAAAACTGAGTAAAAAAGTGCCAAGCAGTAAGTGGAAAAGCTACATAGACAGGTCAGTCCATTGAAAGTAGGGATTTAATGTTCAGATAAGTGGCGAAGGAGAGTAATAAAAACTATTATCATAATGATCCCTTAAACAGCTCTTATTTGGAAACTTCATTGTTTGTAAGGAACACTTTACTTTCACAGATAATACAAAGAATCATTTATATTTTCTATGCTTTTCCTATCAACATTCTCCTTCTTTTGTATATGCTTGATGGGTGTTACTAAATTTACCTTTATTATGCTTAGATATTATAGACAAGAAACGGAGTATTTTTTTGTTCTCTCTCTTTTTTTTTTTTTTTTTTCCATGGAAATGATATGTCTCAGTTTACCAGGAGTATTCATAATGATGGTATGACATGGTCTTCTCTATTGATTTACTGTTTAGTTTTATGTCATACTCTGACACTGTATGGTGCTCTCATCAACTGGGACAGCCTGTTTTTGATGACTGGCTACAGGCTCATATATGAGAAGGAATTTATTGCTGTTACTCCAGTGTGGTTCATGCAGTGGGCCACAATTGTATTGAAATATTCTTGTAGTGCAGAGCTGTTAATGTAACAGGATTTACTTTATGCTGTCTAAAGTTTGGTGCCTTTTCTGCTTTAAAGTCTTCTTTTCATTAGTGTTATTAATATATATTAAAAATAATATTTTAGACAAATTTAGATTTAGCATGCCAAAATAAATATCAAAATGATCCCCACCCCCAAGTAAGTTCAATACCATTTGATATTTTACTGTATATTAGAGGATCAAAAAGAAAACACTGGTAGTTTTAAAGACACATTTGCTCTTGTAACGTAGAAAAAGGCTAACATTATTGTGGATTTAGTTTTCCATAAACTGAACTAATTGTATAGACTATTTAGGAAAACAAGACAACCTCTCAGATTATATATCACTCCACTGTTCCTCAATAAAAGTTGTGGGAACATTTGAAGTAGGCAGTTAAGCTCTGTAGGGCACTGTAATTGGAACTGTCAGGTGTAAAGTATTGTTTTCTTCCTGTTTTTCACAGTTTATGTTTTCAGGAATGAGCTGAAACTCTCACAACTGTAATGTCTTTTTACCTTTGTAGACAATTTCCTTTACAGACATGAACTAATATTAGTAGATTTTTTAATTATTATTATTATTATTATTTTTATGAAACAATAAAATCATTAATTAAATCAATTGAATTAATTTCTCTGGATAGATTCTTATGCCAGAAACAGCCTAAATACCTGAGACTTCTAAAGAAATAAATATGGAGCACATAAACTGGTCTTCCATATTTCAGTCAGAAGCTTTAGTGGATCATGGATTGTCATATCAAGATGTATTTATTCAGAGACCATGGGTGCCTCTTCACAAGTGGCTCCAAAGGCAGGCAGGGAGTGAGGAATTCTTGGGTCACGGCTTTATACACTGTGCACCCATTGTCAACTGATACACTTAAAACTGTCTGATGATGATAAATTATAGATGCTAAACTATGATATTACTTACTATGAAAGCCCAAATCAGTGTTAGAAGGCTTTGAAGTTGTCCCATTTCTCACGATGTAAGATTTAGTTGTTTTCTCAGCACACTTCAGAGGTTACAGATGCTGCTCACAGCTTCTTTTAATGTTTATTAGTAGTACAAACTCCACCTTGAATTGTAAACGTATGCTCTGAGGAGAATGAAGATCTACTTTCAGCAAGATTTGGAATTGCAACTTTTCACTGACAACTGACACCCTTCAAATACCTAACATTCTTGTGAGTTTGTAGAGTGTTCTTCTGTCTGGTCCAGATTAAAAATGCTGTTTGGGTGTTGGTATTATTATTATTATTATTATTATTATTATTATTATTATTATTATTATTTTGTTTGTTTGTTTGTTTCCCCAATTCCTTGAGATAAGCAAGATAATTTGGAATATTTTCTATAAGAAGCAACAAGTTAGTGGGAGGATTGTGCTCTTCAGCTGAGGTACTCAGAATGTGAAGTTTTGGAAATTAAGACTAAGATACCACATCGTTAGCAAGTTCACAACAGTATTAAAATACCCCTCTACATGCAATCTGTCTTAAAACTTTACAAAGAATTCCATTTGTGTAGAAGCCCCTTGCCAGACACGTGCCTCGTGTGGATGACTGAAATAAACAACTTTATCCCGAAACTAAAATTTGACTTTATTCCATGGACTTCTGCAACCTCTAGTTGAAGATGCAGCAATCTTCTTGCAGATGGAGGCTATTGCTAGTAGGTAACAAGGCTCCAGAGGAAATGAACACACATATTTTCCTCTTTCAGTAATTGCCTATAGCTTAGAGGTGATTCTATAGAACCACCTCCAAATAACAATAAACTGAGAGAGGCTGGAAATGGAAATAGCTTATGCCCTTAAATAAATTAATTGCTTACAATGGGCAGTATTAGCAAGTTGACTGTGATTTTTATATTGATTTACTTAAAAGTTTTTGTGGTTTATAAACTGAGAATTGTAAGTGCAAGAAATATTATTCATATGACTAATAGTGGTTTAGAGAGTCTTCAACAATAATTATGTTAAATTATCATGTTAAACACTCCCAAGCACTATCCAATAAAGATCTGACCAAAAGTGTATTGATTTAAACCTCATTTCTGTCTGTCAGAGGTGTTTTGGTTCTTCAGTGTTTTATACTTGTATTACTGGTTTCTTTTCTGTTGTTCTCTGCATAACATTGCACTATTCCTATGTCTATGCAAAACAAAAAGCAGCTGGAGCCAGAAAGCCCTGACTAAAGCTATATATAGCTAAAGCTGAATAAATTAGCATAGGTTTGGGGGAAAAAAAAAAAAAGTACATAAAATGGGCTTATGTCTTCAGCGTGTCTAAGAATATAATGAGAAGTGATCTCTCCACTCTCTAAAAGAGTACAACTGAAAGCACAATGAAATTTAATTTGGATAAAATTGTTTTCAGGCTAACTAAATACTCACCCAAAAGAGATGAATGCTTGAAACAGGGAATTATCTTGGTATTTGAGAAGCAATTACTTGGTCTGCAATGAACTTCCAGTAGTCCATTAAAAAAGATCTCTTTCTTTTTGGTACTCTTCTGGTAATATGGAGGAATATATAGCTTTCCTACCTATCAAGGCTCACAAATAGTATTCCAAACTATTAATTTCTCAAATATTAAGGTAGTGGCAACTATGACTTTTTAGGCCTTGAGCTTTGTACGGTCTCTAAAATGCACTAGGAAAATGAGCAATAAATTTTATGATCTTCACAAGAATAAGAACATCCTGAAGGTCTTTGCAACTTACATACAGTGACACCTTTACATGTTATACTGCACAATTAAAAGAACTACTTTCAGTATACAGTTTTGAATGCTTACATTTAGTGAATGGTGAAGAAAAAAATAATTTTATGTCTGTCTATTTATTTACTTGCTTACTTGAATATTATCTTAGCCTGTCTTAATATACCAAATAAGATTGATTTTTTCCCTAAAGACTTTTCTGTATGTTATCAGTTACTTCCATATATAATATTTGTGTTATTAGTCAGGGCTCATCTTTCAACTACATTACCCAAGGAGTTTACATTTATGACCCCGAATGAAGGATTCACATCAAGTCACTGAGATAATAATCAGCTTGGATCTGTGTTCAATCATTGGAGCTCCGCCTTCCATACTGGATTTTATCACTGTATGTTCCTCATTTATACCTCTAAGAATATCTTGAATTTCAGTGAGTAGCACATTCTTCTTTGCAAAGAATAATATTTTTTTTTGAAAGAACATGAATTTAATATTTCTTTGTCACTTTAAAAACATGAATATTCAGCAAAATGAGACCTTTTCTCTTAGCTATTGTTGCCATGGATGCCATTCAATATCTGTCCTTAACTTGATGATTAATCCCACAGTTTTATCTAGATGTAGATTGAATTTTTTCACAGAAAATTCTATGACAAAAACTCCACATTTAATTTAGAATGATCTCATAGTATTAAGGTTTATTTTAGTTTTTTTTTTTTTTTTCCTAAAAGTGATTTTCTTAAGTTGCAGTGTCAAGAAACAAGCATGGAACTCCTGAGAAGATGACATTTTCTTTACAGAAAATATTAACTTTCATCAGCAATAAAAACTGTGCTTAGTAGCAAAAGGTAATGCTCTGAGGCTGAAGGAGAAGCAGTTAAGCCCTAAGCAAAACAGAAGTACTACTTCTGAAAAACTGAAAAACAATAAGAAAACTTGTTAACTGCAGCCTGAAGAATGTTTTGCTATGCACTCTTCTTCAGTCATAGCACAATTTACTTGCCCTGTTTGTTTTACTTAAACTAGTTACAATGTCCAGAAAAGAACCAAACAAATTAAAAAAAATAAGGAATTGAAAATATCCTCAGTAATTTCTGAGGATGAAGGTTAATTAGATTTATGTAGTAGCTATGTCTAAGGGTATTTTTGGAGATATTGAGCAATCAAATCAATCACATCTGTGAAACTAGATGGTCAGTAAAAGAAGTTACATTTGTTGTGCTTCCAAAAGAAGGCCAGAGAATCTAATGGAACAGATCTGTTTAAATCTACTACAGATGATTAACTATGCTCATATCAATCTGGTACCTTTTTGCATATTCTATATTAATATTCATTTAAAGCTAAACATCATTTAACACAAACTATTTATTGTTTACTGTTGAACACACAAAGGGACCAGAATAATCTGTATAAATAAAGGAATCAAAATATTTGTATTTTGGGGAAAAAAAAAAGTCTTTTGATATTGCTTTCTTTAACATAAATGTGCAAGATGCAGTTTAGAGAAGAGAAAGAATTGAAACCAACAATATATAAAGAAGAAAATCACAGATGCATATGCAGAAAATAACATGATTAGTGGGGAGGCATATTAAACACACACATTTAGAGAGTGGTTTGATATCAATGTGTTGAGTAGTACCAGATTTTCCACGAAGTAGGAAAAGAAAAATAAGTCATTATCCTTAAAGTGGACAAAATATGCGAACATAGTTATTAGTGATGTACTACTGTGTCTTTAATTGTATTCTCTTTATCTCTCTGTGTTTCCTACTTTGAGAACCTCAAGTGGCACCCTGTCTGGCAAAATCAGCAATGAATAATGTAATTTTTGTGCAGTTCTTTCCTTTGAAGAATCAAATGCTAAAATATTAATTAGTTTTCTGTGTAAGTCCTAGATAGCTTTTCCTTGGCAAAACCTTTACAGAACAAGACAAAAGAAGATTTATACCCCATCACCCTAAAACTCTAAGTAGAACAGGCAGTAAATGGCATCAACATATTTTGAACTAACAAACCCTAGGAAAAATACTTATGACAAAATTCAGCTATAATTTCAGTGTCCAAATACTTGCCAGTTTCTGTATCTCCTACACAAGAGGAAGTTTAATTTCTTGGTTAATTTCAGTTATACTGCTTTGAACCAGGAAAACCTTGCATGCAGGGATAGCTTGTATTACAAATTACATATGATTCAAATGCTAAATACTCCTGTGACTTCTCTTTTTTTTTTTTTTCCATGACATACCTGATGCAAATTACTTGGAAAAAAATAATTGAACTTTTATATTAACTCATATTAAAATAGCATTATTAAATATTTTTAAATTTCATCCACATCAGTTTTGGAAAATACGTGCATGCACCTCCCAAAAGATTTGGACAGAAATTAAAAACTGCAAGCAGTATGTGGTTATTATTTGTGTGTCTGTGTGTGTGTCTGTGTGTGTTTTGGTAGTTTGGTTGTTTTGTTTTGTTTTCTCATAAGTAAGATTTAAACATTATGTTTGTTTCTGGATATTTTCTTTTAGAATTGATGAACTGGGGTGTATTCACTCCTGAGAAACCAAAGAAAGTCTCAGTGAAGGCAAGGAAAAACACACAAAACTGTAATCTAATGTTAATTTATTGATTTTTATTATGCATTCAACAGAAAAATATGAGGTAATAGTTTTCATATTTCATAACAGTAGTTTTTACTATTATTATTTTATTTATTAACTGGGGATCAAGTCTGACAAGTTGCTGTATTTTTTTTTTTTTTAAATTTGTCTCGTACTTTGAATTTCCTAATTGTTATTGAGGCTTTTCTTCATGAATTTACTATCATGATTCTAAACTTTTGGATGCCTTTCAGCAGGCATTAGATACATATAGCAGAATTATATAAACATATGAAAATGTGGGAATGCAAGAAGTATTATTTTAAAACTGTGCTGTTTTAAAACTCTCTAGGAACCTCCAGAAAAGCTTCAGAAGAGCTTCAGCTTCAGAAGAGCTATAGCTTTTTAAAGTTACTATGGCCTCTTTAAACTAAGTTTGTTTTTTTAAACGTGCTTAATTCTCCATGAAGTTTACATTTAATACTGATTTGATTGCCATTATTTTAGTTTACTTAGGCATGAAAATATTCCATATTTTTTTGACGTGCTTTGGTCTAACTGTACACTTACAGGGGTGATTTCCAAAGACAGACAGACAGTGGTCCTAATTGAACACTAAGAATAAGATGCACTTTCAAAACATGAGTATATGTGCTTGGCAGCTTGCTGAAATAGGAAAATGTCATCTCTGTAATTTCCAGTTTGTGCCATTCAATACCTCACTGGTTCAACACAATTCTGTACTTTCATGTCTTGATTCAGTCAGGTGTCTAGCAAAAAAATGAAATAAAAAAGAAAATTAAAAACAAAAAGAAAAAAAAAGGAAAGGGAGAAGGAAAGGAAAAAGGAAAAAGTAAAAAAGGAAAAAGGAAAAAGGAAAAAGGAAAAAGAAAAAAGGAAAAAGGAAAAAGGAAAAAGGAAAAGGGAAAAAGGAAAAAGGAAAAGGGAAAAAGGAAAAAGGAAAGGAAAAAGAAAAAGGCAAGGCAAGGCACATTCTTCAATGAAACAAAACATACTGTATTTATATTGCAACAGTCTCCTGGTATCCCAAACAGGATTAAGAGCAGTTAATAAAGATGTAGACATTGCAGATGTCAAGAAGTTTGGTTCCTTAAAAATGAATGGGAAGGTACAGAACTGTAGCCATGCATTTCAATAAACTCTTATTTATTCTATTCAATGCTAGATTTGGCATGATCTGCACAGGGGAGGAAATTATTTGCTTTCTAGCAAGGGAAGGCTCCAGGGCTTTTATTGTTTTGCAGAGGAATAGTAGGGTAGATGTTGATGCAAAAAAATTAAGTTCTTAAAGAAACTCAGTCTTTAAGCCAAAAGGTTCTGTTACTTGAAACATAAGTGGTGAGAAATAAGCCACAGCAGAAACCACTTCATTCTTGCCAGTACCGTATTAGACCCTTGGAATAACTTGTTCTCAGTTTGGCTTCTGGTCAGTTACAGTGGATGCACTTCGAGTACTTTTTGTTTCTTTACAATTGCCTTTGGTAGATAAAAATGTTCATTTTGTTTTTCTCCTACGTGAGAGAAAAACTTCCCTCCATGGGGTGAGGGAAGGAGTTATTAGCTCCCCTTACTAAAATCATTGCCTATTTAAACCCATTTAGAAGCTATAGGCATTTTGTTTAAATTCTAACAGCATATTCATATTAACTCTGGGAAACCTAAAGAATTAATTGGGAACTAGGAAAAGGTTGGAGGCCAGTACAATAAAAAGAAAAAAAAAAAAAGAATCCTTTTATGGTTTCTCTGCACTAATTTAACTATTATTTAAAATGTCCTCTGGCAGCATTTGTAACATTAATTGTCTAACGATTTTCTCATATTTAAACCATGGTAATTAAATTGTGCAGAGAGTATTTCTTATTCTTGCTGCAATATAATGTTTTCACTTGATTGAAGCTGAACTGCAATTTGGCCTTTGTGTTGTAAGGAAAAAAAAAAAAGCCACAGGACTGCTGGGAGCAAATGGATCAATTAAACAATGTTCTTTTGTAATGAGGGTTACATCATTCTGCCAATGATAAAAATCTGCAACTGAATCTGTCACTAATGATGTATGCCATCTTCTTACCACCATGATCCTAACCTATCAGGAGGCAACTATAAGGCCTAGCTTTCTATTGATCCTTGCATGTTCGGTTTCAGAAGTCAGTAAAAAATGAAGAATCTGCTCATTATAAAATACTGACTTTATGATCAGAGGCTACCAAAGGCTGAGAACAGCAATATGAATATTGGGGTGGAAATAGAGTTTTCAAATATTTCTCTTTTTCTAAGCAGTTTTTCCATTTTGTGTCTCGCCTTTTGGAAAGCAGTATTATTCTATCATAACCAAGCTCCCACAGTGCAGTACTAGGGCAAACGTCAGCAAACCAAGTTTGGTGATGGGTGACATATGGAGCACTACAGCACAAGATGATCAGTTACACATACCTAATGCTGGGGGAAAAAAAAAAAAAAAGAAAAAAAAAAAAAGAAAGGAAAAACTTGCAGGGGCTTGTGGAAGTTTGTTACAACCTTACATACCTAGAAAGGAGGCAGGTCCACCTATGGTCTTAGCTGTGGTTGTTAGAGCTGACTACCTAAACACTGGGACCGTGAGAGCATCTAAGGAGCAATTTTAAGTATAGGGACCTAATCACAGTGTGAGCAGAGTACACTGAGTTGGCTGCTACAGTCTACTTTACTCTTGTGAGACCGCCACCTGGAATGGTGCATCCAGTTCTAGAGCCTCAAACATAAGACAGATGTAGACCCATTGGAACAAGTCCAGAGAAGGGCCAATAAGATGATCAAAGAGTTGGACAACCTCTCCTACAAAAAAAGGCTGAGAGAGTTTTTCAATCTGAAGAAGAGGAAGCTTCAGGGAGATCTTAAAGCAGCATTCCAGTGCCTGAAGGAGGCCTACAAGGAAGCTAGAGGAGGAGTTTTTCACAAGGGCTTGTAGTGGAATGGCTTTAACCTAAAAGAGAGTAGATTTTTATGAGATATCAGGAAGAAATTGTTTACTGTGAGCATGGTGAGACACTGGAATAGGTTGCACAGAGAAGCTGTTGACACCTCATCCCTGGAAGTGTTCAAGGCCAGGCTGCATGGGGCTCTGAAAAGCCTGGTCTAGCGAAAGGTGTCCCTGCCCATGGAAGGGGAGTTGAAACTAAATGAGGTTTAAGGTTCTTTCCAACCCAAATCATTGTATGACTTGATGATTAGGAAAAAATTTCTACACTAGAAATGTCCAACAATGGAACAAGCTGCCCAGGGAACTGGCTGAATCACCATCCCTGGAGGTGTTCAAAAGATGTGTGGATGTGATGACTAGGAAAATGGTTTAGTGGTGGTTTTGGCAGTGTTGGGTTTGACTCAATGATCTTAAGGTTTCTTTTTGAATGTAAGTGATTCTATGATTCTGATGGTGTAGTTAATGTCCTGTTGTGGGTTAATCCTGATAGGCAGCTAAGCATCCCACAGCTTCTTGTTCACTTTCCCCTAGTGGTATGGGGCAGAGAATTGGAAGGACAAAAGCAACAAAACTCATCAGTTGCGATAAAAGACAGTTGAAAAGAATACCATAGCATAGGAAAGAATGGAATATTTCAGTGGGAGGGGACATAGAGTGATCATCTAGTCCAACTGACTGAACTCTTCAGAACTGACTGAAAATTAAAGCATGTTATTAAGGGCATTGTCCAAATGCCTCTTAAACACTGACAGGCTTGGGGCATCAACCCCCTCTCTAGGAAACATGATCCAGTGTTTGATCACCATCACAGTAAGAACCATTCCCATGCCTCCTGTCACAGTGTCCCAGGGAGAAGATCTCAGCAGCTCCCTCTCCAGTTCCTCTCCTCAGAAAGCTTCAGAGAGCAATGAGGTCTTCCATTATTCTCCTTTTCTTCAAACTAGATAAGCCTAATGTCCCTAGCTGCTTCTCCAGGGACATTCCTTGCAGCTCTTTCACCAGCTTGGTTGCTCTTCACTGGATGCATTCAAGGATGTTAACATCCTTCTTAAATTGTGGAGCCCAGAACTGCACACAGGACTGCACAAGGAGAGGCTGCACAAATGCAGAATAGAGTGGGAGAATCACATCTTTTAACTGGTCAAGCAAAAAAGGTCAAGCAAAGCTGAACAAGCAAAGACCAGAAATTCATTCACTACTTCTCATGCAGCATCAAGCAGAAGTATTTCCTGGAAAAAAAGTCCTCAGTACACAAAATGTTTACTTGGAAAGACAAATAAAACTGTAAAATAAAATTTAGGGACTTCTATGCAAGTCTTTGATCTGTCCAATTTCTGCAAAGAGGATGATTTTGCTGAGTGAAAAAAGCTGCACTCAGGATTCCGATACATTTGTGAAGTGCAGTTACTTTGGAATTGAGGAAAGGACAGCACACCAGTTAATGTACTTGCTCAAGAAACCAAACCAAACCCAGCCAAACCCAACCCAACCAAACCAAACCAAACCAAACCACAAAGTAAAATCTGCTATTGAATATTGCCATGATTTAACCCCAGCTGATATCTAAAGATCAAGAAGCTGCTCACTTATCAGAACTCCCCCCCCCCCAGTGCAGGGGAGAAATGGAAAGAAATGGTAAAATATCAGAGATAAAACCAGTTTAATAATTAAATAAGATAAAATACACCACTACTACTAGTACTACTACTACTAGTTGTAATGAAAAGGAGAGAAGTTTGGGTCAGCTGTCCTGGACGTGCCCTCCTCCAGGTTCTTGTGCAGCAGCTCACTGGCAGAGCATGAGAAAGTGAAAATTGCTTGATTTAGAGTAAGTACCAGTGAACAGGCACCGAAACATCAGTGTGTTATCAACACTATTCTGTCTCTATACATATATACTAAATAAAAAAAAACAAAACAGCCCTGTAGCATCTGCTATGAAGAAAACTAACTTTATCTCAACTGAAATCAGGACACATACATTCCCAGAATACCTCAGGATTGCCTCAAGGGCACATTTGTTCCTTGAAAAATATTGGAAACTTTCTATATAAATCTGCACAAGAAAGGGAACTTCTGTTCATAGACCTGCATTCTCAGATATGGATGAATGTTAGAACTGACAGAGCTGTGATGCAAAGTGTGGAGATAAGGCAACCTTATCTCTACATTGAGAGGACCGAGGAATATGCTTCCTTTTTGCTGGGTAAATGCTATCATAGTAATTATTGACAATGCATCCATTCTTGAGCATCTCTCTGTTGTTCAGGCCCAAATCATCCAAATATTCTGCAAAAACAACAAAATAAAATTGGAGATATGGTAGGCTGGTAATCACAACTCAGTCTAGTTACTATTACCTCACTTTTGTTCAGATAGCAATCATAATTTAACCCATTCAAAAGCAGGAATTACTTCTTTAAGTTAGATTCTATACTGGTCCTTTTTTTCCTTTTTTTTTTTTTTTTTCTTTTTATCTGCTTTCTGTCAAGCTGGCATTAAAAAATGTAGTTAGTTAACCCTGAATATTATACAAGAAATTTTGCATGTAACACTCAAAGCTTTTATGGTCAAAGAAGGCACACCTTACATATAAGCACAATAATTCATTCCTAGTAAAACTGACATCTTGAGACTCTAAACATTATTAGCTCAAATGTATTTCTCATAGGAAAAGAAAGAATATATTGTGGTTAAAAAAAACCAGTTACATATATTACATAATTAAATTAGAACCTACCCCATTTCTTGCAGTTATGTTCACCCTTCCCTTGCTCCTCTGTATGTCTTCACTCTGGTGCTGATAAATGACAGTGTTAGCAGCTAATTGCCAGGATCAAAGTCTTTTACCAGAAGAAATAAGATGTTCATGGTGATGTTTTCTTATTCCTCACTTTTTATAAGTTTGTTAACATACATTTATACATTTTTCATTTTCTTCATTGGTCTCCATCTCCACATTATGTCTTAATATACTATATATGGTAATCATTACACATGAGATACCATTTCTTTGTCCTCTTGGTTAAACATAAAACCAACTTTATCAAACTCCAGTTTCCCATGTCTTTGAGTACTTTGCAGATGTTTGCATCAGTGGGTTCTCAAGTGCCAGAAATGCAAAGCTCAGTGGTTATTATAATTTATAATGGAGCACAACAAAAGGAGCACAATGAAATCAGTATTAAAAATGGTGGAAAATAAGAAAGAAATTAGTCCTTTGTACTCAACTGAAAAGAAATGGAAAGGAGGAAGGAAGGAAGGAATTCGGAAAAAGAAATTCAGAAGGAATTCGGAAGAAAAATTTGGAAGAAATTTGGAAGGAATTCGGAAGAAATTTGGAAGGAATTCAGAAGGAATTTGGAAGGAATTCAGAAGGAATTTGGAAGGAATTCAGAAGAAAGGAATTCGGAAGGAAGGAAGGAAGAAAGGAAGGAAGGAATAAATTTGGAAGGAAGGAAGAAAGGAAGGAAGGAAGGAGGGAAGGAGGGAAGGAAGGAAAACTGACTTCAAATTCAAGACAAACCCTAAGCATTTCTAAGGCTCAAGGGATTATTTTCCTGTTGGCATCCCTTCAGATTTCTGTTTTGTAAGACCTAAAGACTCCATCAGTGAAGAGATTTCTTTGTGAATTTCTGAAGAACTGTCAGTACCATCGGTATTTCTTTTAGTTGGCTGAATAAGTCTTACAAAACATCAGTGAAATGTGAATCAGGCTTTTAAAACGTTACATTCTGTGATTTGTGTGCACAGTCTGAAATATCAGTCTTTATCATTTTAGGAGGGCTTCTTGCCCACAAGAGAAGAAAAGGCCACAAAGCTTTTCCTTCATCTTATGGTTTAAAGGGGAAAATACAATGCTTTGTACATATAACACAACTGTGTCAAAGTTTTCCCTAGGACTTGAAATATTTAACATTTCCATATTATTATCATTTCAAGGGATTCAATCGAAGCAATGACTTAACATAGGGTTGTTTGTTTTAAAATATTTGCTTGTCCTTCTCTGAGATAGGCAACTAACTCTGACTGTTCAGAACTTACGAACTGAACAAGGCTGGACTGAATCAGATTTTGAATACAAAACCTCTGCAGTTTCTGTGAGGGGGAAAAAAACCCTGAAGTTCTTTACAAAGGAGCATGATGATACAGCTGTGATAAAAATTTGCATTATACGTGTAAGAAAATTAAAGAACATTTATTTCACTATGCAGTATGGAATATAATGATATTATTTAACTTATGAAACTAGAGTAATGCATAATTTATTAAAATGTCTTATATTTTACTTTTTACATTTGTAAGTATTATTATATTTCCTGTATGGCAGGCACATGCATTTAAATTTCTCCTTTGCTTATGATTGGCATGAAAAGTACATCCTTAAAGCTTTTTGTTGTTGTCTTTGCTTGAGGCTGTGTCTGCAGCTTATATAGACTATCAAAGAAAAATGGTGACTGAGATTCAAACTGTTCTCAGCTAGAGGCATACAACATTCTTTTTAAAGTTTATTTTAGAATTTTAAGTCAAGAATTTTTTAAAAAATTCAATCACTTTTGGTCATCTCTAATACATGAAACAGCATATGAGTGTTACTGGTGAGTTTATGTTTAGCTCTCTACTTCAGGAAAAAAAAGGAGAGCAAGAAAGAGCTTTTAAAGCCAAATAGCAACCTGAAATGATATTGAGGTTGAAGTGGAACATTTTTCTTCATCCTTTTTTCGTAAAGAAGTAATGCTGTGGGACAGACAAAATGTTTTACTTGCTGTATAGCTTCTCATGGGGAGAATACATGAAGTTTAGCAAAATATTTGTTTGATCATTATAAAGATTATTTGAAAGTTAAAAATATTAATTTCTCTCATGATAAGAGAGAGAAAAAAATGAGAAAACAGAGGTTTTTAGCATTGGATTATGGGATCAAACACTGGGGGTGGTTGCATATTTACATTCTGGTGGTGGACAAATGTTCTTCCTTCCATCACAATTTAAGAGTTTGCATCTCCTCTACCACTTCCTGGTTTACAGCGCAGGAGCAGCTCCATGTTTCCATTTCAGTTATCTATGCTTGTCACCTACAAGCAAGAATGGTGCAATTGCCCAGCTATCTAGTTGGTCTCATATTCTGGGTTGGCATTATATGCTGCAGCAAAAAGAAAATTTGACTTATATCTATGCATATTTGCATAGGTTGCGTCTTCTATTGTCTCCTTCAGATTCTCATTCAGAGCTGAGGCTACTTCACATCTTTTCTTTATACACCCATCTGAACCCACAAAAAGGTGGAACACATCTTTGTGAACCTCTTGCAGGCACTACCCCCACCAACCATCCTTTGGATCAGAAAGAAAGAAGCCAGAGGATGACCTCCATGCACAAACCGTTGAGGTGACCTCAGTCCTGCAGCCAAAGGCACTATTCCTCTGCTCTTAGCTCACCTTCTACGATGTATTTCTTTTCAGTGGTTCTCTACTTTTTCTTGCTATTTGCTCACTAGTTTGTATACTTCTGACTTATGTTCCCATGCAGGATATTTTTTTTTAATATTTGTTTTTCATTCCCATTTGTTTGGTTCTTATGCTCTTTTCCAAAATGAGAGAGGACTTTTAATGTAAGTAGAGATATAAAATAGAGACAAGAATGGAGATGAATGAGTGTGCTGGGGTCTATCTCAAGAGAGTGAAGGACATGCTTGTTGAGACAATTATGTAAACAATCTTCTCCCCAAAGCATTTTAATACATTTCTATTGCAATGCACTACTTACCCGACTAGTTAATTCTTGAAGTAAGATGAAGTTGGAGTAGTTTTTATTCATTTATTCCCTGATAAAGAAATTCAGCACACTGTTTTGAGTGACAGTACTTTTCTTGAAGGAAAAGATCATGCTGTTGTGTATGGTACATATCACTTTATATCTGAGAAAAAAATAGTTATCATCTGTATGCAAAAATCTTTCATTTAGACTTTCTAACTTTATTATGTTGCTGAAATTCGAAGAGTGTGCCATCTTTTTCCTATTTTTGTCTTAGAAAATAGTTTTGTGAAGCTGAGATTTTGCATTCTGATAGTGCAAAAGGCAGCTTGAGAATTGATCTGTTGTGCTTTGCTGGAAAGAAATTTTTTATGGTGCTCACAAGGAAGCTGACATACTTTTTGTAAACCCTTGTGTTATTTTTTAGAAGCAGCTGTTCCACAAAAAAATAAGTAGAATCCACATTAAATGCCTTGCTTTTTGAACCCAGACAACATGAGAGTCATCCCTGCCAATCTACTGATTTCTTGCCTGTGAGAATGTGTTTTTTTCTAGAAACAGCATCTGTGTCTCTATCTTATAGGAATATTGGAGTGTTGGAAAAGAACTGGAGTTTTTTTCTTTCAAGAATTCCACAAAGGAAACTTTCTCCAAAATGAAACACACATATCACTTTGTGACTTTTCTTCTTTCATGTACCTGGTGTAAAGGAAAAAATTAAATTTGCCAATTGTTTCAGTGCCAATTCTTCAAGGTGCAGAGTGTGAACTGAAAGCAGAGGCAAATGCACGTAGTTAATTTGAGAAGTCAGCAAAACTTTGACCATGATTAGCATTTATGAAAGAAAATTGCTTTGTTTTTCTTCCAGTGCAGACTGCAAAGACATCCTTTATTTCCACTCATACCTGACACTATGAAAACAAACATAATTAAAAATCCAAATTGAAATCTTGTCCCCATGTGCACTGAGAGGGTGAGTCAGAAAAGGTGGTATATTACCCTGTAGCTGTTATTCTGAATAACCCCTGTACAGTTCTTATTGCAGTATCCTTGCCATTGGTTGCACTTGACTGCTATATACCTTAAAGATATGAAATGTTTTGCCCTCACAGTTCAGCTGAGGGATTTCTACCCTAGTATTAAATTCAAGCTGATAACTTGAACATTCTGCTGAGTTATATCCTCTTTAGGGCCCTTATTATTTTATAAGCTCAAGTGGAGTTAGCACAGCAAAGAATTCAGCCCATGAAATTCAAATCTGGGAGTCTTCTAAGTGTAATTTTTGAAGTTCAGTGTAAGCAACATGCGGCATTAAAAAATGTGCTAAATAAGGCATAGCCCCCTAATCTAATATTCAGGCCCTTGAGCCCCCCCCTGTTTAGAGATACCCTTCAGGCCCAGTGATGTCACATATTGCTCTCCAGATTAAATAATGTGAAAAATATTAGGTGCTATGCAAATCTATGAAGATAATTAATGCATAGTTGTTAGCATATCTGACTAGACATACTCCTGTGTCATTTTTAGCAAGTTTTGTCAATAATTGATTCAAGTTTCATTTACACTTCTTTTCATTTAAACTGTTAATACTTCTAAGCTGGCAGAGGAATAAATACACAATCATGGAACTATAAGAAATTACATACATTGCTTAGCTGGTGTAATTACAGTATGAACTTCTTTGTCCATTTGTCGCATTGAATTTGAGTTTAGCATGCCATAAGTTCAGTGAGAGGTCCTTCAGATATTAGCCTAGGAGTTGCAGAGCAGCCTCTGGTTTCTGCAGGATTCTCAGCTCTGTTGTGGGCTCTAGGAGGCAATTTCATGGGTAGCCTTGTTAACAATGGGGAGAAATCTTTTCAGAAAGAACTAGGTGACCTTCTTCTCACCTGGGAAATGGACTGTGCAGGCACTCAGAGATAGCTGCAGATTTCTTCCAGGTTTCAGCTATTAGAGGCAGCACTTTCTCTGGCACTATGATCTCAGGAACCTATGATTAGGACACAAGGTAGAGACATATTTCAGTGGCATCTGTGTAATCAGAAAGGGCTACAAGTCCGTGAAGTCCTTTAAATTTTTCTTTGTTTGCTTGTTTGTTTGATTGTGTTGTTTTATTTTTCCTGCTGACCTTTATGACTGCCAAGTTAGAACTTTCTGTTTGGTTGGTTTTTATGCTTGTAGAAAGTAAAGGCTCAGCATGCTGAAAGATACCCAGTTGGAAACAAATAGCTTTCTCTCTCTGAAAGCTGCAGGATTTAGCAAATTTGGTTTAAATAAAACCAATTGTACAGCAAAACTAGAACCCTGCTAGTACAATAGAAGGAAAATCTGATTTTTCTCATAATTTTCTTTTTGTTTAGGTTTTTTTTTCTTTCTATTTTGTTGTTGTTTTGTTGCTAGTACATAAATCTGATCCCTATTATTTGTTTTTCATGTATACATATAATAAGGGCTTTAGAAATTGAATATTTTGAATATATTGAAAATTCCTGCATTTAGTTTTCTAGATTTTGCCTCAATTCTTGTCAGAGGCATGCTTTGGGCATTTAATAAGACTTTCTTTGTTCTGTATCTGATATGCCATACGTGATTGCCTGCAGGCCTTTTAATTTACAGCAGAGTAACCTACTAATGAAACAGCTTTCAAAATTGTTTCAGTTTCCTTAATAATCCACCCAGGTACTGCTACTGTGCTTGTCAAAAATCAAAAAGTCCAAAATCCTAGTACTAAATTTGCTGCAAGAATATGAACCAAGAACAAGGATTTGAAAACCTGCTTGCTTGGACATGCAGTTATTATATCCCCTGAATACAGGGATACCTTAGGTTGATTTGATGTAAAAAAAATAAATTAAGAACTCTTTATTTTTTTTATCTGTTGTCTTTTTTTTTTTTTTTTTAATATATTATTTCACTGTTTTATTTCACTTATATGCCGCTTAACACCTTTTTTCCCCCTATGTTGCCATTACAGTGTTGGCTTATAAAATTTCATTTCATCTCCCTTATTTCTCCTTCTTTTTAATGTTGGTGAAATCTTACAACAGACTTCCTTCAAGGTTCCCGTGATATGAAGGAAAGTGGTCTCATTTTCCTTGGGGAAAGACTAATTATTCAAAGGTTCAAAGATCTTGTTACTCTATCTATACAAATGTTGAACCTGTAGGAGATTCTTAATCCAAGAAGTAGCTTTGCAGTTGACACTTCTGTTCTTGTGATTGAGTTCATGGGAAGAGGTTACCTCCAAGCAATACAAATATGCATTTTTAATGATACTTATAAAAGGAGATCTGGAGGAGCCAACAATAAGCCAAAAAATGGTAGGTTGTTTCATCCTATTGCTTTTAATAGTGCCATTATATTTTAGTTATTGTACTTGAGACATTTAATTCCAGGCAGTGATTACAGAATGATCAAGTGCCTCCTCTTAATTAAGGCTTCAATAGGTGTTCCATTAGTAGCCTGCTTTTTTAGCTTCTTTCTTTTTCCTTCTTTTTTTTTTTTTTTTTTTTTCTTTTGATGTTGTTGTGGGTATTGCTTTTGTTTTATTTTATTTTCTTTTTTTTCAGTTGAACTTTTAAAGTGAATTAAAACTTTCCTGAAAGTATGAATAAAATTGATCAGTTGTTCCCTAGGGAGTAATTCAGAAACGCTCTTTTTAGATGGATTCCAGCCAGGGTAATTATTTCTCCTTTAAGCACTCCTGATAGTAATTGTTGTGTGGGGAAAGTAAAAATTACAATGTATCTTTCTCTTCAATCCCTCCAGAAATCTGTCATTTGTTTAGTATACAGCCATACAAACAATTTGCTTTTCAAGTGGTTTGGTTCAAGTGAAATTTGCTAGCTGAGCACAGCAAGAGTAGAAGGACAGCAAGACATCCAAAATGGGGTTTAAATGGATTACGTTGGTAGAAATAAAAGTGATTTATTTTTCCAAGTTAATTCCTGTCCCACAGATATTACAGAGGCTTTTACTGTCTTCATATGTAAACTCATACTAAGTTAAATGCTTAAACTGAGGGCTTATCAGCCCCATTCTGGTAAGAATTTAGAGAGGCTGGGACCGGTCCATACTGAGCATGTCATGGATTAGCATGGCTGAAGAAAAGTGCACAGGTGAATCCCAAGACTTATTGACAGGCTGGTTAAGAAAACTGGCAAGTGAGAACAATATTTAGCCCATGTTTTGTCAAATAACTCCTTCATTACTTGTTTTTATATCTTCAATGTTTATTCACCTTATTTACTCCATTCCTTCTTTTCAAATCATGGTATTTTTTCTTAGAGGGTAAAGAGAAAATTAAGAAGATAAAGAACACAAATTTAAACTGCTCAGAGGTCGATCCAGTTGGAGTTCCTTCCTGCAGATGTATGAATTGCATGGAAGTGAGGTTAATTTGTAGTGAAAATTTGCAGACTTAATTGCTCAAACATCAGCTACTTTCAGAAGCAACTGCTTACAAAAAGCATTCTCTGCTGCAGAGTAGATATGTTGTTAAATTATCAACTTAGAAAAATGTTCTTGAAGATTCACTTTTGTTTGGTTGTGTTGCGATTTTTTGCTTTATAATGCTTGGATTTGTTTGGGATTTTTTGTTGTTTGTTTGGTTTTTGTTTCTGTCATATTAAATGATTGGGATCAAGCTTACTACCGAAAACTACAGAAATTTTAGAGAGTTTGAGAATAATTCAAAAGTGCTTTCACAAAGCTTTACAACAGTTTTAGGAGAACCAGAAGCTCTGAGGCTTTATTCAGAAAAAAGTAAGGTGGTATAAAAATACCCACATTTAATAGTGTTTGTTTCTTCAAGTCTTGAATGATTCTTTTTAATTATGGTCCTTTTACAGCATTTGTATTATGGTCATGTATTTGTTTTCTTGATGTTCTCAGAATTTTAAAGAGGATAGCACAAGATAAAGTCATTGATTTCTCTCATCTGCTGGTCCTAAACTTGTTGGCATTTTGGAGCAAAGAGCTTCATGTATATTTGATTGCTGCAGCTGAGCAGCAGGACAGTGCATGGGATGTGAGAGCTCTTATTTCACTTCCATATTGTCAAGTGATCCCTTGTGCCAAGCTGATGGCTCAGAAAAAGCCTATTCTCTTAAGTGCATAAACATGAATTGGTTGTTTGTAAGGGGATATGCAAAACACTGTTTGCTTTTCATTGACATTTCTCTTCCTGCAGCATGTTTCTAGAAAGGTCATTCCTTCTGTTCCTTCTGTTTCTTCTATTGATGATTCAAATTACACTTAATGTTGTGAATAGAAATCCAATGTCATTAACACCCTATGGTGCTAACCTTTATTTTAATGAAATATTAATTCCTAAAGAAATAGGCAGCAAGCTGTTAAGGGGGAATGGTGGAGGGTGGGGGGCTGACATGTATGAATTAGGTTTGCTGAAGCTAAAGGGACAAGAATAGACTGCTGAATGTGACAGCCTTCAACCATTCCTTCCATTCTGGGTATTTAGGTGGATTTAAATATTAAGTGATTCTTAGGAAGTCTTTTGGCAGACAGCTTAATCATTCTCTCTCATTAATTGTCTTTAAATATTAAGTTTTCTTTGAGACTAAAATATTCAGGGCAAGTACCAAGCCTTCATGTATTCCCTTACAGAGACCAGCATAGTTCTGTGTATTTTCAAGTTTGAGCACTTTCATAAAGTGATCATTAATTAAAACGAATATTTCATCTTTCATTTTCATCTTTCCTAACTCTTTCCAATAGTCTGGCAATTTGGGGTTTTAAAGATCAAAACATCAGATTATTAATAATTTTATTGGGAAAAAAATGTGCCCTGTATCTTGGGCTGTTGCAAATGATGTTTAATAGCCTGTCATTATTATTTACCAAAATTGTAATCAATTGTTCGGTCACATACAGGTGGGGAAATGGTGGGAAAACAAATAAGTAAATATGTCTGAGACAAAGAAAGAACACTCATGTGAAGCTGAGATGGAAGCAAATAGAATAGTTTTGGGGAGATAAACTTGAGAGACTGCAAAAACAAAAACTGACTCTGAACTAAGGAAGCGTATTGAGTTGTTCACTCTGTCCTCTTGAAAAGTAAAATCCTTCAGTATATCATCCCATGTTTTGACACACTGGCATTATTTTGCTCTTGAACTATAGTAGAGGCAAGTATGTTTTATCTTTTAGGTGTTGAGGAAAACTGCAGACTAATACCTTCAAATGAATATAATCAACACTGGCAGGAAAAAATGATATAATCAACACCAAATTATTTTTACGATGGAACTTAAAGGAATTCTGATTTGAATTATAAAATGTCATTGCTTATGATACTACAAGATTTGAAATGAATTAATTAATTGGTCATAGCTGTAAATATTACCAAATATAGCATAAAAAGTCTTAGTTTTTCTATATTATTGAAAGAAAAATTCTTTGAATCACAGAATCATTTATGCTGTAAAAGGCTTCCAAGATCATTGAGGCCAGCCTTTGATCAAACATCATCACGTCAACTAAGCCATGGCACTGAATGCCACGTTCAGTCATTTCTTGAACACCTACAAGGACCCCACAACTTCCCGGAGCAGTCCATTCAATGTTTAACAACACTTTCCATGAAGAGATTCTTCATGATGTCCAACTTGAACATCCCTTGACACAGCTTGAGCCTATGTCCTCTCCTGTCACTAGTTGCCTGGGAGAAGAGACTGCTCCCCACCTGGCTACAATCTCCTTTCATGTGGTTGTAGAAAGCGATAAGGTGACCCCAAACCTTGTTTTCTTCAGGCTAAACAACCCCAGCTCTCTCAACCCCTCCTCATATACTTTCTAGACACTTTGTTACTCTTCTGTGAACACAGTCCAGCACCTCAAGGTCTTTCTTTTTTTGAGGTCCCAGAATTTGAGGCACAGCCTCAGCAGTGCAGAGTATAAAGGGATAATCATTTCCCTGGTTCTTTTAGCTGCACTATTTGTGATATAAGCCAGGAAACCATAGGCCTTCTTGGCCACCTGGGCACACTGCTGGCTAGTGTTCACTCAGCTGTCAAACAGCATACCCAGGTCCTTTACCACCAGGTGGCTTTTCAGCCACTCTTCCTCCAGCCTGTAGCACTGCATGGACTTGTTGTGACTGAAGTGCAAGACCAGCACTTGGCCTTATTGAACCTCATACGACTGGCCTCAGCCCATTGATCCATCCTGTCCAGATCCCTCTACAGAACATTACTACCTTCCAGCAGATCAAGACTCCCACACAACTTAGAGCCATCTGTGAAAATACTGAGGATGTCCCTCATGCAGATCATCAATAAAGATATTAAACAGGACTGGCTGCAATACTGAGCCCTGGGAAACCCAACTGGTGACCAGACGCCAACTGCATGTGGCTGCATTTGCCACCACTTTCTTGGCTCAGCCATCCAGCCAGTTTTTAAGCCAGTGAAGACTATCTCTGTCCAATCCATAAAGTGTCATATCTCCATGCAAGGGATGAAAAACTACAGTATACTAGAAACAGATAATTTGTTATAAGGAATAAAACTATTTCACAGACCTTAACTGTACAATTTTCAGATTCAGAACTGATGAAATTTGAAGTCTCACCCATTTCATTAACATCACAATGTTGTTCAAATAGCTTTCCTCCCTGAAGGTAGCTTTAATTGAATATTGCACTTCCATTGTGCAACAAATTCTTTAATTCTCTGCACACTAAGAATACAAAAAATATATTCTTAGTGCTGGACTCATTCCAGTAAGTCCATGTCTTTTATGCACTGGAGCAGCCAGAACAGTACCCAGTGCTCCAGGTGTTCCTTAAAAGTGCACAGTAGAGGGACAGGATCATTTCCCTCAGTCTGTGGGATACACTCTTAATGCAGCCCAGGATACTGTGTTTTGCCTTGGCCATGAATGTGCTTTGCTGGCCCGTGATCAGCTTGTTGTCCACCAGGCCCCCAAGGTCATTTTCCACAGGAGTGTTTTCCAGCTAGCTGCTCACTAGTGTGTATTGGTGACTGAGGTTATTTCTCCCCAGATGCAGGACTTTTCAGTTCATTTGTTGAAATTCATGTTTCCTGGCAGCTCAGTTCTCAGATCTGTCTGAGTTCTCCTGGATGGCAGCAAAACCCTCTGTGCTGCGGTGTATCAAGCTCTCCTCACAGTTTGTATAACCTGTGAAATTCCTGAGGGTCCTCAAGTCCTCAGGTTACCAATGGAAGTGTTAGCCAGCATTTTCCTCAGTATCAGTTTCTGGAGTACCCAGCTGTGACTGACCTTTAACTAAATTTTTTGGTGCTGTGTCGTTGTAGAGGGATGCCAGGTTAGTTAAGCATGATTTTCCGCTCATAAATCCATGCTGATTTATCACCTTCTTGTCTATTGCATTTCAGCATGGTGGAGATTCTTGTCACCACCTTCATAAAGACAGAGCTGAAATTGACCAGCCTATACTTTCACAGATCTTTCTCCTTGTCTGTTTTGAAGATAGAGGTGACAATTTCTCTCCTCCAATCCTCAGGAACTAATTCCAGTTGACATTTCAAAGATATTCCAAATGACCTCACAATAACATAAGGCAGTTTTGTCAGCATTTACAGGTGCAACCCATCACAGACTTATGTATGTGCAGTGCTCCTTGACCCTTGCTCCTTGAGCAAGGGTAAGTCATGCCCTAGTCTTAGGTGTCTGAATGCTCGTCTTACTGGCAGTGACTGAGGCAAAGCAGAGGCTGACTATCTTGCCCCTTTCCTTGTAATTTTTCACCTACTCCTCTGATCCTACTAGCAGAAGGATCATGTTTTCCCTAGAAGTCTTTTTGCTGCTTATGTCCAGAAAAATAATTTCTTATTGCCCTCCACATCCCCTCCCAGAATAATGTCCATGCCAGAATTGGATTTCTTAACCTCAAACTAGACAAAAAATCCATAGTCCCACTTCCACAGTCCCTGCTTCCACATCTTGCACACTTCCTTTTAATGTCTAAGTTCAGTTTGGAGCTCATCCATGTGACTGTCTTCTGTATTTTGATTTTGTATTTGTTGGAACAGGTCTTTCCTGTACTTGGAGGAGGTGATCCTTAAATATCAGCGAGCATTTCTGGACCTGTTTTCCCTTCAGGGATTTATCTCATGAGAGTCATTCAAGCAGACCTCTGGTAAGGATCAAGTCTTCTCCCTTGAAATCCAGTGTTGTGTTCTTCTTTTTGCCACGTTCCCTTTTCTCTGGACCCTGAACTCCACTTTCTCATGGTCACTGCATCCAAGCCTATCCATATTCTGAACCACTGGTTCTGTTTTGTTTTTTTTTTTTTTTTTTTTTTTTTTTTTTTTGTTTTTTTTCTTTTTTTTTTTCTTTTTCCCTTTGGAAGAGGAGAGAAGGGGCTTATAAAAAGGAGGGAATGGTACTTTTTGTATGAATAGATAGTGACGGGCAAGGGGCAATGGTCTTAAACTGAAACAGTGCAGTTTTAGATTAGATGTTAGGAAGAAATGCTTTACTCAGAGGGTGTGAAGCACTATAATAGTTGCCCAGAGATGTTGTGGATGCCTCATTTCAAGGCCAGATTTGATGAGGCCCTGAGCAACCTGGTCAAGTGAGCGGCACACCTGCCCATGTCAGGGGGCTTGGAAGTACATGATCTTGAAGGTCCCTTCCAACAAAAATATTCTATAATTCCTTGTTAGGTCCTTAATCATATATGTCAGAACGTTGTTAAAAATGCACTCCAGATTTCATTGCCACTGAACACTATTTTATCTTTATATTATTATCTATATTTTTGACATCCTATTTGTAAGCAGTACAAAATAACAGTCTGAGGCTTGCCTACTATGATGAAGACAGGTGTTTTTGGGGGTTTGTCAAGACTCTGCTAGTGCTTTTGTTGTTTTGCAGTTTTGATAAGCATTTATAGTGTGCAAACTGATAAGAGTGTTGCCTTTCCATCAGCTGAGTTGGAACTGGTACGAATGATTACCTGCACATTCACCTTGGCTGGGGTAAATGTCTATAGAAGATAGAAAGGAAAATAAAAGTAATTCTTCCGTTAATAGCTGCCAGAGCACAGACACTTCATCTTCAGTATCAGCTTTTCACTTAAAGTTTCAAGTATGTTGTCTTCATATTATTTTTGAGGGCAATCATGTAAAGGGGTGGTTTAGAACTCTTCTAGCTAACAGGCTAGAAAGGCATGTTACTTGCAGGTCCCTGGAGTTTCAATACTCTTTCTACTCCTCCACAATTTATAATAGGAAACATCATAAGGAACCTTCAGCTCTCTATATGTTTTTTGTTCTCTCAAGTACATTCAAAGTTGTTGTGTTGGGCCTCTGACATAAGTTAGACAAGTGTCTTTCTTTCTGGTTT
Organism: Anabacerthia variegaticeps; assembly: GCA_035583185.1. Classification (NCBI taxonomy): domain Eukaryota; kingdom Metazoa; phylum Chordata; class Aves; order Passeriformes; family Furnariidae; genus Anabacerthia; species Anabacerthia variegaticeps. The sequence goes on from JAWWEW010000078.1 coordinate 95,274,492, forward strand.
TATGCCTATGTCTTCTTTAAACTTGACCTGTGTTTACATTCATTGCACGTATCTGGTGATGAATCATATTTGTTTCCCTGAAGAGACTTTAAGTAACGTGCTTTTTCTTTCATTTTCAAACTCTCTTCTAACATTTTGTTTCCTTTACAGGTAAATAAAATAAAATGCTACTGTATTTTGAATACCAGCAGTGAAAGCCCGCATTGTTTCCTTGAAAGAAGAAAATGATTTCATCATGCTTTTCTCTTTGGGATGAAAATACCCTGCAAATACTTTCCAAAGATTTTTTTTTTTTTTTTAATTTTATTTTCAAACTGCAAGTTTTGTCTAAAAAATACTTTTTCACTAAGAAAATAACATGTTGTATTAAAAAAAAAAAAAAGAAAAACATATATTTTGATTAGTGGCCCTATTAAGCTGTCTTCAGTGTTAGTGAGATTACAAAGGTGTAGTATATAGCCCTTAATTTTTATTAAGGTCCACTCTCAAGAAAAGAAGGTGAAAAAACAAAACACAGTCCTTCAGTTTATACGTATTCCTATGTTCTTTTTCATTTAAACCAAACAAAAATGGCTGGGGATGAGAAATTCACACACAAAAGTCTCAGCCCATTGTCAAAACCCAGCAATTGCTGTGGATTAGGGCACAATGATCAAAGAACAATATTTCACTTTCTGTAAAAACAAGAAATGTGACAATAAATACATTTGGTTTGTGGATTAAGTTTTTAATACCAAAAAGAAATGCTCAGAAATGATATCTACAAAATGCAATGTCCTAGTCATAGTTTATGAGACACTTCTCAGTGAAGAGAGGCTTCATGTAGTGATTCACCACCATTCTGATGTTAGAAGCAGCTTTTGCTTCATTGCAAGCTAGCAGTCAGCACTTTAGCCTTCATTAAAATAGTTTACATTAGCCTGGATTCAATTTCTTATCAGAGATTTACCGCACTGAAGAGGAGACGTCAATATTTGAAATGAAATGTGCGAGAGAGATGAGGACTTCCAGTTTAAGTATTGCTAATGATTTTCTTTGCTTTGTATACCTCTTTACTTCCTCCCATCCTCTCCACCGCAACAATATACAGCTATAAAGCCATCAGTAGAAAACCACTGAATGTAAAAACAAAATTAATAATTGATGTGTGAGAAACATATTGAAAGAATTATTAACTTCACGGGTTTCATATGTGATCTGAGAAATCGCTATATATCTCTGGAGAGTTCTGGAAGAAACTCCTGAAAATGTCTGTAAATACAAGCCTCTGTCTCACCATAACATCAAAGGTTAAGTAAGCATACTGTAGAATATGCAAATACAGTGTGTAATTCCACAGGATGACAAATTTTAGGGTTCTTGCATTTAGATATTTTTCTAAGCCAGCTTTAGCTAAAATACAAATATATTAGTTGGGGATACTAGGTTAAATGTTGATAAAATTTGCTTGAGAGAGCGTTCAGTTAGTTTCTGCAAAGATGTATTACTCTTTTATCTCTCTTTTTTGATCCATGAAAGTAGGATAAGGGATGTCCTGGTAGTTAATGATAAGAGATAATATCTTGGGAAGGAAATTTACTTTAAAGCTTATAACACCACCAGTAAGCAAGATTTTTCAAGCTGAGCTGAAGATAAATAAAGGGCTCAATATATAAACTTTAACCAAACAAAGGCAAAGATAAAATGTCATGTACACACGCTGCTGTTTGGGAAGTTAATATTTATCAACTTTTTCCATGGGAACTTTTTCTGTTTGGTAACCATTAACAATTGTTTCATATGACAAACATTCTACAGATATAAAAAATAAAAAGGTATTCTCAATTTTATTTCATTCCATAGGACGGTATAAACTAGAGAGACAATGTTGGTAGAGATTTCTTGCTAAAACCGAGGGGGAAATAATATAAGAACATAAGATTTCTGGCAATGGTTTTTAACAAAAAACTAAAAGACAGTATGAAAGAGCTTTTCATTAATATTGCATCTGTCAAGTGACATTTAAATGTCAGAAAGATGTTCTCTGTGAGGTTCTTCTACATACTTTCATGCTGTCATTAGAAATAGATCATACTTCAAAATCAATAGTGTAGATATACATAGTCAGTATTTTAACAGCACGGCTATTTGGGCACAGTTAAAACCTTGACTTAAGAAAAGCATAGTACAACAGAAAAGTGAAGACTCTTTATAGATGCTCCAGTTCATTAACTAATATCTATTCATACAGATTTCCTGACATCTTAAAAAACTCAGCCAATGGTGTAATTGCACATATGCTGGATGTGTATTGCAATTATTACTTATACTTATTAGTGTTTTGTCACAGAAGATGGTCAGTTTTCACTTTGTCTCCTTTCTATATGTGAAATTAATATGAAGAACAAAAACAAATGAAGAAGCCACACAAAAGAATGTGCAGCTGTAAGCTGTTTAAAGATATCCGTGGAATGGAGGTAGAATGAGTATGAGAACATTTTGTGCCTGAGTGTCAAACAGTAGAGCATGTTCTAGACTTTGGGTCTTAGAGCGTTATTTTTTGCTTTGGAGAAACCTAATAGTACCTGAAATACTGACCAGTACATCTATTCCACAAGTTTAATTCAGCGTGATTTTGGCCTTATTAACATTTTAATTAACTGCTGACACAATAATTCATCTCTGCTATCTGATTAATGAGATTAAAAAATCAGTGGTGGTTTTTTTTTTTTTTTTTTTTTTTTTTTTTTTTTTTTGGTTTTGTTTTTGTTTTGGTTTTTTTTTGTTTGTTTGTTTTTGGTTTTTGGGGGTTTTTTTTTGGGACATGAAATAGTAGTTGACTTACAAATTTTTTACATACTGGTTCCATGGGAGAACCTTGTAATTTTCTACAGCTGGTACTGCAACTGTGGAGGTAATAATACTAGAAATATTAATGTTCTTGTCAAACAGACATTTCCTGGAAAAGCAAAACATTTCCTAGTTCACGATCTTCCTTCATTTTCTCCCTAAGGAATAAAATAAACAGCAATGAAGGTCACAAAACCTCCATATTCCATATTGTATCTTAAAAATAGAGATGTATTTCAGACTTGAATTTCAGATCACATAAGATAGTGAATCCACACATTTTAGTATGTTATGTTTACTTGATATGTTTAGTTGCCTGAGACTAAAAATCAATTGAATTCAAGCAATTAGAAAATTGTTCTCTCACATGCAGCATATTTCACAGTCAGGAATGATGGACAGCATCAAATTCATGAACAAACCTGTAAATGCAGAATATTTATGTGATCTGGACAAGAATCCAAGGCTTTGAGCTTATAACTCTTGTAAATTTACACTGGACAGATATCATCAGAATTGAAGAATGCTAACTATTGCAAAACAAGGAAGATGGAAGAAAATATTACTTGTGGCAAAAGCTGAACTTAGAAAAATTGCTGGTGAAAGCAGACATAGCACATTTACTTTAGCTCTAGAGGACTTATGTTCTCTTTCTAAGGCCTGCTATACAAAATTATAGAATGATTTCCTTTTTGAATTATTTATTTTTTGAGGGTTACAGGAGTTCATTGGTGTTGTTCTTCCCCAGACAAATTACCTGGAAAAAACCCAACATTGCTCTTCACTGAAGTACTCAGCAAATTTTCTCCCACTAAAAAACATTGAAGCATTAGTTACAGTATTAACTTTAACCAACATGCAGTCAAAAATTACAAGATCTAGAGAGTTATTAAAAAAATGAAAGCAAAAATTTTTTTAATATTAAACTTTATATGAAATATTTAATATTATAATTAAATAACATACTATTATCATTTCAATATTATAAAATTTTAATTAATATATTTTTAAATGGTTGTTCTACCAGAGTATTGTTTCAAACTGACCTTTATGAAGATTGCTCCATTTCTTTACTTTCTTTACACCATGTGTAAAGATTAAGTGTCTGGCTCAAAGGCATGGACTCAGTTTTGATAATAAGATGCTTAAAAGCATTCTACTCTGTGTATGTAGTGCAAAGACAGAAATTTCCCCTTTACTATGCCATTGTATTTGTGCAGTCTTACTTGTATCTGTGAAAATGTATTGCCATATAATTGTCTCTTTATAATGGCTTAGTCTACACTAAATATAAATGGTAGCAAGATTGTATTTTGAATTACCACTAACTATAGCACTATATTTTAGTGAACTTCCTGTCTAAATATAAAGGGCAATAGTCTCTCAGTGCCCAAGTCTTAAATATTCTTTCAACTTGAGGTGAAAATGTGCATCATTCTGTCAATAATAATATTGAAAACCTAATCAATTTTGCTAAATAATGGGACAAAATCTTTAAGAAAGAAATGGAGTGGATTCTGGTACTTTATTTTTTTCCATATATCTGGATATGACAATTAAATTTAATTTTTGTTTTCCAAACATTTAAAGAGTGGGTCTTCCCTGAAGATCAATCAGACTATTTATATAATATAATTAGTTGAAAGTGGAAAGTTCTCTGCATGTGCAAAAAACACTGCACCTACAATCGAGTCCTGTCAATCATATTATTTAGACAGAAAATCAGAGAAATAATGCTTGCTTTCTCATCTCTTTTGATTCTTCCTTTTCCAATTTTAACTACAAACTCCCGTGGGCTTTTCCTTACACTGTCTTTGTGAAGCTCCTAGTGCAATAGGGCCTGACTACCACTTGATCTAAACATGCCTGTGATGAACAAAATTACGAACATAATATAAAAAATGAGGTATGTCACTACATTGATGAATTTCATATAGTGGTCTCTGCTATTGTTTATAATGACACTGATTTACAACCTTTGCTCCGTTTGCCTTGTTATTCTTTGTTATCTCTTAGCTTCTCTTTCTAAGCTTTCTCCATCACATGTACAACTAAATTGGTATTCTGTAAGATTTAAATTTCAGAGACAAACAAGGACCTCTGTAAGGGAGCACACTCTGCTTTAATAGAGGTGTCTGGCCTACACTGCTCTTCACCTTGTCCTGGTTAAAACAAAAGCCATGCTTTCATTTTTTTGGTTACCTATTTCATGGTATTATTAATTAATGGCTACCCATTTATTTCAAGACTCAAGCTGAAGTATCTGGGAAATTCTGGCAACTAACAGATGTTAAATGCAGCTTTCCAACTCAGCTGTATGAGAGCTGTTAAAAAGTAGTGCAAAGTCAAGGCACTTAGCATAAAAGATGCTCAAGTCATGAGACTTTACTCAAACAAGGAGGGTCTCTGCAGCAGCGTTTCAATAGGGAGTGGCATTGGAGATTGATTCCTGTGCACTTTTCTTCAGCTCCTAGTCTGATATTTAACTGAAGCAGAGCAGGAGAGAAACATTTCTCCCGTACTGATCTTGACTGGAAGACAACATGACAGGAGTACTCCTGACTCTAGTCAAATTTAGCAGCAGCTTAATAAAAAGACTGAAGATCAAGCTTGGGACAAACAGTGTGTTGAACATGGCAGTGCTGTTCATGTGTCACCATTCTTGAAGTGTGCAACGAGAAAGTAAATGACTGCTTTTCACCTTTAATGATGTCTATGGAAAATAAATACTGTGATCACTTCCTTTTTCTAAAGGCTTTGAGGACAGTGGAAGGGGCAGAACAAAAGCCAGCCTATAAAATGAAAGTAGAAGGGCAAAAGATACAAGACCTAGAAAAATCCTCTGTGGAAAGGAATTAATAACAAATATTTTTCTGCAGGAAATATTATTTCAGTATTATAACAACAACAGATGAAATCTCAATGTAAAATATTAAGGGAAATGTAAATGCAAACAACCGATTTTGCTTATGCATATACTGTCATACCACCGTGCCAAATAATTCCCTACAATGGACAAAGGCTCAGAGGCAATGGGTGAGGGGCACGTGCCCCTGATACTCAGGAAATAATGTGTGGTGTGACCACAGCTGCTGCAGAGAAACCAACTTTATCTCAGCACACTGGGGAGCCAGGGGTGGCTGTTTTTCAGACAGCTGGTTGCATGGATCAGCTGACTGCATCACAATTGAATGGATTAACTGCTGGTGTGTTTTAATGAACTCACTAAGAGAGGGTGAATGTCTCAGTGAGTTAGCCACACCAGCATGAAGCAGGCAGGGGGGAGTGTATACACAGCTCAGCCAAAGATGGAGAAGAAAAACTAAAATTAGAAGAAGAATTTTGAAGAAAGTAATGTACTTAAGCTGGCTTTAGCCCATGTATTCATTCATGATGACTAAGGATGCCCAGTGTCATGGTGGTGACTGTATCATAGAAAATGGTAAGGGAACAACAAAGCAAAACACAATTAATATCTGAGTTTTAATTGCACTTCTTGTTATTTCCTTAAGGCACCTCTGTCATATTCACTAGTTGACATCAAGGTGTGCTTAATAAAATTATAATTTATACCTTGAAACATATTCAAGGCACATCTTGAATATTCAACATATTCAACATATCTTGTTTTACGGCATGAGATTTTGTACCCCTATGTCAAAATACCTTTTTGAGACCATTACATATTACCTAGTATTCAATAAGAGATCACTCTGTGATCAGTGGGAAGGATGAAGAAAGAGAGCTTGGAGGTTAGCAAGAAGTACATGACATGAGCGTTCTCATAGCACTATAAAGCTAACCAATGAGGTTATTTTCTGGGTTCAGATGATCCTCTTGACTTCCTTCCAAGGCATTCTCTCTTTCCCCATTTGTCCTTTTCTTCCCACAGGAAGGAAACCATACAGTGACAGTATAATGCACTCTTGGTAGCTTGCCAACCTGAAAACAACCTGACTCTACAGAAGCCATTTTTCATGGATTTCAAGCATGATCAGAAAGGCTATTGCTATTAGACATGAGTAGAATATGTAATGTAAAAGTAAATTCATAGTTGTGATGTTTATTGCATTTTATTTCCGACTCTGCATTGATTTCAATAAAATTTACCCAATTACAACAAATTAGAGCTGTCCAAAATAGAGAATCAGTTTTCTTTTTAGTGCATGAGTATTGTGCACAACACAGGAGAAGCTGTATTAAAATTTCAATAGACAGTTCCAATAGCTTAGAAATATGTGCTGCCTAAAATGAAAAGTACTTTGAAAAGTAGTGGTGGCTTTGACAGTGCTGAATTTCTTGTATACAGAGATCTTTACAGAGGGTGGAAATAAATATTTTGAGGAAAAGTGAAGAAATTTTCACACAAACGCTTTCCTTTTTATCCTTTATGCTATCTTTGGTGAAATAATTTTACTATTTTTTACCACTTGCATTAGACAAAGCTGAAAACAGGAAGAATCTGTAGAAAAATCAAAACCTCTGTGAGAAAAGATACTGTTTATTACTCTGCATCTCAGCCTACCTATTATATTTGATCTGTATCAGTCTTTGTTCTTTGCCTGTAGACAGAGTGAATTGCTGTATTCTGGTTTTCTTTTGTTATGGTTCACTAATGCAAACACCATTAAAGTAATTCCTTGAGAATCCTTGAGAAGTAATTCCTTAAGAATTAGTCTAGACTAATTGGCTTTACATATAAGAATAGTTATCTGTGGTGAACATTTTGAAATTACCTGATTTGCTGATACGTAGTTATTCATGGAAACTTTACGGATAACTAAAATACAGAATTTCTTCTACTGGGCTTCTGCAAAGAAGGAGAGTTTTTGTGTGTACACAACTTTGGTCTATCATATATCTAGTTTATTAGAGTTCTTCACATAATTTGAATAAATAAAGAAGTTTATGGATCTGCTATCCTTTTCTCACATCAGCAATTTACAAAGCAAAGTATTAATTTCATGGTATTTTTATGCATTGATGAAACATTTATTACTTCTGTTGCATATTTCAGTAAAATAGAATCACTTTCCTGTTATTCTTTTTAGAATTATGTATAAAGGCAGTGCTAAAAATGGCAGGTATTCATCATGTTATTTCAATATTCAACTGTTACTTTCCTCTCTACCTCCTAGATGATTTTGGCATTGGATCTGATCCCATGCTTGTTGGAATCAATAGAAGCCTTTTTATTGACTTCAGTGGAGCAGAAGTAGGCTTGTGATAGGCAGAGTAGCTTGAGTAGTTAAGAAAAATAGCCTTGCATATCCCCATCAGGATAACCTCCACCTTGGAATGGAGTTTCAGTTCCTAGTGACTAGGCTACATCATTAAAAATGTGGCTTTTGCAAAAAACATTACATTTCAGCTATAACAATAATCAAGACTACACTTTCCTAAATGTGTGCAAGGCGACTGTTTATAATTTTTGCCTTGTTGATTTTGTTTCCTTTGCTCAATGTTTGTAGACTTGGCAAGAGCTCAAGAGTTTGCTTAGTTTTTTTCTTCAGCATCCCAAAAGGCCACACTCCTTCCTTGTTCAAGGCATGATCATTCATCCATTTACACTGCTGTGTAATTTGTTGACCTCATCCTTTGCAAATGTCTTCTGTTTGACCCTAGTATAAACTCGAAACTTTTGTCTAATTAGACCAAGCTGGGAGATCAAGCTACTCAGTGGGAGGATTACAGAGGCTGAATACAATGTTCACTGTGAAATTAATCACAGCAATGACATAATTGCCACAAAATCCCTATCACTGGGAATTAGCGTCAGGATTGTTCTCTGTTGTTTTGGTAACTGAAGAAAATTGAATGTAGAATGTTGTTCTTTTTTCTCACTGTTCTGGTTTTTTTTTTTTTGTTTTGGTTTTTTTTTTTGGTTGGTTGGTTTTTTTTGTTTTGGTTTTTTTTTTTTTTTAATCTGACTGTATAATAGTATCAATGTACTAAACAGAACCTCAACAGCCAAGTCAATTTAATATTCTGTACTCTGTGACAAATCTGATAAAAATGTGGGTTGGCTACATGCAAATGGAGACATACTCACTGCAATTCTCTTCTCTTAGCTGGGTGCACATTGAAATGGCAACTGAGTCCAAGACCTGTAGTAAATAAATTTCAATGCTCAAGACCACTGCAGTCTTAAAAAGTACCATGTAGCCTAAACCTGGTTTTCCTATGGAAGCTCGATGGATGCTTTGCACCAGGGCCCTGAAGTCATTACCAGGCTCTATTGACCCTGACCACTTGCCCCTGGGACCTCCCTCTACAGCTCTCCCTGGGCCCAGGAACCCCAATTCAACTTAACCTGGGGGCCTTAATCCTCTCCTGAGCTATGTTCCAGGTGTGCCTTCTTTCTGCCTTGTCTCCCAGATATACACCTGGGGCCTTTGTGGTAGACTTGTTGGTGTACTCATCTCCCACTGCTGTGGGCAGATCCAGGCAGATCCTTCTTCAGCTCATTGTTTTGGATTGCCATTTTGAGAAGCTTAATTCTTCTTGGGACTTACCAATGGCTTCTTGGGGCTAAATCGGGGCTTTATTTTCTCTGTTTTATGTCAGGATCCAGACTTTGATAGAACTTAGGTTTTGTTGTTTAAATCTCCTGTAGCCTAGAAAGATTTTAGAACTGAAATTTTGATGAACATAGTCTGTGACTAATGGCAAAACTACTTTGGTAATAGTTTAAGGAAAGCTTGTAACTAATAGTTTTAACAAAGTACAAAAAATGTGCAAAAAACAACTTTACAATCAGAGTTGTAAAAAAGGTACAATATGGAAGTTTGCAAGTGCCTAAAAGCTAAATCGTTTGAGGAAAAAAATATGACATAAGGAGTTTAGCACACAAAAAGACTAGAAAATTCCAGCTCTCCTAATTGTTAAAAAAGCCCTTGCACAGCATGTTAGTGTTTGGAATAAAGCTTTTCTAATGAACTTAAATTATCTGTAAAACAAATCTGGGCACTGAGGAGTGTTCATTACAATCTTGATTACATTTATTTTAATATTTAACAAAGTATATGAAATACTAGCTTTCTGTAGAATTAGAAAGCTTCTATGTTAAAATAAAATGCAAAAAAGTACTGAAAGTTTTGTCAGGATGTAGGCCTTGAAGTGTTTTTTTGTTTTGTTTTGTATTGTTTTGTTTTTTTTTGTGGTAATAAATATTTCAGTTGTACAAAGTAGAATTGTTCTGAAGAAAAAAGATAATTTGATGAGTAGAAGTAGTAATAGTTTCTAAAGGAAAGAGAAAAGAAAGAAAGAAAGAAAAAGAAAGAAAGAAAGAAAGAAAGAAAGAAAGA
>JAWWEW010000078.1:95286650-95296928 GCA_035583185.1 Anabacerthia variegaticeps
CCCAAAAAAACCCTGAAAAGTATTTGCAAGGATACTTCCTATAATTTTACATTAAACATTAAGCACACTCTCTTGCCTCAAGAGCACCTGTCAGTAAGAATTATGAGGATATGAGGGTGTTAAAAATGGGAATTCAAATCCTCCTACAGTCGTGGATTAAAATGGCACTACCAAATTGTTAGGGCTTCTTTACCAGTAACTCTAAGACTAATCAGCATGTAGAGAAATTAGGCTTCTAATTATCATATAACAAAGTACTGAAATTAGGACCAGAATTTACTGCTACAGAAATATTAATGACAGTGTACTTTTTTTGAAAATACTTTCTGGAAAATACTTTTTCACAAATAGATAGAAAACCTTAAAAATTTGAGTATTAAGCCCCTTGGTACACATGGGCATGGAATGAGACATGAACCTTCTAATGTGATCAGAAAAAAAAAGAGAATTTAGAGGAAAAAATTGTTTTGGGAGTTACAATTATGATGAAACTGTGCATTTTGTACACTGGTTTCTTCCTTCCCAGATTCATAGAATATTTCAAGCAGGAAGACATATCAGTAGGTTGTCTGGGTTTCCCTTACTCTTCTAAAATAAACTAAGTTTCTTCTTGCGTAACCTAAAACAATTATAATTTCTTCTTCTCAAAATCTTTGGTTTTTTTCATTTCCTTATTTATACTAAAATATTTTCTTTATTCCTTTGGAGATTACATAACTTATGGGACAGACCTTCATTCCATATCTCTATCTTCTGTTCACCATGTAAATTAACAAGGCCACAGTAGTTTCCTGTGCCTTTGACTGCCCCACTGCTTCCTATCTGCTGTGGCATTTGCTGCCCAGAATTGCATGATTAGATTTACAGGTTGTGAGGAAATACAAGCAGATTGGATAGGGGGACTTTGCTTCCTTCAGTGCCTTTACTAAATACCTGTTTGCCAGTTGTAGAAGGGCCAGTTGCTCTTCTGATAAACTCTGATATTGTCCATAAATTTAACAATTATTTAGGGTGTGGGGAACGAAGGTTTTGAAAGTCAGATTGGTATTACTTGTTTCACTAAGACACTAAACTAATGACAATTGTATTTGTTTGATTACTGCAGGTACATATATAGGGCAATCTAAGAGCAGTTTTTTGTTTACTTCCTAAGTCTGTAGTACTTTTGCTTTTACACTGATTTATATTTTTCTCTCTACAACATATATGTGTGTATGTGTATTTTTACATACATACAAACATATATATAAATTTGTATTTGTGGTTGCTTGGTTGCTGATATCTAACGAAGCTATATTAGCTCAGTTATGCAGCAAATTGATGATCTTAAATGATTGTTAGCACAGGGAACTGAAGGGAACGTCAATGTAGCCAAGAAACTTGAGTGAGCCTAGGAACAGATTCTGAGGTGATTAGTAACCTTAAACCACGTCTGGGCTCAGCACTTGAAGCAGTCATGCTAGAGATCTTTTTTACCCCTGGGATTTTCCACTGTGCAGGTGAGTTAGAGAAAAGGAGTAATGTAATAAATAATTTCTAGAATCATATTTTATAAAATGACTTAATCTGTAATCAGTGATTTAATCTTCCTGCTTCTGGTTAATGTTCATATTACAGCAAAGTTCTTGTGCATGTACATTTCATAGAATCATGGAATCACAGAATATACCAAGTTGGAAGGGACCCACAAGGATCATCAGGCCCATCTCCTGGCCCTGCACAGGATCATCCCCAAGAGTTACACCATGGGCCCAAGAGTATTTACATATTTATATTTGTTTTTTAATTAATGTAAGATTTGTCTTTTTACTGAAATATACTTAACTAGGAGTTCTGTTTGTATTAGAATGAACCAATATGGTCACAAGTTGACTCTGAATTCACATAGTGTAGGTACAAAATTATTGTATACTTCTACAGACAAGTAATTTGAATTTTTCTTAAAAAAAATAACTTTGAGCATGAATGTTTAAGAATAAAGTAATTACACTTGTGTAATAAGATTATTACTAGCAGTAATGTAATTGAAAGCAAGGAAATTATTCACCAGTTAGGTGAATAAATGATGTGACACCTTCTTGCTGTGGCTTCCCATCTATAGATAAACGAAACTGTGTTATGTTTTTGTTTAACATATTTCCAGTACACAGGTTTTCAACTATAGGAGAGATTTGTGATTTCTAAGCAATATTGACCTAGAGTGAAGCTATCACAAATGTTAAAGGAAAAACAATTTCAATATGTTTTGGAGAGGCCTGTTTTAGGAAACAAAAGTTGTGTTAGACCTTTCCAAGTACAAACGAAACAACATTAAGGGCAGAAGGATGTTGGGAAAAGTACAGTTTGCATAATTAGTAGAGGGAAGAAAACTAGATGCTTTTTTGGGTCTGTTCTCTACCCTCAAATGGGTGAAGCATCTTTGGAAAAAGAAAAGTCTATGATATGTTAATATGTTAGTGAGGGGCAGGGGCAAATAATTCCTTTATTCTCCTGTCTGTTCAGCCTGGGACTGTTCCCATGCCCAGGTTAGTGTTACAAGAAATAGCTGAATTCAAGGACATGCTCAGGGTCTATTTTGTTTTAATTCACTTTGTAAAGACACTTCAGTCAACTTTTTTGTTCTGCTGACTTTCTACCAGCTTAGGGACCAGGAAATGTTCAACTATGTTGGTAGGAGGCAGCACATCTCATGGTAATGTCCTGTAAGAAAAATAACAGGCTTGGAAGTCTTTTCCGATATCCATGTTGTCTTCTTGGTATGTTGCAGAATGACCAACAGTAAAAGAAGGAGCAATGGTAAGAGTTTATAGCAATTGTTCTTATCTTGTGTTAGAATTGCTGTAATCACATTGAAATCAGTATGTAAATTCTATTAAATCCTTATTTCCCCTCTTTCTTCACCCCCCACCCCCCCCGACCTCCTCTCACCACCCGCCTAAATTTGTGGTACCACAAGAATTCAGATTTCTGTGTGCTTCCCAGTGTAAAAAGGTGGCCAAACTCTTTCCTCACTGACACAGAATCTCTTTTGTCATATTACAGGTTGATGAACTGTCATAGGAATTGTAAAGTGTACTTATACCTGTAATAATCCCTTTCTAGTGATAAGCTTCTATCATATTTAAAATTTTCTGCCAAAACAGTATTCAGAACAAAATAAATGGAAATTTGAATTTTTAAGAACTTTGTGTGAAGGAACCTAGAATATATAAACACATTTTCCTGGCTACTCTAGCCTTTGGGATTGTTAAAAATTATTTTACAGCTCTATGCCCAGACAAAACACTTGCCAAATAAATAACTTCCCAATGAGCTGCTGCCTCCCTGATATTACTCTTCCTTTGTAAAGCCATATAAAAAAGATCAATATCACCAATTTCTTCTTTCAGATATGGAAATGTACCTAAAATATTTACTGATGGTATGAGCTGTCTGGACAAAGACTTATTCCTGGCTTAAAATGAGTTTCTTGGGCATAAGCACCACATCCATGGATCTGCTCTGAAGACAGTTATGTTCTTTTGGTTCAGGTTATTTGGGAACAGGATAACTTGGAAGTTTTTAGCAGAAATCACCCTTTGAAAATTGAATTCCATATTTGCTTTCTCCTGCATTTATACTGCAACTTAATTTCTGTTACTCTTGGGATAAACTGCATATTGGTCTGGAGAGGATCCAGATTGCAAACTCATAGATCATCCTGACTGATGATCTTAAATGTAATAAAGGCCAATCATTTGAGTTGGATAATGACTCATTTTGGTTTCTTAGTATAAAAATCTCTCCAAAAGATTTCTATAGAGTGATATACATTCCCTTATTAAGTAAAGATAACTTAGAGATATGCAATGTGAAAATTGTTAAAGTTCCATTAACCTTATTAAAAATGTTAATTTTGAAATATTTACATAACCATTTGACTTGGAAAATTATTGCAGTTAATTTTAGATCGGTTGAATTCAGGTTAAACATGTTCTATGGGAATAGAAAAAACCACAATTTTCTATAAAAAATGGATTTTAGGATACAGTTGCATAAATGATATTAATTGTATTGTAGAGATTCAATTGTTTACCTTGTAGAAACCCTTTGAAATTTTAAATGTGCGAAATCCAATGTTGACTTTTTGTTTTAGTTTGTTTTCTTTTGAGTGGAGAGGGAAGTTAAGAAAAGTGGAACAATGTGAATTTAAATTTGCATTACCTTATTTTATTTAGATATTTTTCATAAAACATCCAACACTAATAAATATTTGTTTTAGCACATAAATTAATTTGTGGAAAAATAAAGGCTAATGTTTTTGATCTCAGTCAATTGCTTCACCTCCAGAAAAATCCATATACATAACTTGACTCTTTTACTTACTCCACTGTCCCTACATATTTTGAAGTTACTTCAGTCTCCACCAGGAAAAGTTGAATGTCTTAGCTGATGTTCTGATACACTTTTGAACCAAGTTCCAAGGCAGCTATATTTAGTGTATGTGCATCCACACTAAGAAAAGACTAAGCTACTTCCAGTGCCGTCTTACCTGTCCTGTCTTTGCTGAGGAGCCGTAGGAAGCACAGAGGGGAGCAGTGAGAATTCCCAGTCAGGCATCAATCTGTGTCACTGCACACTGTGGTACAGCCTTCACATACAGGAGGCTTTTATCCAGTTGAAAACTGGTAATTAGTATTTCCATGCCTGATAATTGGCTGTTATATAATAACAAATTGGGCTACCTAAACTGAAACTACTCAGCAGCAGGGTGATGTAGTTCCGTAGGTCTCTGCAGCAGCAGATCCCTACTGGCTGTACACAGCTACTTGGCTTTTACGGGGCACTGCAGAGTAGCAGATCAGTGTTGTTGGCAAGGGGTATCCAGAAACATGCTCACAAAGATCCAATAGTGTTGATCTGTGAGCACCTAACTTTTGCTAGTGGAGCGGGAGGGGAGATTTAAGGTGCTTGCAGCATATGCTTCCGGTAAAGAAAAAGACAGAATGTTGGTTTAGGATTGGTGAATAGTAAAGATAGAAATACCATTGGATGAAGTGTAATGGAGGATAATTTAGGCTTGGCTGTTTAGTGTAGGGGTAAGTAGAAGTGAGAAAAGGCAGAAGAACTTGTCTGGGGCCTCTGTGTCAAATGAATGAAGGAACAGCATTATGCTCAGTGCTGCACATCCATGTGGACTAGCACATAGGCTTTTTCTGACTGAGAACTCAGCTGCTGATGCTGAATTGGTGAAATATATTATAGATATCTTCTCTTGAACATATGTTCAGGCTGCTCTGTGACTGGACCTAAAAGCAGGAAATTCAGCTAATGAACTGCAGGGACAAACTTCTGTGTTTTAAAGTTCTGGTCTTGGCTTCCAAGGAAGAACTGTGTGACTTTTAACAAAGGCTGTTTTGTTCCCTCATTATGGAGACACAACTTCCATGGGAGAAGTTCCACTTTTTTCTTTTTTTTTTTTTTTTCCCAATCAATTAAAACATTCAGCTTAAAATATTTTGAAGTAGTAACAAGTTCTGCGGTTTTTGTTTGTTTTTTGTGTTGTTTTTTTTTTTTTTTTTTGTGGAGAACTGTACTACTGGACTTATTGTGCTTGCCTTTTGTGTCTAACATTGTCTTATTTAAACAACTTCATTTATTATCCCACTAATTTAAGTAATGTTTTACCTTTGCCATTCTGGTGGCAGAGATAATATACAGAATTAGTTCACCCAGCTGCCTATCTGTCAGCTATCAGATATGTTTAGCATTTGAGGATTAGTTTTTCCCCACCTAATAGCTTGTAGTGCTACATATTAATTACCTTCTGTGTAAAGAAATTTTTCCTGAAGTCCCTTGCTGACCAGTCTTTCCTTAGCTTTGGTTCATGCCCTTTGTTTTTCAGCCCATTACTCCATCAAATGCTTTCAGGGCTTCTGCATTCTCTATGCCCTTCAAAATGATGTCACTTAATCACTGTGTTCTGCTAATCACTTCTACCCTAATTAATATATACCTTACCTAATCTCCATTCAGAACTCTTGCCCCATGTTATTATCTCAATTGCTCACTGTCTCCATGTTTCTTCTTACCATCTGGTTATCAGATTGTGTCATGTATTCTGACTAATCACTTGCAGAAGGCTCCACATAGCCTTCATTAAAAACTCATGCTCTGGGACCAAATATCATAAATTTGTGGCCAAAACCTGTGTCATGTCATGAGTTCCAAGTAGACAGCAGGAACAATCCTAATATTACTGATCTTCTTCTCATTCAGTCTCTATGTTAATATTAAATTGCAGTCAGTATTTCCTAATAAAATTAAATACAGAAGGGAACAAATACACAGAAAAAATATGGTGAAGTAGCAAGACTCAATGAATGAGCAAGTTCAATGACATTATTGGAGACTGTGAACTGAACTAATATGAAATTATACAACAGAAGTTGTATAATAACTCTGACTACTGAATTTGTAAAAATTGGTCAGATATTGTTAAGTACAGAGGAATTAGATGAAAATAATGTATTAAAAACTTATTGGTAGGCTGGTGTACTGGGTCTGGCTATGCTAGGGTTAATTTTTTTCATAGCTTAATATCTGCTGTGTTTAAGATTTTTGACCAAAAGGGAGTTGATAGCACTGTGAACAGTGCCTACAAAGCATCAACACCTTCTGCACTCTCAGTAAGTTCACAGACAGTGGACAAAAATTTGGGTGTCAGTGTTGATCTGCTGGAGGGTAGGAAATCCCTGCAGAGGAATCTGGACAGGCTGGATCAATGGGCTGAGGCCAACTGTATGGGGTTCAATAAGGTCAGGTGCTGGGTCCCACACTTTGGCCACAATCACCCAATGTTACAGTACAGGCTGGCGGCACAGTGGCTGGAAAGTGGCCCAGCAGAAAAGGACCTGCAGATGATGGTTGACAGATGGGTAAACATGAGCTAGCAGCGTGCCCAGGTGGCTAAAAAGGCAGCTGGTATCATGGCTTTCATCCAAAATAGTGTGGCCAACAGGACTAGGGCAGTGATCGTCCCCCTGTACTAGTCAGTGGCGAGGCTGCACCTTGAATACTGTGCTCCTCACTACAAGAAAGACATTGAGGTGCTGGAGCATGTCCAGAGAAGGACAAGAAGCTGATGAAAGGTCTAGAGAGTAATGTATATGAAAAACAGCTGTGGGAGATGGAGCTCTTTAGCCTGGTGAAAAAGAGTCTCAGGGGAGACAATGTTTTCTACAACTACCTTAAAGGAGGTTTTAGCAAGGTGGGGATTGGCCTCTTTTTATGAGCAACTAGTGACGTGACAAGAGGAAACAGCCTCAAGCCAAACCAGAGAAGGTTCAGGTAGGACATTAGGAAGAATTTCTTTGCTGAAATGGTTGCCAAGCATTGGAATGGACTGCCAAGGGAAATGACAGAGTCACCATCCCCGGAAGTGTTCAAGAAATGGCTGGATATAGCACTTAGTGCTATGGTTTAGTTGACATGATGTTGTTTGGTCAAAGGTTGGACTCAATGATCTCGGAGGTTTTTTGCAACACTGTTTGTCTTTAATGATCCTAGTATACTATGATTCTGTTTATCATTCTGGCCTTGACACAGTAAATAGGCTGAGAGGGGATAACGCCCACAAATGACTGAACTAACTGCAGAGATATTTGGTACCCTATAATGTCATGTTCATCAATAAAAAGAAAAAGAGAGTGTTTTAGGATGGTTAGATAAGTTCTGCTCAGGAGCTATCTGAGCATCAGTCTACCGCTGGGGCAGTGAGTGGTTGCCTTTGTGTGCTAATTTTGGCTGTGATAGAGATAATTTTCTTCGTTGTGGCTATCATGGGACTGAGTTTTGGATTTGTGCTGGCAACAGTGTTGATAACCCAGGGATCATTTTGTTATTGCTGGTACTCTAGTATTTAACTCTAACCCAGTATTTCTTCTAGTGCTCTGGGTAGACTCAATTTTTTTCAAAGGTAGGAACTGTGAGTGCAAAATGATAAATAAACTTAAAGTATGGAGTTTGAAGCAGAAATAGTCCATATCATTGTATAGAATTTTCTGGTTATATTCCTTTCTTATGGAAATGTATTCCATACCAATTAAGGATTTGTGGGATCTATACCTGTAGTGTGGAGGTGCTGTTTGCGGTTCAACCCAGAAGGAAACTAAGAAAGTGTTAGTATCACAGGGAAATGACTCCATTACGATATGGGAATCATATAAAATTCTTTCATTTATATATATTCTCTTGATGCTGTTCTCAGAAGCTTATAAGCAAGAACATTGCCACACAGTGTTTTCACAGTTGATGTATTATTCTTTTGTGACTTTCCAGTGCACGTAATGTGTCTTAATAGCCCCTACCACCTTATCAGAGATAGTTTCACCTGTTCTTGAAAGACAGGGTTAAAAATGGGACCAAATCCAATTGAACAGAGCCAAAAGCATATTTATTATTGTACTGGCAGTTAACTCTGACTGTCTGAATTATGTTCCTCAACATCACTACATCCTAAATTTACTGAGGTTTCTTAAAGTTTACCAATAAGGCTAGTGGCCTTCCTTTATTAGAATATTATTTCTTTTCTTATAAAGAATAAATCTCAGGGAAAATTAAACGTGGAGTACCATTGTTGGGGTTTTTTTTGTTTGTTTGTTTGTTTGTTTTTTCCATTTAGTTTCATGAGTCTTGGTATTTGTTTTCCCAAATCTTTCATAAAATATGCTTGGTTATGTATCCTAAAATGAACAGGGGTGCTCTAATAGCTTTTGTTCTATTTCGTTCATTTAAATATGCCATATGTACCCAAATAGTTATTATACTATGATAAATTACTTTTATAACTTTACATATTGTAATTAATCAACTCTATCCCAGTATAATATCCCAATATGAGCAAAAAGGTTTTTTGCTCAAATTTGGTTCATTATTGGCAGAGTTTATGCATTACATTAATATTTCCAGAATTATTCTAAGACGAGAATTCTATGACAGAATTATTCTAAGCCCTACAAATCCTCCCTTCACGACCTTGTGTGCTTTTATATCTTGCAAATATTTTAACACTGTGAATACATGTTGATATTCCAATGGTGTTGTTATAAAGACAGGAGGTAGAAGGTAAGGTATAGATGTAGATATAGATATATGCATCATGGATGACATTACAGTAATGACAAAACCACAGGTAATAAAATGACAGAGCAAGGTTTAAAATTGAATTCAGTAATTTATATGGACCTTGACTACCATTACAGTACTGATGTCTTATTACAGAAATTATGGCGCAGAGTGTCAGATTGGTGAGTAGCTTCTGTTGAATAGATCCATTTAAAATCAGTGTGTTGTCTGAGAAAATGTTCTTGGCTATTAGGATGTGGGGTAAGCTTTTCTTACTTTAGTTCTTTTAGAATGTAGTGTATGAATGTATATTTACATATAATGAAGTTAATAGCTAGATGCTATTTGCCAAAAATACACTAGACTCATCTTTTATGAATTCCCTTTATCAGGTTGTATATTTTATGTTATTCTCAGTATGGCATACAAACACGTGTGAAACAGGTCTTCATCAAGGACTTTATTGTTGAAATGCATCTAGAAACAGACCCATTACCATTTCACATATTATTTGAAACACCAGAGGAATAGGTGACAAGCTATGAATTAAAAGTACAAAGCAAATGTCTTCTATATTCTATTTTATATGTTTGATTTGGTGATTTTCAGTTTTCATAAATTCGAATCTTGCAAGCCACAATTCTTTTGAGGATTTATACTGTATTCTGATTTCTAAAACTAAGTACGTCAAAATAGTTTTGATAATAATTGTGTCTCTATTCTACAGATGAGTTAAAGAGCCTATTTGGAAGAAAATCAAAATACAGGTGACAAATTATTTTTAATGTAATTTCTAAGGAAAAAAGAATCAACAGTATGCATGCACAAAGTATGCTCAGACCCTATTTGGTACTTGTCCCTCAGGACAATGTTTACTGCTTGCATCAACATATTTGTAGCAAAAAAAACCCAAAACACCTCATATGTGTCAGTGGTCATGAGAAAATAGCAAAGAGATAGGACTCATTAAGGTGTATTTGGCCTTAAGGCATTAAGGTGTATTTGGCACCCAACCCTAAATATATATGACTGCTCATGGTTATTTCTAACAGTTTGTAATTGAATTAGAGGCTAGAGAAGACTATATTGGAAAGAAACTGTAACTTTATTGACGTAAGTTTCCATAAATGTCTTCCCTTCATCCCAAGATTTAAAAAATCATTCACTAACATA
>JAWWEW010000078.1:95303578-95361397 GCA_035583185.1 Anabacerthia variegaticeps
GTTTCTTCTTTTTCTTCAGAAACCCATCTCTGACATGATTTTTCCCATTTCTGATACTGCAGGTTTTCTGCCACAGTAAACTTTTAAGGTTAACAATAGATGATGCTTTTGGCAAGACAGGATGTATGCGTGCTTTAACTCCTACAGGAAAATTTTAATTTCCAAGTTTTAAGGAAGTCTTATGTTCAGGTATAATGTGGAATTTTCTTGAAATATTGGTCATCTTTAGAGTCACAAATTCCTATTGAAAACCTCACACTGCTTGTGTGGAAGCAGATTATACTTTAATAAGGAGTTTATCAGACATATTTTAGCCTACACTGTGCAATTACTGCAGATTGAGGTATATTTGAGTCTCTAGCAGACTACTTGCAGACTGAAACCTCCAGACAAATTTCATCATTAGAGTTTTTAAAAACACTAATATTTTCCTGAAACCTGAAGCACAAATTTTAAGGGGAAATCCATCCCCACAAAAAAACCTCTTTGGAGGAGTGGTTGGAATTCTTTGTGTGTTTGTAAAAAGCCTAACACAATGAAGGTGTAGATTCTGATCTGAAACTGTTTGAAAGTAACTGCAACACAGATATAATTTCAATGTTCAATTTCCCTTGTTTAACCTTCTTTGAAGAAGGAGATGCTACATTTCTCTGTGGTATAGCTTATTGTTAAGAAAATAAAACTTCCAAAACATGAAGTGGCAGAACTTGAAGATCTTTATCTCTTCAGCCAGACTAAAATTGGTGGCCAACAGGGCTATATGAGATTATATCTGTTAAGGTTCTATGATAAACAATTTGTAGGAAATTGTAAGGAAAAATGTACACCTCCATCAAAACAAAGTTTACTTGTCACTGTAGGTAAGGTGCACAGGAAATGAAGGCACATATCTCTACCTGTCCCTGTCAACCATCTCTCAAAGAAAGAAAAAAAAAAGCACTTCTGTTCCTCAAAGGATTAAGATTCTGAATCACAAGCTGTGTTAAAAATTAAAATATTATACTATTTCAGGCAAAAACCATTCCAACGAAAAAAATTGAAAATGGCATCCAAGTCTAGGTATTATTCAGTTGGTCTGATATAGATTGGTGTGCATGTTTGACAGGTGTGATTGACATGAGTGTTTGCGTATTAACAAAGATTGATTTTAACTAGATGCAGAAATACTGAGTAGCTTATTAATAAATAGCAAGATCAATGATAGTTGAAGTTTAGCTAAAACTTTTGGTGGGTTTTAGACAGAATATTAAAATCCCATATATTTAGCTTAAAATAAACTCCAGATCATTATTGTCTGTTATCTATCATTTATACCCAGATAACTCCTTCTTATCCTAGTCCTGGCTGCTGTTCATAATGAGAGAATGCAACAGAACATCAAAATTTCCCAAGAAAACAATAAAGCCAAAGTCTCTAGTGTAAATTCACTGGAAAGCCAACAAAATAATTTGTAAATTTTAGAGGTACAGTGAAGCCTAAAAAAGACACACTGAAGTTCAAAATATGATATGAAAAGTACGTCTGCTTATATACTGTGGTGTCTGCTCTTGAGTGAATTTTTTGCAAATTGCAGTAAAGGATAGATCAAACAGAATGGGTCACTAACTCCTCATCTGTCACAAACTACTGGATTTTTCAGATAATAGTTATTAAAATACACTCTTGCTCATCTGTTAATTCTCCAGACATCTGTTACAGTTTTCAAACTTCCACAATTGAATCTGTAACTATGTTTAATATTAGTTTAAGGGCTCACAAAACCATACTCATTTTGCATTCCTAAGGGTTTTGACAAGAATATATAAACCACAGTTACAGGCTTTAAATTATTAGAGTCCTGTCATTACTGCTGTGGTTAATGAAGGGTAAACCTTGAAAGTTCATAGTAAGAGTTCAGATAATCATTCATTAGCTGATGTGCATATTTAAACTAGTCAGTCAGAGAATTAACCATATAATTCACAGAGTTTCTCTTTCAGGTATTCATTGATTGTCACTGTCTCACTCTGACTGCATAACTTTTGTTGTGAGTGTGGAAAATCCCTTTTTTTTTTTTTTTTAAATTTCAGAAAATGCAGAATATGTGAATTGCAGAAAAAAAAAGTGCTGAACTAAAACTCAGTTAGGAAGGGATTTCTAGTGGCTGACAGATATCTGAAAATCTTTTGTTAGAATTGAAAGAGAAGAATAAACCTGTGTTGTCTGTTTTAGCACAAGGAATCATTCAACTAGCAGAATGAAACTGCAAGTGGGGAGATTTGACATTAAGTTTGGGCTAGGCAGAATCCAAGAAGCATTGTGGTGATACACACAATGTCAGCATGAAGTGGAAGTTAAAATTTGGGGAAAAGATGTAAGACACACTAAGTCAGAAAACAATTTTAATAGAACAATAGGATCAATTAAAAAAGTGAATTGTCTGTAGAAGTGGTCCACGAGTTTAAAGATGAATGGCTTTTTTGGCAGAAAGCCAAGATCAGTTACTTAACAGATAGAGATGAATTGAAAGAGGATCTAATCATTTTTACAATGGCTTATTTAATGTATTGCATGTACCAACAGTGTGGCATATCCCTGTTTATAACACTGCAGAGCAAAGCACAATACATCAGACAGTGCAATACTACCTCTTTTGCCATTTAATTCCTTTTTTGTCTTATACACATTATTTTCAGTTGCTGTATGAGGCTAAAAAATTGATATGCTTTACTTTGGTTTTGGACATTTGCAATGGGAGAAGGGAAAGTTCTCATTTCATCATTTAATTTTGGCATTTTCTACTATCTGGGAAAATAAGTTGTTCCCAGAACTCAAATGACACCCATCATGTGAATTTTCATATTCCCAGGCAGTGGAACTAGAAGTGAAAGGGACACTTAGTTATAAAAAGGTTTCTTTCTCATAAGAAAAGCCCTTGATTGGGTTAAGTCTGGTCTATTTTGCATTAAATTCTGTATTGTCTGCTCTCAAAACCTCCAAATATGAGCTGATGTTTGAAGACAGAACAGAGAAAATAGATGTCCAGGTGCACTCTGAAATCAATGTTAATTTTTCAAAGCCCTTAATTTCCCCTCTTTTATTATTTTCCTCCACAGTGAATCTTGCTTCCTTTCAGGACACATAATAATGAAAATGACTTATCTGTTTTCATCCAGTGATCATGATTGCCACTAGTAGAATTATCTTTGAAAACATCACACTTTTATCCTCCTGCTTTCATCTTTTTGGAAGCATTAATCTTCAATGTAGGAAGGAAAGCAATATCTCAAGTCAGATCTACTCTTTCACACTATTCAGCTTGCACAGCTATTTTGAACAAAACCTACTAAATAAATTTGCAGTGCATCCTCAAGTGTAGTTAATAATAAATACAGAGTTATGACAGTAAGCAGCAGCATAATCAAACCCTTCTTTTTATTTTTCAAACCAGCCTGACAGCACTGTATATTATTTTTGTGCTCAGGATTATGATGTTGACAAAAGCCAGGGCTAGAGAATTCTTCAGAAATAAATTACTGGAAAAAATATTTACTGTGACTTCCGAGCCCAGTGCTTTAAAAGAATCTGATCACATACCTATGGAGCATGTTCCTGGCATACAGAATGTGCATGAACACAAATGATTAATAAATAAAATTAAAAGTTCTCTGACAATTATAGTGATTTGGTTTTGCTGTGTCAGCCTTATATGTGTCAGTATTATAGCTATGATGAAAAGACAGTGCTTTCAATATAGCAGGCTGACCCTTTGTAAACTTGTAACAGCCGTAGTGTATTTGAAGTAGTTTTATTGGGGGTTTTCTGCCTTCCACACCGCCCCCCCCCCCTCCACTGAGGGTTAATTTATTTCTTTGGAAAGATCTGTTTACATAACTGAGTCAGTAATGTCAGAAAACTTTTTTCACCTAAATTCAATTGCAATGCAAAGCAACTAATTTCTAGCTTGCAGTCACTCTAAGGTCATGAAGTTTAATTATGATTTTGGAAAGGGAATACATTCCTTGGGCTCTAAGTTCAATATGTTGAGAATTAATTTTATGGTATTTTCAACATGTGGCATTTATCCAAAACCTACCCTTGTAAACAAATTCTATTTTTCATTTGAACCCAGATATTTGTCTATAGCAGCCAAAATGCTTCTGGTCCAAAACAAACTAGATAATGCAAGGTGTGTCAGAGACAACCTGTATTCATCATTTGTATTATGAAATGTAAGAAGACAAGAGGGAAGAACCCAGCTACCTACCTGATCTTATAATGTAACTGGAGAAGTATTCTCAAAATGTAAAAACATATTAAGACAAACTCATTGGTGTTTTCGGCTTATGGAAAACAGAAGCTTGATATGGAAGTGGAAGCTTGTGACTTCTGGTCAGTGACAAAGCAGCAGCACATATAAGGACCTCAGGGCAGCTATTTATTTTGCCTCTACATGTACATGTGACTAGATGATATTTAAGGTCCCTTTCAACACCAACCATTCTATGATTCGATAATTCTATGGATGTGGCCTCTGGAAAAATACTTTAATGTTTATTTTAAAATGAATTTGTGTTAATTTGCAGAAAATATCACTCAATGTTTTTAATTTTATTTATGTATTTATACAAATTTTTTTATTACGAGCTTCTGAGGGTGTTACAGGTCCTTGATACAAACATATTTTTTCTATTTTCTATTCCCAGTATAAAATTTTAACTCAGAATATACACCTCCCTATACAGGAAGCATGCATAACATATTTCTTTTATTTATTCTATAAATATAAACTTTGACTATATATAGTGGTAAAAACAGAAAACAAGAAGTTAGAGCATGAAGATCCTGCAAAGGCAGATTAATACAATTTTACCTACTTACACTGAGGTTATTAATTCTAAGACTTTCTTTATAATTTATTTTTGACATTTTTTTCACTCCTTTTTGATGTAGCTACATCTTAATCCTTATTCTTCTCTAGATATGACTGACCTTTCTCCACTTAGAAGAAATGAGGCAACCAGTCATACAGAAAGTCTTTACCCTTTTGCAGGGTATGGTAGAGTTGTCTAGATATTATCCTTTCCTTACAACAATTAAAGGTGAGGAATTGTAAGATATGAAAAGAGCTTGTGTGTGAAAAATCTTCAGCATAGAATAGTTTAGATCGGAACTTTTGATATTCATTACAAACAAACCAAAACTCCCTTAGGCAAACTCTCTGAGATTGGGAAAACAGTTCTAGATAAACGCCTCTGCCCATTTCACTTCTCGCCTTTTTTTTTTTATTATTTGTTATTATTTTATTTATTTTTTTTTTAGCTAGGTTTGCAAGTGATTTTGTTGGGAAAATTATGTTTTTGAGATGGTCCTATAAGAGTAGCACAATGAAAGTAGAATAATTAATATGTACAGTATTTAAAGTGAATGGCTAATGAGATTGGATGGTCTCTTCCACAGTGCTCCTAGTGTTCCAACACACATAGTTGCAGCAATACTTGGGTTGTGGTGCTTACCATTGGTAGCAGTTTTGTCAGCTCTATTGTGCAGAGCTCATAACACAAGTTGTGATTTGAATAGGTAATTACACTTAATCAGAATATGACACTTTTTATGGTATTGAGAACCATAGATGTATAATCACTTTAGAAATTTTCACAATAAGTTTTTTCTGAAGAGGGATTTTCATATACATATATGCATATAAGTGCTAGATTGTTGTCATTCTGCAAAAGGAAGGATTTCAAGTTGAAGGAACTCAATCTCTCACTTCATCTTTTTTTTTCTCGTCAGCTATTTAGAAACGGCTAATACATTGTCACCAACAAAAATCAAAAGCAAAAACAAGTTTTTATGTCCATTCTTTTAGATTGCATTTTAATACACTTCATACAATTGATTTCTCATCTACAGTATTCTTATTACTTTATTGGCTCACAAGCAAAAAGATTCCTTTGCTCTCTGTCATCCTTTGTCTGAAAAACACCAATAAAAAATTCGCTAAATGGCAACAAATAATACTTTTATCTTTTCTTACAAGTGAAGAGAAGGGGGGAAAGTGGAAACCTTTGGGAGTTTTTTCGTGGTTGTTTAGTAGAAGCCAATATGTGATAGGATAGACAGGTGGACGGTTTGTAAGGTCAGTTTACAGTGACTTCTTTTCATGTGATGTCTAACTCCAGAGACTCATTATCAACAGATTTTTCTCAAGCCTTGACAGAGGTGCTTTTTCCATGAAGATTCATATGGATTTACTTCTAATGCATTCATGATAACAGAGGCACATATCAAAGGAAATAAATAAATAAAATAAATAAAGCTTTTCTGCAGAAAATTTTATTTTTTGATCAAGTCACCTGACATTTGTTTTTGTGGTACAATATGTCATTTCTTCCAGTGGCTGATACAGTTTTAAAAGCCTACCAGCCTTTTTTGCCTTTTTTTTTTTTTTTTTTCCTCCTTTCTTTCTTAAAAGAGACAATCCTGTTAATTTAGTTATAATTCATAGGTGGGGAGAGTTCAATTTTTTTCAAGGTTTCAAGGAGTGGAATTAGAAATTTGAATCCCATCTTGTAGCTACAAATGGTTGTGAACAATCATATATTGGCCATTTATTTTACTGCTAATGATTATGACTATTAGGGAATGATTATTGTGTGACAAAATTTGTAGCCTATGGACTTTGCTTAACAATGGTCTACTTTAAACAAAATATTGGCTATGAATTTTGGGTTCACAAAGGCATATCCTGAAGTAAACAAAGGTCAAAATAAGTTAGATGGTGATCTGAAATAATAATATACTGTGTGAAAATGTTTAAATTTAATAATATTTACTTATAAGCTGTGGGGAAAAAAATAAAATAAAAAAAAATAAATTAGTAAATGACGGGTAAAGGAAGACACCTCTGCTTCTGCGACTGTTACTTTACCTAGGAGCATTCACAGTGCCCATGTGGTTACAATCTGTCTTGACCCTGAAGTCAATCACACTACGATACAACAGTAAAAGAAAGATGACTCACATGTGAACTCTGATGGGAGATGTTTGGAGTGATGGCATTTGTCTTCCCAAATCACCACAGCATGTGACGAGGTCCTGCTTTCCTGGGGATGGGATGACTGTATATGTGCCTGCCCATGGGAAGTGGTGAATGAATTCCATGATTTGCTTTGGTTGTGCACATAGACTTTGCTTTCCCTATTAAACTGTCTTTTTCTTAACCCAAGAGTTTTCTCACTTATTACCTTTCTGATTCTCTCATCCATCCCACTGGTGAGGGAGTGAGAGAGTGGCTGTGTGGGGCTTGAACTTCTGTCTAAGGTTAAACCACAACAGACATTATAAAACTGTATAATTGAGCTAATCAGGCTGATTTTATGATGGCATCACTTTTAGAAAAATCAGCATGTTGGATTTTTAATAAAAAAAAAAGAAAAGAATTTTGCATTCACAGTGGGAATTATATTAGGACACTTCTGATATTAAGCACACCCGGGCAATTATTTTACAAAAGATCTTCAATGGCCTTGAAAATCTTATTCTAGCGTCAGTCATTTACTTGATTCAGAATTCCCCTAACCCAGTAAATGTCTTTGTAATTTAAATATATTGAGATTTCATCTACTAAAATGAAACCTTTGCTATGACCAGTACTTTAACGTAAAGTCTAATTTGTTTATCTAAATCTTTTTCTTTATGCATAATGTAAATTACTACACTATAGAAATAATAAGAGACCTTTAAAGATGCTTGCTAAAATACTGAAATGATTTAATCTAGTTTTACATTTTTTTTGCATCACTAACCTTCTGTTGAATTCAATTGGGAACTGCAAGAAAATGTCTCTGAGTTTTCATATTTCTGTAAAATACAGTGGGGCAGAGATCCTCATTTTATTGTAGAGTTACTATATCACAGAATCTGAATAATAATTGGACCTCTCTGGTTAATTTGATATTCATTATTCTGTTGAGATGAGAGACACCTATTACTGTTTCAGCTACTGATAGAATCTCTTTCTTCCATTTTAAAATTCAGAATTTCACAAGGGAGCATAATTCCATAACAAACCACTTGCAATAAATAGATTAATCAAGGTTTATTTTTCCTGCTTTTTTCATACAATCTGTTTTACTATTTCTTTACATTTTAATTATACAATACACATTTTAATAATTTCTTTACATGATAGGTAGTAAAATTAATTCTTTGACTGAAGATGCTAGATACCATTTTTTCACTGGTCTGATTGGATGGCCTATTCCCTACTGTGCCCAAGAATTTGGACATTGTATTTGGGAAAACTACAATATCTAATTTTTAACAACTTGGACCTTGCTCATGCTCAAAAAGCAATGGTTTTGGCCTACACCATAAGCATAGGAATTAAAACATTGGTCTTGCCGGAAGACTGAAGGCATAAGAAAGATTGCTTTTTCTGATGGTAGAGTTGGAATGTTTCAATTTATTTTGTGTTAACTACCACCTGAGCTAAGGAAATTTCTGTCTGTGAAAGTACATCATCTACTAGAGATCTACTGAGGGAAGAGAGAA
This sequence comes from Anabacerthia variegaticeps, assembly GCA_035583185.1. NCBI lineage: Eukaryota > Metazoa > Chordata > Aves > Passeriformes > Furnariidae > Anabacerthia > Anabacerthia variegaticeps. The sequence goes on from JAWWEW010000078.1 coordinate 95,312,114, forward strand.
ACATTTTTTCTTCTAATCACCAGCACCATTTTCAGTGTCTGGATTTTTTTCTAAACAACACCAAAACAAAGTATGTTCCCTTTTGCACAGCTGTTAGCCAGGTCTGGCTGCATTATGGATTACCTGCTCTAGTTGAAGACTAACAGTTTCTGTAAATGGAAATGGCTTAATCACTTTGCTAGTTTATTAGTTAGTCTAGTATTATCTTAAATTTTAACAAGTTAGCACCACTGCAGTTTCCCAAGTCCTTATCAGTACTGAATCCCTACTGACTAAACCAGCAAATCCAGTCAGATTCAAATTGCCTGCTTTACCTAAAAATATCTCTTTAGTCTGTCGCTGTATGAGAGTGTTGTTAGAAAAAATCCTAACAATAGATATTATTTTTTTGTCACTTTTTCAGGAATATTGATAGAAGCTGAAAGTAGACTATAGTACATTGCCAAATTTCCTGTGTATTATTCTGGGAGTATCTATTTCAGGATCTAGCCATTTCAAAAAAATACAGGGTTTAAAATCAGTAATTATTATGAAGGATCTATAGTATGAAATATTCCTACAGAGTCTGAATGACTTTAGAAAAAGCAGCTAAATGGAAAATGAAAGAAGGATTTTTTGACTGTATTTTCATTAAGCAATCAAGTTTGTAGAAGGCTGGTAACTTGTATATTAATTAATGAATTTGTACTAACACGTTTGCTACTCAACACCAATGCACATAAATACCTAACGCACTCCAAGGCTAAGAAGATAGTGCTAAAAGCAGTGGAGCTGCTAGTGGTTTAATGAGTTCCACCATCCCTGCTAGCTGGTTGTGCACACACTGTCAGACTATCCTGATATGCAGTAAGTAGCCCCAGCTGAAGTTTGTGACTGGTAAGAAGTTGTATCTTATGACAGTCGCCTACAATTATGTGCCCATGGCTTTCATATTCCTTCAGAAGCATTCTTGTCCAGACAATGACTGTATGTGTTATTATGCTGGGTTAGGAAGAAATTGCTTATGGTAGAGTTGCTGAAGCAACTTTACCTTTAAAGTAAATTTTTATAAATTTTAAAATTCCAGAGAGAGTAACAGCTGCAATCATGTTGTGGAGAAAAGAAAAAAATATCCAACATGCAAATGAATATTAGTGTGAAAAAATGGGAGAAGTGAAGATGGAGCAGTTGAGTTTTTCATAGATTAGCAAGCTCCAGGGGCAGCTTGATGGGAGCTATCTCGAATAATTTCACCAGAGGTTATAAAAAGAAATATGAAAAGGAAAAATATATTACAAAGTCAATTAGTTGTTCTAACAGGTTCCCATACCTGATCAATTTGGATGAGTAAAATGACCATTTTTAGGGCCTTCTTCCCCACTGAGACTGTAAATTTCTAAGCTATTGTTTAAACAACCTGCAAATAAATAAATCCCCAAATCCTTTCTGAATCTGTTAAAACGCCGGTCTTCCTAGTCAAAGAAGCCTCTCTCTGCTTCAGCCACATTGGAAAGTTACATGCATACATTACAGGCTGCTTTATTAGTCATGAAAGTAACTGAAGACCTTTTATGTTTTACTGATGGAAATATAATGGTATTTGATCCTTCTTGGGCTGACTGGTTCCTTGGTTTGCAAATATCTCTTTTTGACCTTAGAATTTTAAACAAAGTTGGCACTCTCATTACTGCATTAATATATGACTGCACTATTTTTTAATAATGTTATTATTGTAATTGTTCAGGAAACCTGGACTTTTTTGTCTGGCTCCCCACAAGATAATGCAAATCAGCTAAGTATATATGGAATCATTCCAGCTAGCATTTTATATAAACTCTGAATATTTTCCTGAACCAAGAACATATTAATTCTAAGTGGGTACTATGAAAATCAATGCTAATGAGCCTCCCAGTGACCATAAATCTTCCTATATGTAAGTAAATGGAACTCAGTTAAATATAAACTTTTGTATCCTCTGATGTATAAATGTGATTTACCACAGTATATTTAAGGGAATTAACATTGTGCTTAGAGCCAGTGGACGCCTGGGCCAATCTGTACCGGATTTGTGCTCCTCCATTCCTCTTTCTTGGTGTGTGCATAAAGCTCTGCTCCCATAGCAACAGCTATTGTTTGGGGCCATATCTCTATGCATTCGAAAGGCACCTTGATTTACACAAGCCTTTCACAGTAACCACTAAGAAAACAATTTTTTTAAAAAATATCTTAAATTCCACTGCCACAGAAGAATGAAACGAGTCTGCTAGGACTGTAAGCAAAGGAGCCTGTGCCAGACAGACAGGATCTCTGCCTTCCATCTCCATCCAAATCTAGCAGAAACACACTGAAGCCAAAATCAGAGAAAGAAGCAGCATTTGTGCAGCTGCAAATTTATCAGTGCTAACTGAGGAGTAACTAGCAATTTTTGCCAAATTGAAATTTATAATGAGAATAAGCTTACCTATTTGAATTAAGAGATTTTTTTTTTATTTAATTATACTTTCTGCCTATACTCCGTCTTACTCAAGGTATTACTTTCCATTCTAGTACCAGCCTGCATTAATGATGTCTCAGAAACAGACTGTATATACTGACACATTTGACTGAATGTCGTAACTACTTTGAAGCAGCTGGATATAGGGATGAACCATAAAAGTGTAGAAATAGTATTGATTTCTATGTGTTGATTAAAAAATAATCATTTTCTCTGGGAAAAGAAAATTTGCAAATTTTAATTTTCTTTTCCTTTCTCCCATCAATATTTTCCCAGGTTCTGCACCCAATATGGGCACAGGAACTTTTATCTTGGAAATAATGCAGATTAGAAATTGTGATGAACTGGAACCATTACTGACTGATGATCAAACATATCTTCATTCTCAGTATTGTGCCAGAGATAGTGGGCCCAGCAATAGTCAGCAGGCAATTTTAAGCTGGAAATAGAAGAAAAAGAGAAAAAATGCATGGCATATATTTCACTTTTGCCATCATTCTCTCAAAATTTGTTGTCTTGTGCATCACTAGCCTCAACTGCTCAGAATTTTTTTAAAAGGTAACCTTTATATAAATTCTTCAGAATAACATCTAGTTATTAGTATTAGTTGCAAACTTCTGCTTGTTTTTTTGTCGCTGTTGATTAGTGGGCCTTCAGAAGTAATTTCTAAAATTGCTGTGTCATTATAGGTCCTAACTTCATTGAGGTCCATTGACCCTGCAGCATGAAATTCAATTCAGACTGCTAGACTTGAGGCTCCAGTGTATACAAATAATTTTAGCCAATTTAATAGAATTAAATCCTAGATCAAAATGGATAAGATATATCAATATTAGCCAACCTTAAGCTAATTTAAGAGCATTTACACAAGGGATTTAACTACTTTAAATCAATTTAAGGATTGATTTAACTAAATTTTTACAATTTTTATATCCAGGGGACAAGTTACATGACTTTTATTTTGGGAAGAGCTAAGCACTCACCTGTAACACCAGGGATTTCAAATGCTATTGATGTAAAGCATGTGCCTTCTGTTATCAGTATTAGTGCTATTGTATGCTGCCTGGGGATGGGAACAAGTGACAGGTACAGGGGGAATTTGGTACCAATAATATCATTATTATATATGTATGGCAATACATGTTTTTAATAAAAGCACGATACACAGATACGAAAATAAAGAGTGGGGAAAGCTGTAAGATTACAAGCGATTACAAAGTTTTTATGATACAACTGATGATGGATAGGAGAAGTCTTTACTGCAAGTTGATGTCTCACAGGTCTAGTTTTTGACTTTTTTCATCTTTGAGTTCCCAAAATCAAGATTTTTCACAGGTATATTAACAGTGCAGCTCAAACATCTGTTAATAACCAAAACAATTCAACATCTGTTCAGTCAGTGTAATCTGCTAGGAATATAGGCAGAATGTCAATTAGTGTCCCTTTTGACAATGCCTACTCAGCCTGCAGACATTTCTCTGGGACTAAAATGCTTCTTCTCTCAGTAACACCAAATTGCTAACTCATATTCTGTCTTTAAACCAGATGAGATCTGAACTGATATTTCTGTCTCTGTTCAACCACAGCTTGTATGGGCGGACTCACTGTCAGCAGTCACTGTCTGTGCAAGTCTTATCATCACCATCATGGAAGGCCATGGAAAACTGAAACACACATATTTCCATGTGTTTGTATACATATGTCTCTGTGTAGTTCACCTCATTACCTACCAGGACCCTAACTTTGATAAGCTTTTTCATTTCTTTCTTCTTTAATAAAGATTTCGCAAAGGCGTCGTTGTGTGGAACAATTTTTCATTATTGACCTTACGTTTTCACAATCATTTTCAACACTGAACGGCATTTAAGGAAGAATGAAAAGTTAAGACCTGAATATTTTGAAAGCTGTCATGAAAGTGAAGATGGATGCCTGAAGTGTAAAGACTTGTAACAGAATATTAAAGAACTCCTCAAAAATCCTTAACTGTGTTCCAGTGGCTACATAAAAGAATTGGAATGTTATCTGTTCTTACTGAGATTAAGGAAGTCAGAGTCTCCTTAATTGTCTAAAGAAACAAACAAACAAAAAAAATAAAAAAAAAAAAAATCAATTAAACTTTCATTTTTAAAGTGCCATGGGATGAAAATGCGCAGGTGCTGCAGGGTCACCCCTACAAGCTACTGGTTCCAGCTAGCTTCAGCAGACCCATGAGAGGGCACAGGTGACGCATTCAGCAAGAATGGTGATACACCTGGGAAAAGATACTTAAGATAGGGTAAGAAATGCCGGGAAGCAGTGAAGGGTATGAGAAAAAAATGTGAGAGAAACAGCAGATACCAAAGTGAGAGAAGAAAGTGGTGGTGGGAAGAGGTGCTCCAGGTGCTGGAGCAAAGGTTTTCTTGCAGCCCTTGGAGAGACCACACTGTAGCAGGTTTATCCTGAAGGACTGCAGTCTGTGAACAGAACCCATATTGGAGAAGTGAGAGGAGGAACAGCAGAAGAGAGGAGCTGTTATGGACAGACCACAACTCCCCCTTCCTTACCTTCTGTGGGGAAGGGGGTTGGAGAGAAATCAAGCATGAAGGAGTGAAGTTGATTTGAGGAAGAAGAAAGTGGGGAGAATCTATTCTAGTTATTGCCTTTGTTTTTCACTGTATAAATCTATTTAATCAGCAATAAACTAAATTTATTTTCACCAAGGTGAGTCTGTTTTGACAGTAATTGGTAAGTGATCTCCCTGTCTTTAACTCTTTGCTTCATTTTATGCTACTGTCCTTTTGAGGAAGGTGAGAGAGAGAACAGCTGGGCAGGCATCAGCCACCCAGCCAAGGTCAACTTAGATGAATTATAATAACATGGAGTGTGTATGTTCTAAAAAGACCAAACTCTAGCAACTTTTTTCAATGTAGATTCTGGAATTTCGTGGTCATTATGAAGACAACAAAGACACTTTAAAATGTTCCATTGTGGTTTGATTTATAATGGTTATCACAAGAGAATGAAAATGTGACTGATCCTCATAGCTACCACTGCAGTTAAAATGGGAAGAACAGGTTTTTGGCTTATATAAAGTAGTTGACAAGCTGTGATGATGAGAATGTAAAGTGTTGATTTCCTACTGTCACTGTTGCTTTTGTAACAAAAATGTTCAAGAAAGATCATTAAGGAAAAGAGACAATTTCAAACATCTCAAACATAAAAAAAAGCGTCCACAAATAGTTAAAATAGTTTATTGTAGCAGGTGTATAAATTGGAAATGAATGACCATGAAATGTATACACAATTGCTCTTTTAGGGACAATGAATCTGACCCAAATGGTGTATTTAATTTATTTAGTTCATTATTTTCAGATTGATTTGTTTTATGTTATGATTAGGTATAAAACTACCTGACACCTTATTCAGCATAATCACATTCAACTGACAAGAAGAAAGTATTAACACAGGCAAAATCTTTTTCCATTTCTCTTTTTACTCAAATAAATCCTGTCACAACTTAGCATCCCTAGGAACTTTGTCAAAAAAAAGTTTTACATGTTTGAGTTTGGGTTTTATCTTTTTCTTTCGGACTTATAAATCTAAACTTGCCATTATGAAGAGAAATCAAAATTTGTCAGAAGACTATGAAAACAAATGTAAATATGAGATAATGAAAGTTGATTCAGATTTTATCCTTTGGAAGATGATGCAGATATTGAGTAATTTAGAAAGATGATGAAAAATGTGAAGCAAAAAAAAGCTTTGATATGGAAAGATTGGGATATTTTCTTTAGAAATCAGATTAAACCATACAGGAAATACAAAAACGTTCTTTCTCAGGATAAGAACAATATTTAATTTAATTTAAATTTAAATGAAAATGAAAAATATAAAATTTAAACAAAATTAAAGGATAATTTGTAATTAAACCGCAGGATTGATTCACTGAAGTGAAAACTTTCTGAGTCTCAGAGCTTAACAAAGCAATAGGCTGATTTCCTAGATCACTTAAGTCAGTCCTACACAGCTGTAGGTAAAGCCTAATAATGAAACTTGCTCTACTCAGAAACCAGGCAAGTCTTTGGTTCCTCAGTATCTGTGCTGGGAAAAAGTACTGCTGAGTCTCACTACCATCCAACTTCTACATGTTATACTGATCAGTTTCATGTAATTTCCATTGTTCTGTTTTCAAGGTTATCCAAGTGTTCAATATTAAAAATTGCCCATGCTCTTCATTGATTGTATCTTTCCAATTTTTGTCTGATTTCCTAAATGCATTTCAACTTGTTTTACCAAGGTCATTAAGGAAATATTAAATGCAATCAGTCCCAAGATAATCCTTATGACCTTTGCAGTTATTCTCATTACAGTTCATTATTTTTCCTTTCAATAAGACTATTATCATTTCACCTTTAACCAGTTTTTTAAAAGAAATTAATAAGCTTGTGCTAAGTTCTATCTTTATGTCAAATAAAGATTTTTCCATATGACATGGTATCAAATGACCTAAAATGTAAAGATTTATTATATTTTTTCTTCAGTGTTTTATTAGTTATGTTATCTATGGTAGAGCTGAAAAGAACCCACATATTTTATCCCATTGCGTTCTGTAGATTCTTCCATTCTTTCCTCTTTATTTTCATATTTCTTCAGTATAAATTCTCAACTCTTGACTTTGCTGAGATCCATTCTTTCCTCTCTTAACATATTACTATATTTCTTTCCCTCTAATGATATCATTATATCCTACTTTTAGAAACAGACATGACTTGTGATTTTATAGATGTCATTTGACAACTTTGTGGTTTTAATTACCTAGTTCTTTCAGTATAACTATGCCCCACTCTTATAACTCCTTTTCCAGCATGAGCCACTATTTCTGTATATTAATTTTTTTATATGACTAATGTCTTCATACTAGGAAACCATGAAGGAAAATATAAGTATACCTGTTTGGAGTGCTTAGATTGCCTTTAATATTTTCCCCTGTCAAAAAATTTTCTTTTCCCTCCTCATGTATTTATTCTTTTTTTTTTTTAAATTTATATAGTTGAATAAACTGATTCTTTTTGTTTTCAAATCCTTTACAACACTGAATCTAGATTGTTTTTGGGAACTACTGCTGACCTCTAAGACAAGATTTCACTTCTCAGTCCTCTTATTTATTTTTGTTAATATGATTTTAAGGCTTAATATATCTTCCAAAGCACACACCATTTAAGACTGAAGCATTTTAGTGTAAGAGGCATATTTCAGATAAATTTTACATCTTTAATTAAGAAGTTGGAAATAAAAAGAAAATATCAACATTTGAATATGGCTCCCTTGATTAATTTATTTGACTTAAAATGATTGTCTGCTTTGAATTAAAGAAAAAAAATACAGCTTTTAAGCACGTGAACTATTTCTTTTTTGCATAAAGGAAGATTATTTTCTTAGTAATGGGTTTCTTGTAGTATTGATGATACTTCTCCAAACCAAGTAAAAATAGCATCCACTCTTCTTAATTAGTTGATATTCTGTAAACAAATCTGATAGATATCATATTCTAAAGTTATCTAAACCTTGTCATAATTAAACTAACATAAAAATGGTTAGAAAATTGTTTATCGAGAGCATAGGAACTATCATGATTAAACAAAATATTTCTGAAGTGTTCTGGTTTAAATGAATGATGCATCCAAAACCTCTGTATTTTAGAGCTTAGATGAGTTTTGTTGCGATTCCCACAAATAGTGTATTGTGTGTTATGAATACTGTCAAGCCTGTAATGAGCTCCAGCTTGGTGATGCTAGGATACTTGACCTATCCATCCTGAGTTCAGTTACACAGGGACAGCTTCTACCCCATCCTGCTCCTGCTCCAGCTCTCATGACTCCAGAAACACACCAACCTTTATTGTATATTGAGAGAAACAGGTTATTATTGCCCTGCTTCAGCAGCATTGACCAAGTACAAGCCTGCTTGATAGGAACCCCTGTGCTGTCCCACTCACAGGATTTCCATGCTTTGCTGTAATGTTTCTTTTCCTGCTACTTGACCCTCTTTTTTTGCCACCCTTCTACTCCTTTTCTCTGCCCCAACAATCTCCCAGGTAAATAATTTTTCCCTAATTACTTTTTCCCTGTCAGTCCCCATTTTGCAATACCTATACCCAGTTTTGACCTTTTTTAAAACCTTTACCTAGGTACTCTTGCCTTCATATGATATTAGTGGTGTGTCCCCCCTGATCTTCTCCCATTACATGTGAGGCTTCACTCCCATAGTCACCCACCATGGGGTGCTTGACACTATCCCTACCTCTTGTTCGGTGTTGGCTGTCATGTCATGCAGTTCCTCATGCTGAGTGCAGAGGTCTTGTCCCATTCAATTAGTGTAGCCACAGGTCAGTGATCTGATCCTTTGCCTGCAGCCTTAACAATGTTGAGGACAGGTTTTTCCATAAATCCAACAGAAAGGTATTTCTGAACTGTTTTCTGATATACTCGTGCAGGTTGTCAGTAATGTTACTGGATGGATATGAAATGGATATGTGATCTAGCATGACAATCTCATCCAGACCAAGAATGAATGAAGCATGATTTGATAGCAAAGGAAAAAAAAAAATTATCTTGTATTTTTTTAAAGTGGATTCTTCTTCCTGAGTATGATTTCTTATCAATAATGCTGCATTTATCACATTTCATTTTACACACTATAAAGTGTCATCTTCTTTTTTGAATTCATGTACTTGAATGCTGGAATATTCACACTTAACACTGATAACAGTGACTGTGACTTGAAAAATACAGTATTCAAACCACATCAGCATTTGCAGAAAACAGTGTTCTGAGATTTCTGGTAAGTTTCTAATTTTATTTGAAGTAATAAAAGTACAAATGCAATCTAGGAGAACTCAGTTATATAATACACCCTTGTACAATTTAATACACTTTGTAACAACTTAAGTGTCCCTTCATACAAAGAATATTATTATGTTAGGGCCTTGAGGAAAAAAAAAAAATTGTGTATGTGCAATTTTGTTTGTTATTAAGGATTTTATACAGCGGAAAATCCATGATTTTATGAGGAAAAAAAAATTCTCTTATGATGATGACAGCTTATAAACAGTAAATTCCTAATGAACCAAAAAATAAACAGAATATGACCATTGTCCCTTGAGTTCCCTCTGGAGAGAATGTCTTTGGCATCATTAATCTGAAAAGTCACTTTTTTTTATGATCTTTTCACCTGGGTGGTATTAATCATATATCACCTCACACATTATAAGTTTAAATTATCAGAAAAAATAGAAATTAGAGTAAATAAATAGAATAATTAGAAATGATTAGGAAATACTTGTGCTCTTGTAGTCCTTTCATCAGAGATGCTATCTGTTAAGAGTTCAACATGATAGATCAATGAACTTGAGTAGTGAATCTAGGGTGTCAGGGATAACTTTACAGTGAATTGTCTTGAACTGAACTTGATTTCACATGTGTTGAAAGTCCTGATTACAGTTTTTTAGGAGAAAGAAATTCATTGAAATGAAAGAAGAAGCCTGCACATGCTGACAGAGAGAGATTCAAATTATATTTCTCTGAACTTGAAGATGGTGTTGCAATTTTGTAAAGGTTTATCTAAGAGACACACAAGGGAAACTCACCTTTTCTTGAGAATTTAGCATTGAAAAAACAGAGTGAATTCTGTCAGTTGTTACAGAATGAGAATCCCGTCCTAAATTTGTATCCCCATGTTCTCTTTCAGAAAAGCATTTGGTTTGTTACCTCTTACTTGCAATGTAAGACCTTCCTACTATTCCTTTAACTTCAAAATTATTGACTTTTAGTGGAGAAAATAATTACTCATTCAGTCCTAGAGTGCTTAGAATCATTTTCTGTGTCAAAATTTTTCTACAGAACTTGATTTGATTTTTAATTTGCGTCACGCTTTAGCTCATTGACTTATATGAATAAGTCCTGAATTGCTTTGACATTAATATTGTTTATACTTGAATGTGGACTTCTATGTGTACCTGGAATACTGTTTATCTTTTTCTGAAATAAGAACAAAGAAAATTATACTACTGAATATTACCTTGCTGTTTTTTTCAACAGTTGTTCTGGAAAGTGCTTTCCAGTCATTAAGCAAAGTTAATCCTGATTTACATAGCCATGACAGCAAAACCATGGCCCACTGCTGCATGTAACAGATCTAATTCTTTCTTATACTCCTGAAACTTTAAAACAAATTTCCCCTTTTTTTTTTTTTTTTTGTTGCTGCATATGAGCTTTGTTATTAAGAGATTAATGAAATACACACAAATAATGGCAAATGTTTAAGTTAATTTCAACAAATACATTGAGCTTACCAAGTTCCATGAGTGTAATAAGGCTATTAAAGAAACATTCAGGCTAACAAAATGATTACAATACTCATACAACATTAAGTTCGTGAAAAGGGATACCCCTGGAAACACCTTTTCAATATTTACAATAAAAATTACTATTTTGAAAATTTAACTAAAAAGATTAATAAAATAAATTTTTAAAATACGACTTTACTTTTCCCATATAAACAATTGAAATTGTTTAATAAATAATGGAAATGTCTTTGAGATGCTAAAAGAGATTCTGCTCTAGCTTTTCTGATTATTTTACAAGGAAACTCAATTTCATAAAGTATAGCAACAACATAACTAAAAAAAAATCTTAAAGGGAAGTAGTTTCATTGTAGAAGAATTTTATCTTCTTTTTTAATGTCTCTATTTTGGTTGTGATGAGGAACAAAATTTCTATATGATGTGGATGGATAAAATATTTTAATATTTTCTGTTTTATTTCAGTATATAATTCCTGCTTTGAATACCTTCTCATCAAAGGTAAATTCTGATGGAAAGATTGTTTCAAGCTGAAAACCAGAAACTACTTCTGATGTTATATAGCCTCCTTAATACTCCATATCTCATTAAACTATTGTAACAAAAATCAGAACTCTTAACTTATTAGGAAAACACAAATACAAATATTTGAGAAGTATTTCAATGCTTCAAAGCTGAAGTCTCAGATTTCCAAGTGACTTGTATGCCTTCAGGTTGGTTTGAAAGTCAGTGATACTTTAATTTAGAGTAACTGGAGATTACATATACAAACAAGAAAGGTAGGGATGGTGGTTCTGTCCACAAAAATTAGTTCCTATTGGTTTTTTCATGTGAACAAGATTTTCAGAAGTGGAAGTTAACATCAGTAAACTAGATGGCTATTTACATTTCAGGTATCTAATAGCTGTAAATTAATTAAAAAAAAAGATAAAATAAAAAGTCATGCTCCTTAACTCCTTCCATTAACACTTAAAAATAAGTGTCCATTTCACTTAAAGGTTTAGTCTTCTTTGATTTACCTAAGTTTAGCAGAAATTTATAAATTTAGCTTATGTTCAGCCCATAGCTGCCCATTGTAAAAAACAATGCAAGTTTATTCTCTGTCAGTTCAGTTACTCGCATAGGTTATTTATACATAGATTATTCCAGACATCAAGATAAAAGTCTGATCAGCTACTGGATTCCACTGTGTTTTATGTAATTTTAATTTATCTTGTGAATTTTGTCTGTGGAATTTTATCTCCCAGCAAATACCATACTGCAACTATAAATTTTATCAATGTGACACTCATGTGGGTTCAAGAATTAAGTCATGCAAAAGCCATACTCTGCTATATAAAATTATTATTTTAAAGTCAAAACAATGTCCGTATAAGATGGTGTGCAATATCAGCACCACAGTTCTTTCTCTTCACAACACCTTAGCTGAATTCAGACTATTTCTTCTATTATTTACGATTTTATCAAACATATTTGGAATACATTGACTTTGGAATTTTAGCTGTCCTTCAACACAGTCTTAATTTTTTTTCCCCTGTTAAAGTTGTTTAAAAATTTGCTTGAATAGAAAAGCTCAAACACCTTATTGTACGATTTCTGTAACATACATTCTGAAATAGCCACCTGAGACTGTCTTTGAAGCTGATCCTTTGATGTGTCATTCATTTTCTTCTATGTTTAGCTGTAATTGTTTGGAGGTCACTGTACTTTGTTCTTAGTCTACTTTCCTGTGAATTCTCTTGATGTCTGTAGAATCTGCTGCTATCACTGAACTGCTAGAATAAATTGAACAAAATAAGCCATGGCTATTTTCAGGACAAGGGAAACATCAACAAAATCTTTAATGTTGACATTTCAATGGTTATTAATAATTCATATTGTACAGTAGTTATATAAGAAGTATATTGACTTTCTTTCATTTTACTTTGAATTTAAACTTTCCAGAGACATTTGTAGATCTGTTTTATCTAAATGTCACTATTTCAATAAAAGGAGTCTTGTTATCTTCTCTTCTTGCCCAATACACTCATGTAGGAACCAGGCACCCAAAAAAAACCCCAAAAAACCAAAATCGGTTCATTCTCCACTGTAAGAGACAGATACTGCATGGTTAGCTGCAGTTAGGAAAAAAAACCCTCACAAAAAAACAAACAAACGAACAAAAAAAAACAGAATTGGATTTTATGAAAAAGTTTTGATATTTCATCATTTATTTCTAATTGATACTGATAATGAGAAAACCAACATCTTGCCAGCAAGATGTGAGAAACCCACTGCTTGGGAGACTCTGGTTCGATAGTGGAAGACATGGGTTCACGTCTATGGTTTTCATATTTTGCATAAACCAAGGAATTTAAAAACTAGCATGTATATCTCATTTTCTAAATCAGTGCTCTAACTGATGTCTTTCTGTTGTTGCTGCTCTGGTCCTCATCTTTCTAGTTTTACTAAAAGTTTCATCCTGCATCTAATGAAGATCTGATGAATTTTGTTATCAATTTTATTCTAAAAGAAAACAGTGTTTTTCCCAAGTTCTGCAGTGGCTCTGCTCTTTACACTGTAAATATGTCCAAGAGCCAAGTCTTAGAAATTAATAACCTACAGTAAGTGAGCATATTATAAATTCTAGCTACAGCTATTATCCTCAGGGTGTCATTTCTGAATAAACTGCTTTATTAATAAACATTATTAAGGATGTTTCAGGTTGACAAACAATTTATATGATAGCAGAATTTTCTACACTATTTCAAGATAACACAGAAATGTCAGATTTAGCAGGCTGGGATATTTCATCCTTATGAGGAGCAGCTGAGGAGTTGTTTAGACTGGAGAAAAGGAGGCTCAGGAGAGACCTTATTGCTCTCTACAACTAACCTGAAAGGAGGTTTTAGCAAGAAGGGTGGGATGGTGGGGGCAGTATCTTCCCTCAAGTAACAAATGACAAGACAAGAGGAAATGGCATCAACTTGCACCAGGGGAGGTTTAGGTTTGAAATTAATAAAAAATTCTTTATGGAAAGGCTGTCAAGTATCAGAACAGGGTGCCTGGGGAAGTGATGGAGGCACCATTCCTGGAGGTATTAAAAAGATGTGTAGCTGTGGCACTTTAGGACATGATTTAATAGTGGACTTGATGGTGTTGGGTTAATGGTTTGCTTCAATGATCTTAGAGTTCTTTTCCAACCTAAACAATTCCATGACTATATAATCCTGGGGGATCTGCGTTTCAATCCAGATATACAGTGTTTTTAACTTTCCTCAAAACCAATCTGATTACATAGATTCAAATGTACATTGTCAGTTTCCTCTAACTAATCCGCTCTTTCAAATACAGTCAAGGTGACTGCAGCTCATCTCAGATGTTATAAATCACGTTAGCTCATTGACCGCCTGATCTCACAGTGATGAAGCTCCAACAACAAACTGTTTCACTGGTCTTTTCTCCCCTTGTTACTTTTTACAACATTCTTCATAATGAATGATAAACCTCTTATATGCTAAAATGGCACTAGAAATTAATTTTTCTTGAAGATTAGAATTCAGAACGTGTTGTTCTTCTGCGTCCCATGTTCTGGTATAATAGTATTTTTTGAAACAGTAGACACAGTTTTTCTCTTCATAAGATGCCCATGCACTAAGTATACACAAGAGAGTTAGCAAAAATAATTCATAATGTTTCAGAACTACTTCAAGGCAGGAATTTTTTCTTTTTTTTTTTTTTTTTTTTTAAATTATGTATGATATATATGTATAGATTTCCAAAGGAAAAGGCAAATATGTATATTTTTACCTTTCCAAATGTAAGTAAATACAACAGATTCTGGATCAGTATTTTCTTGGTACTTTATTTAGATATACCTAAAAAACGCCTAAAAACCAAAAAACAAACAAACAAAAAAACCAACAAAAAACCCCAAACAACAAAAAAACCACAAACACCACCTTTTCTGAAGATGAGGGAAAATAAACACTGGCACTGAATGATACTCTGTGAATCTGACTATAATCCTCCCTACAAGGATTTTGAATTTGATATACATTATTAACAAATAAACTATCCTAGAATTATGTCACTCTAACTTATTTTCTTTATGTAAGATGCTTCTCTCTGTATTTAGTATGCAGAAAACAGAATGTTTGTTGTTTACACTGATGAGAGTGGAGTTCTCGGCTTTGCACTGTAAAGAAGGTACCTTATTGTAGTGGAAGACTTTTCAAACTTTCTTTTACTGTTAATTTTATGAAGAGTTTCTAATATTGAAAGTGGGTTATTTAAACAACAAAAGAAGCTCATGAAGCTTGTGGATCAAGTCCAGCAGAGGGTGTCAAAATTGACTAAGGAGCTGAACTATCTCTTATGAGGGAGCTGGGCCTGTTTAGCTTTGAGATGACTGAGATAGGATGTCCTCAATGCCTTTAAGTATCTAAAGGGAGGGTGTCAAGAAGATGGGGCCAGGCTCTTCTCAATGGTGCCAAGCAATAGGACAAGAGGCAATGACAAAAACTGGTGCAAAAGAAGTTCCACCTGAATATGAGGAAGAACTTCCTTACTGTGTGAGTGACTGTGCACTGGAACAGAGTCCAGAGAGGCTGTGGAGTCTCCCTCTCTGGAGATATTCAAGAACCATCTGGAAGAAATCCTGTGCGATGTGCTCTAGGACAACCCTTCTTGAACAGGGAGCTTGGACAAGATCACCCTCTGTGGTCCCTTCCAACCTTTCGCATTTTGGCATTCTGTAGTTTCTTGAAATATCATAGCAGTTTGAGGACACCTTGAATTGTTCCATTAAGATACAGCTGAAGGATTTTAAACTGTCACAATTAACACTCTCATGCAACGTGATAAGTCACTTAGGGATGGGGATTTTTTTATTTTTTTAATAACTGAGAAAGCTGTATGTCAGCCATAACACTACTTAAAGTCACTGTCATACACACAAAGTCTATAGCTTCAGTGTGATTTGCAGAAGCAGTGGAAATGGCTGCTGTCAGCTTCAGAACAGACGAGGAACAAAATCTGTCACAAACTCAGAGAACTTAATATATCACTAAAGACAGTTAATTTAGCAGCCATGACCCATGTAGACAACAGAATTAATAGCAAGTCTGCGCAGCAATGATGTTCTCCCTGCTGTGCAGTTGGGAATGGAAGTCGATATTCTGATTTCAGCAGTGCTTTCTCTACAGTCTGCTCTGGCTCTGCTGCCCTATCATATACATTTCCCTTTGTGTCAATGGTAGCCACCCACCATGTTTCTAAACTGATTACATGTTTATTTTGATTAAAGAGTCTTCTAAATCTCTGGAGTGAGGTGACTGAAAAAAAAATTTTGGTGTTAAAACATGAAATAGGCCAAGGAATGATTTGAAATCCTTTTATTGTTGGAATATTGTATTCCATTTAGAAAGTACCAGATTTTCTCCTGACACCTTCTGTCCTTTAATGTGAAGCAAAATTAATAGTTTGCCAAGGACTTTTGTCATAGTTGTAGTGGTAACACTACTCTTGCAATGTTTCTAGTTTTATTTTCCAAACTCTTCTTGAGGTGCTTTTTTTTCTGTCAAGAGATGCCTTTGCAATACTGCTGAAATTAACTTCCCAAATATACATCTGGATAAAACAGCAAGAAAAACAAATGTAACACAAAAAAGCACCAGGCGGTTTCTAGCCAGGCTACCTCAAATAAGAGCTTTATTTGCAGAGGGTGAAATTGTCATATCCTGAAAGTAATTTTATCTGTGTTGATGGATACAGAATCCTTTTTGCGTAAAATGCTGGAAATGTTAATAGGGCTTTAAAACACCAAACAAATAACAATATTTCTAAACTACTTACCTACTGCAGAGGTTTTTTCATATTGTATTTGCAACCAATGACGTTTTTTAAATTGTCAGGAATTTTTGTAGTTTAAAACTGACTTTTAAGGTTATATTTCAAACTACTAAAATTTGCTGGTTTTGATACAGTAACTGTAGCAAGGCTTTATGAGTTACAGAAATTTCAGAGCTACAGTCACATATTGATTTAAGTTTGCCTTCCTCCCTTCCTTCCTCTCTTCCTTCCTCTCTTTCTTTCTTTCTTTCTTTCTTTCTTTCTTTCTTTCTTTCTTTCTTTCTTTCTTTCTTTCTTTCTTTCTTTCTTTCTTCACTTTTACCTTAAATAAAATCAGCCAGTCTTACTTTTTCTTGAAAATTGCCATCTTGGGTGTTAGCATTGTAGTTTTGTACAGCTTCCCTGAGAACTCAAAACCAGGTAAGATTTCAGGCATAAAAACCCACTGTAGAGATCAAGATCTGAAATGGAATCAACAGAAGTTAAGTCTAAGATGATAACAATTGCTCTGTATTTAACTAAAAATATATCAGTAAGATCACCTGAGGAGAAAAAGGAGACTTTGACACCTGTGGAGTAGTAGGTGTATTATGAAGGGGAAAATAGCTGATTTAGTGTTTTTCTTCTAAAGGAATGCTAAAATTTTATTTATAACCTGTGGAACACAGAGAGGTTAAATAAGGATGGAGGAAGGAAGGGTGAAAAGAAATATTGCACAGTATTAAAGACATCTCTGTAGAGATTTCTGAGCACTGGGACTGGCAGTAAAACAGGGAGGCACACTTCTGTGGGGAATATTCTCCTGCTGGTAGCTGTCACTCTGTATTTGCCTGTGTGGGTGTGTTCAGCATACTTGCCAACCTGTGAGACGGAGGGTTGTTGGAGACCTCTGTGAGGGCTCTGGTGATGCTCAAGATAGCAACAGGTTTTCACTTGTCAAGGTAGGGCTGTTCAGAGCAACTGAGCTCCCTTGGAGTATTTGGGAGTTTGGTGTTTAAAAGATAAAGACTTTTATTCTCTAGTATGTAGAAGTTAGGAGAGGATTTTGGAGATTACGCTTTCCAATACAAGCATTTTAATTTTCTGCAAGTTCTTGGTAATTTTTGGCCACAGTAATCTTTTCTTTGTTTTTCCTGCCCTTGAAAGTCAATGTATACTTCTGTCAAATACATAAAACAAGCATGAAAACTTTGTGCCAAAAGAGCATTTAGTCCTAGCTAAGCTTTCAATATTCAAACTTTTGGTTTTTACTAAGTTTTGGAAAGTATGACCTGACAATCCTTCAAGTACATTCTTGGGGTGTCCTGCACAGCGTCACGAGTTGTATTCGATGATCCAGATAGGTCACTTCCAAATCTGCATGTTCTGTGATTCTATGAAATATATGGAAATCATTAAACACTAAGTAATTTTCACAAATATAATTAATAATAATATTATTATTCTATAACCATGAAGAAATACACCTTGCCATGACTATATATTGATACAAAAGAAAACATCAGAGGAAAAAGTTCTATGTTAGGTCATCATCATATTTCTAAACTAATGAAATTCTGATATTGTCACCCTTGCATAGTGTCACTTCTTCTGTTCTCTGCTCTTTAGTACAGCTGTTTCCTTAAATACTTCAGTCTAGAATTGGTTTTTCTCTGTATTGTATATTGCACTTGCTGGAATACTTTGTTCTATACTTCCAAGTCTTGCTTTCATGTTCCTATAAACCTTGAATAACAAATATTTTATTAGATAGGGATCTCCAGTTTTGTTTCCCCTATTCTATGTACTTTGGAGTTCTACAGCTTTCACACCTTTGAGAAATGAGTACATCTCATTTAGTCTACCTCTATAATTTTTTCATTCCCTCTTTCTAATTTATTTTTTCTCTCCCTTCCTATACTCTCTTGTGTTTTTCTTGGTTTTGTCATCTTTCACTCAAATTCTTTTCTTTTTTTGATCTATTTACTCACCTATTCTCCCATTTCTTTTATCTAACATTGTGTTAGATATTCTTTTCTTGAATAGTTCTTTAAAATTCAGAATTCAATGTCTTGTCACAAGACATGTTCATGATGGAAGGAAGGAATATTCTTAATTGCTATTGTAGTGAAATAACTGAGAACATAATATAACAAAATTACTCGATAAAAAAAATAAAGATATAATTCTGAGAGTGTGAATAGAAAACACAACTCATATTTTCATTTCCTGAAGCCACATTAACATTACCAGTGTTTAGACAAAAAAAATTTAGAAGGGTTTGGGATAAGGTACATAATAACATTTGGGTATTCTACCACTGTTGGGATGACAAGGAAGGAAAATAAAGAATTTTCTGGGGAAAAAAAAAAAAATCAGAAGGAAAAATAATTCGAAAGTTCAACAACAGAAAATAATATTTTCTAGCCTTATTAGAGACTTAAATAAACATGGAATCATAGATTCATAGAATTATAGAATAGTTCAGGTTGGAAGACCTTAAAGATCATCTAGTCCCAACACCCCTGGTGTGGGCAGGGACCTTCTACCAGACCAGATTGCTCAATGCCTCATCCAACACAGCCTTGAACACTTCAAGAGATGGGGCATCCACACCTCTGCACATCCTATTCCAGTACCTAACCACCCTCATAGTCAAAAACTTCTTCCTAATGTCTAATGTAAACCTACTCTCTTTCAGTTGGAAGCTATTCCTCCTTGTCTGACACTACCAGCACATCTCCATAATTTTTCAGTCCATATTAGTTGCCTTTTATTTACAAATTGCCATTGCCTTTCCAACTGATATCTAGGCATATTTTTTCTTTTGAAAATGTGTGACTCTAAGGAGTCAGTGTGCTACAGTGAATTAAAGTGTAGGTGAGTTCTCAAAAAAGTTCTACATACAGAGATGTCATAGTATTTTCAAAGGCTTCTGGAGCAATTTATGTTATTTAGGTTGGGTTATTTTCTGGATGTGTCAGTTATGTTGGGCTGTCCTCTAAAGTTCTTCCTTCCACAAGATCCCATTTCTCTAGCCATAACATTGACAAAAGGAGCTCACTTAGATTTATCAGAACCTAGGTAATCACTAAACAAGCCTACTTTCCTGAAAGAGCATATACTAAAATACTTTTTTGTGAAAGAACTGGTAGGTGAAATGTAGCTGTTTGATATCGCAGAATCAAGGGTCATCCTAGAGCACATTGCACAAGATTGCATCCAGATGGTTCTTGAATACCCCCTTGAATACCCTAATACACCTTCATTGCTATGCAAAAATATACATAATAATTGGTATCCTAATCTTGCGTGTAACCTGTATATCAGAACTCTTTTAGTTTTAAAATGCCTTTAGAGCAGTATAGGGTACATGTGCATTCACAAGTTTGCCTTGGGGCAATTCAACTAAAAGATCTCTGCCTTTACTATGCTTTCAAAGTCATCTCTATCCAGCACTATTCTGTATTATTTTCCTTATCACTCCTGCAGTAGCTAGAAGTAGCCATGCTGCAGATGTGAAGAAATGTGCAACACAGTGATCAGCTTAGTCTAGTTTTAGGATTGAAAGATGACAAGAAAAGAAGAAAAGGTGTCAAAAAGGGGAGGTTAATAAATTGCATTTGTACCTTGGGGAACTTGTACACTCACCTGAGACTTCTATTTATTTAATTGCTTAATCAGAGATTTCAGTTGAATCAGATACAAAAAGTTTCTTGAGAACCATTGGTGAAACAGTTGTGGTTGCTTAATTGAATAACAGCAGCAAAAATTCTTGATAACTGCTGGTTACTAGTTGTAATGAAATTACTCTCCTTGTTAGAATTCTGCAAAGCTATATGAAGGGCATAAGAGTTTTTTTGGGATTCTGTTCACAGTGAGAAACTAATCTTATGTTCATGAGGTTTGACAGAATCTTCAAAATCAGAATGACTGACAGAAATTAAAGGACACTTATAAAGTTACTATAGACAAGCTCATGCATTTTTAAATGGTTTGTAAGCAAGTACAGAAAATATAAGCCTCTGGTCCCAAGTACAAGAGGGGCAAAATTTTCACTGCTTATAGTCCAAAGAGAGATTCATCCACTTCATAGTACGTCACCTGGGAAGATATTGTCTTTAATCATAGGTTCAAATCAGAGCATTAATCTTGCATCATACCCCATAGGGGTAATTCAGCCATTTTCAGAGCTGAACATTAGATATTTGTGTTCATAATTTTCATATTAAAGGATCTGTGTATTATACACACACACACACATATATATATACAAACTTACTATTAATACATTATACTAGTGTACTAATTCATATTACATAAAATTTTCTCTTACTTTGATTTTTATTTACAAAATTGTCCAAACATCTCAGTGTTGTCAAAATAAAGTTGCATTTTCTTTAACAAAATATTACAATGAAGTTAGAGGTGCAGCAAAATTATTACTCATGATTGCATGCTAATTCAGTGGTAGAATCAGAAATTACACCAGAGCTTTTGCTTTAGCTATTTTACATTTCACCTTGAAAGTCCTCATCTTTCCTAAACTTGTATCTTTTCTTCCTCCCCTAGACCTTTGAATTAAGTGAGAGGAAAGGCAGAAGATTGATCAAAGAGATGGCCCAGGGGGATATTTGGTAATTTTGAGCCTCTGATGGAGAAAAGTGAACACTATTTCTCTTGCTTTTTTTACAGAAGAGATGTTTTTAGTATGTAACGATAGACTATTGATCACTGCTGTCTTACTGCTGAACTGTTCCTTTTTAATCCCATTTGGCTATTATGTATGAAATGTTTGTATCAACACTGCATACTACAAGCATTTAATTCAACAAAAAGTCTACAGGACTTATATAATTAATATTAGTTATCATATCTGTAGGATAAATTAAAAGTGTTGAATTTTTGTCTTTTTATAACCAGCCATACTTCCAATGTGCCTGTTGTTTTCTCAGTCCCTTAGTGCATGTTTTCTGAGTACTTATTCTATGCATTAAAAAAATTTCATTTTGCTTCCTGTGTGTAAGAAGCAACCTCTGAAAGAAAGAAAGCACTTTAAGCCAGAAGAGCAAGAAGATATTCAATTGTTTATCTATGTGTCTTTATAACACACAGTAACTTAAATGTTGTCAAAACTGTGTAGTATTGAGTCTGATCAAAAGAATACACAATTAGAAAGGCAAAATTGCACTGAATGGGAGGAATAAAGGAATATTTCACAACTGCAGCTTGCATAGCTAAAAATAATTTTAATGTTTTCCTAGGTTGAAAGATAAGGAGTCATCAACATATATTGCACATATGAAGGTATATGGAGAAAGGAATTTAATTTCCACAACTTTAAAATGTTGTTTTCTTCTAATTGGAAGTGAAAATAAACAATTTGTTGCTTCTCTGGAAGGGGGACCTCAGGACTGACATGTCCATTGTAAGGTTTGAGCTTCCTTGGAAGGTATATCTCCTGTGGTGACTTGCCCTGCAACAGGGCAGTTTGGGAGCCCTGCAGCGCTTTCCCCTAAACAGCAAGCTATCTTCACCTGGGTTACAAAAAAAATGAAGTTCCTCAGTACCATGCCCTGTGACAAATTAATATAGAGACAGGCAACATTACATTCTCTCAAGAATGATTCAGATTATCTATTCATTATATAAAGAGATCTGGAATTTAGATGAATAAAGTTGCTTTAGACCAGAGATAAAATAGATGAAAGCTACAAGAGGAAAACAGAAAATACTTAAGAGATGGAGATGCTTCTGTTGTTTTATTCTCCACAAAACACTACAGAATATAGAGTCATCTTTACTGTAAGAATATTTGGGTAAACATCTCCCACTTTTCTGTACGATAAACCTTTATAGAAAGAGCTTTCTATAATAACATATAGTGATATAATGAATAGTAACTGAAACTTGAATTGTTTCAAATAACTTTTAAACTCTTGTAACACATATATTTAAAACAACTTTGGCCTCAGTTCAAAATTGTAGCAGTATACTTTCAAATATGTCAGCAATAAAGTAATTGAAACCAAAATCAGAATAAAAAAGTCTGTTTATAATGAAACAAAAATTTTCAGAAATACATTTAATTTTTTTTCTTGTTTAAATCTTAACTACTTCCCAATTTCTTCTTTTCCTCATGAACAATCCTCCCAAATCTCTCTTTGTTCAGAGTATGCTAGCTGACTTTTTTCTGACTTTCTCCATCTTCACGTTGGAATGTCTCTCATCGAACAATGCAACATAAACCCTCACACAATTTTATCTGTCTTTCTGTTTCCTGTCCCAAGGTCAAGAAGTGTCTACCCCTTCTCCTTTTTCCTACCATTACTGTTCTCTTTTACAATTAAAATCAGGAGTTTTTTAACACAATAGGGAACTGAGGCTTTTGCTAGTAGACTCTGAAAGTGAAAGAATAATCTAAATCCCCTAGTAAATTTGAGATGTGGATGAAAGAACAAGACAACTCTAGATTAAAATGTGTAACATGTTTACTTGTCAGTGTCTGCAAGTTTAAAAGATTTCTAAACTCACTAGTATCCCTAAGATCTATCTTGGTTCAGTTGTCTAAACATAGTCATCTGGTACCATCTGAGGCAATTTACTGTTACCCAGGATAAATACACAGAGCTGGCAGAGAGGTCATAAATCCTATGAGACCACTTCCTGTAGAAGAGCCAACCAGGATAACAAGGACATTTCATAGGACAACCAAAGAATGGTCATGAAGAAGGTCATCAGATGAGCCTAGACAGTTATTCTGATTACTCTAAAGTGGTGGTTGATTAACAGAGTAACTCTCCAGACTCCATGTTCAGTGTTCATTCTATTTTAATAGATTAGAATTCCAAGATACATAAGTCTTGCACATTCATCTGAATGTAGGTGTCAGTCTGCTTTTGGATAGCAGGTTATAATTACACAAGGCTTTCAGGAATATGATAAAACTGAGGAGTTGCCCTAGATGACAGAAGATGGCAGATGAAAAGTGCCACTTGGAGCTCAGACTGTAAATTAGAGAGAATGAAGAGACACTACAAAGAAGACTATTAAGATCATTTAGAAGTCAAAGTGAAGGCAGAAATAAGTAGAGAATAAATGAATGAGAGGAGAACAGTGCTCTAGAAAAGGAAGATATGTAATCTAAGTGAAGGACAAAAAATTCTAGTTTTATTAAAATTATATATCAGTATTTTTACATAGTAAATAAGAAAATAAAAATACATGCATATCATACAGGTATGTAGCATAGTTCCCAGGAGATACAAAACCCCTATGTGTATATACAATGTATTATATGTAAAGGAATATAGAGTGGACAGTATTGAAAATGCCCAAAATGTGATCACTTATTCTGTGAGACTTGTTTTGCCACAATAATGATGAAACTTCTGCTTCCTATCCTGGTCTTTCAATCATCTGAAGCACTCTATTCAAATGTCATTATATGATGTACTGAGCTTCTAATTCAAAAGCTGTAGGTTCTGTTTCTTTGCCTCTCAGTCATGAAGTGCAAGAATGTGTGGGAAGATTTTTCAGAGCTCACACGAACTGTATTAAGTAACAGTATTGTAAAAATACATGACAATAGCTTTTCATCTGCCGATTATAGACTTTCTCCTAAAAAAGTAATTTTTTGAGATTTAAATAGAACCACATGCTCAGAAAGACTGTGCATAAATAACCAAGACTTTTCCAACTCCTTTAATCTTTTATACCTGGGGTGGTCCTGAGGAAAAATAGTTTCTACGACATATATGAAGTTTGAACAAAAAAGTTCTCTCTCTTTGTCCAAAGTCTTCCCTTATAGCATGCAACAGAAGTCTTTTCAAACATTCATATTTAATCTTATTTACTGATTAACAGAAAAAGTGAGAAGGAACCTTTAAAATAGGTAACAACAAAATGGTAAGAATTCCCATAGATAAAAATCTGACATTTTGAATTATCTGTCAAAATTAATCAAAAAGCATCTCAGACTCTATAAAACATTCATAATAAAATAAGAAACATTTCTAAAGAAGTAGGGAGCAAGACTCTCTGAGTCTAGACGAGCAAAATGCAAAGGTCTGTAAGTGAATATTTGTTGCAGCAGAATCTTCACTCCACTTGAACTCTATACATGATGAGTATTTTTAATCTTTCTGTTATAGCTGTCTGTCAGACTCTTGCTTATATCTTTCCATTTCTACATGACTTACAACAGTGCACAACTCCTCTAGTATATTTTCAAAATGATCTTCTTAGGTTTTCATTTGGAATGGTTCATGTTTGAAAATGAAACCTTCAGAATACAGAAAACACAAAACTGAAATTTTTTTTTTCCTTTTTTAAAAAATTTTATTATTCTTTCTGTTCTTTTCATGTTGTAATTGCAATTTAGGTTTTAATTTCTAAATAAAAAATTTTCAAGTTGAATTTAAAGAATTTATATATATCAGGAGCTTTCTTTTGGAGCTCTTTCAATTAACATAGAAACACCTCCAAATGTTCACTGTTCACATAAATGTGTGTTTTTGTCAGTACATACCAAAACAAGAACTCCTTCCTCCTGATTACACACACCAAAGAAGTAGCCAAAGCCCCATCTTCAATTGTCTACATTTCTCCCTGGAGTTCATTTTAGACACAGTATAATTTGGACACAATAGTTGCTATATTCAATCCACAGAGGAAGCAACCAGAACAAACAGCTCAGTATATGTCCTTTATTAATAAATTTCACTTCATATGCAGAAAAACAATGAAACAAGCCCCTTTGACTCATGAAACATTCAAATTTTGATAAAATTTTAACTCTGATGGAGACTTTGTGGTAACATTAATGGCTTTTACCTTTTAGCCCTGCTTCTTCAGTGGAACCAACACTAAAAGACCTTCAGAGAAGTTCATTTAGACAGAGCTCTATGTTGTAAATAATCTCTCTCATCAAATGAACAATTTTTAATTTTTCCTACTAGGGCAATATTTAGAACAGATAAATACTAAGAGGTGTTTACTTAAATAAAAGACCTTATGTTTGTGTATATATGTTGACTAAGAAGACTCAAGGTGTATACAATTATTTTTAACCTACAAAGCTGCCTAAAATATTTACTTGACAAATATTTCTCTGGGCTTTTTAAAAATATAAAAGTCACATAAAAAAAAAAAAGTCTTTTACTGAATGGATAATTAATTCTAGGAGAAATTAGCCATCCATGGAAACACAGCAGGCTCTCCAAGAGAAAAGATTGGTAGGGAAAACCAATGCAAACTGGAGATGTGTGTTTTTTGGCTCCAGACAGGGAAGAGAAGAAACAGTAAATGTTTGTTTCTTACTGAAAATAGGTAGGAAGGGAATGGAAAAAAATGATGAATAATGGAGAATGAACCATGTGAGTCTTTCTGTGAGAATAGGTGGCACATCTGTAGAGGCTGTGAAAAGAGAAATATCTTTTGTGACAGTGGATGTCTTATGCTGAATCAAAAGCTCCTTGATTTAGCCTGTAGAGAAGTTGTCAGTACACAACATACAGGACAAAAAATGTGGTGGTTTAGTTTTCTTGGTTTTGGCCTATAACTAAGGAAGTATTCCACACATTAGTTTTCTTGGTTTTGGCCTATAACTAGGAAGTATTCCACACATTCCTTTACATAATCAGGTATAGATAAAGATGAAGGAGGGAGTTTTTCTCTCTCTTCCTTTCAGCTGCTTGGGAGGACATCAGGTCTCAGTGTATTGGCTTAGCTCTTATCTATATGAGCTGAGGCCTGTCTGAGGAACTGTTGTCCCAGCCACACAGAGGGGAAGGAACTGCTTCTCTTGATGGAAGTTTGGTGAGCATTTGTGTTAGTTACTTTATTGAGCTACTGAATTTTCAAGTGTGTGTATCTGTTTTATTTTTACCCATTTTTTTCCCTCTTCTCTTTTCAGCTGACAAAAATAAAAATGTCTTAAAGGCTTGACTTTAAATTAATGTGTTATCAAAAAATTTTAGGTGTTGAACTATCTCTTTAAAATAGTTTGTGTGGTGAAGCTAGCTACCTTTGCAAAGAACTTTCATGCACATGGCCTAAAAATTTCATTGAGCATTTTCTTGCGTGCAGTCATGCTTACAGGAACTGAGTTAAAATTTAGCAGTTTTGCTTGTTCAGTGTTACCCTGAGAGAAAATAAGATTCCAGTATAAACAATCCCATGCATAAAGGACTAAATTAAAAAATACTTAAGTAATTTTGAAATTAATGGGTTTGCTGTGCAGACTTGTTCTTTATTTGTAGTTGAGAATTTTCAGTAATATTACAGCAATTTGGAGACCTAATAAGAGAAGTGAATTGTGTGCTCTCAGGAAACTTCATCCAAAACCACTTGAATTCAATCTAAATCTTTCTACTCCAGTGGGCTCAAGAGGAGGCCCATCTTTTATGGCAAGATAGCTTAAAGAGCAGTTCTTCAGGTATCTAAGGTAGCTAGGCCATTTATAAGGTTGTATTTTCACATAAGAGAAAAAGAAAGGTGTTTATTGTTTTTTTAATTTCCTTTCAGGAATAAAACTGGATCTGTATTAAAGCTGACAGAGAATACATTATATATATGAGGGAGAGGTAGAGATAAAAAGAACCTTGATCTTCCTTATCTTTCTTCTTGTATCTTAATCACTGTAGTCAAGCTTGGAAGTGCCATGGTGAATATGAGTAAGTCAAACTTTGTAAGTAGCAGGCAACTGCATCCCTGCATTTGATGAACACTTTATATAACACCACTTTTGGAGCTGCTTCAGATGTGAGCTTTTCTGATGTTGTTTTAACTTCTCTGCTGGAAAAGGTAAAGAGAATAAAGGCCATATCAGTTGTAGAGTTTACAATAAGGCAAAAAAAAAAAAATTATCTCAGTGTTTTTGTTATGGATGCAGAGAGAAATATGCACACTAAAAAACTTGTTTAGTTCATGAAATATTAAGAGACATAGGAAACCAAGAATCTGGAGAAAGAAAATATGTCATGTATGTTTGTTTATGAAAATGGAAAGTTACAATATATATTATTGCTGAGTAAATTGAGTCTTACAACAAAGGCTGAAAGATCTGTAAGTGACCATTTAACTGACAATAACAACAGAAGACTAAGGATATCTGAAGGCAATACGAAAAGATCTTTTTATGCCTTTAGTAAAACAAGGTTTCAGTCCTTCACACAGCCAAACCGCTGAGTATCTCTTTTCACGTAAGTGGTGTGACGGAGCAATTAGATTCTGGTCATGGTTTTTCCTCCAGAATTCTCATTCGGATACTTCTAGCAAGGTTATTTGGTTGAGATCTCTTGGCATATAAAGTAAGGCTCTGTAGTGAGAAAATAATTTTCTTATGAGAATCATCAGATGGAAGTCAGATGGAAATCACACACAATTTTTTTATTTTTTTTTTAAATTTGTGCAAGCTCTGCACATTGGATGAAGCTACACCATTCAGTTACCACTTGTGTAACAGTTGATACAATTTCTTAGTGTGTTTTCTGGCACAAAGAGGAAGAAATTGTTTTCTTCCATGAAGATTTAACTGGGGATAATTTTCAGAGCTCTGTCTTTTCTTGATGTTAGAGCTAAGATTCCTGAAAGAAGAGGTTATGCTGTGTCATCAACCTACCATGAAGCCACTCAAGGGCATACACTCTACAAATAAACAACCTCAGTAGAACTCCATGTCATTACTTTTCCTTCTCTTAGAAAGTTGCCTGTCAAAGGCCAAAACACCAGATACTTCTTGACAAAAGGACAACAATAGGATATACACCATAGCTTGACAAACACAAAAGCATTGGTGGTAAATAAAGAGCTAGCTGGAGTAAAATGTCAAGGGCAGAACGGAAGGGGATGCACTTGATTCTACCTAATAACAACCTTAAGTGAACAACAATCAGGCAGCTGTACCTTGCTATTTCAACATTAGGAATGCTGGATATTGAAAAGTGTTTACAAAAAAAAAACAAAAAAACCTGTAACCCTGAAGTTTTGTTTTCTATTTTTTCTTTCTCCTTTTTCTTTTTTTTTTCTCATGCCTCTATTTTTCTTGATTTAGAAAGCCAGAGAAAAATATCATGTCCCCTAATCTCGTGAAAATATCAGCTAATTACACCTAGGGAACCTTGACTTTTCAAGTTTAAAAGTGAGAAAAACCATATGAATCTTAAACTTAATTTACATTAACTTATTCAACATTTTTCTGGGTTTATATTTCATATACAATCTCTTTTAATGATAGCTTTTGTGAAGAACAATGCAAAGAGTTAATCTTAAGGGTTCTCTATCATTCACAAGCTGTCTTGGAACCCCTTTCTAAAAGGAAATAGAAATCATAGTCATGCCATTTACGGAGTAGGTTGCTGGCTTTCATCACTCCATAAATTGAAACTTACTAATTCAGTTAGGAAAGCAAGAACTCTGGTTCCAGCTCAGTTCCTCCTAGTCCTCCATTTGCTAGAACTTAGTTTAACTAGAAAACTTTGACAGGCAATGATGAGAAATTAAAAAGTAATTATCATTTTGGCAAACTGAAAGCATCCTATTATGAGAGTATGGCCCTGAGATTAGCTCAGTTAGAGCAAGGTGCTAATAACACCAAGGTTGTGGGTTTTATAACTGCATGTTCCATTCACTTAAGAGTTGTACTCAATGATCCTGGTAGGTCCCTTTCAACTCAGAATATTCTGTGAAAAATTCTGTGAAATCATTCTCTATTTTTGGCAAATTCTTTTTTCAAAGAAATTTGAAAACTACTGTTCTGAAAGTCCTTGATTTCCTGCCAGCTTAGTGGCACAGATGGGGTGATGAAGCATCTCAGTTTCCATCTACTGAACTAGGTAGTTGGCCAGACTGCCTTCTCGGTGACCAAGAGCTTTAGAGAAAATCACATAATATTCTGAGCTGGGTTTGGGATTATAATTGAAAATAATATGAGAGAGAGCACAAAACTAAAAAAAAAAAAAAAAAAAAAAAAAAAACATTAAGAAAATTCAGAAATTGCAAAATATTAAATTTTTCTATAAGTATGAAAAAACTCTCTGAATACTTCCCCACTTAGGAAGAAAGAGACATTCCCTTGAAACTATGTAGAACAAATCTGTGTCTTTACAAGAAACGGGAAGTGTAATTTTGAATATGTGGGAACTCTGGGGCAAATAAACAAAACTGCTGGAATTTATTCTTCCTTTCCAAGTTATAATTGTCATTTTGGTGAATAAATAATTATCTTCTCAATATCTATAAACTCTTGCTCCATATGGTTTGCTTCATCAGACTCCATTAAGGAAGGAGTTCAGGGTTCTGCACAGAAAGCAAAACTGAAGATGATTCAAGGATAAATAGCACAAAAGAGGATGAAAAGATAATACAAAAAGGAAGGTATTGTGGCCACCTGCTAGTGAACATCTTACTAGACTTGCTAACAGAAAACTTGGTGTTTATTCCTAAAGTAACTTCTTGCCATTATTGTAAAATAACTTAATTAGAACATAGCTCTTACTTTAACAAAGGTAAAGTGTCCTATTATTTTTTAACTATGAAATTAATTCAAAAAGCATTTCCATCTATTAATAAGATATCTCCTTTTTCAAATTAAAGTCAATTTCCTTTTACAACTCCATCTGATAAGTAACTGTTTAGTTAAAAGGCTTTGGTAAATTTCCAGTGTGCTGGAAGTAAACTGGAAAGATCAAAACAGAATAGTTTGAGTGGGACTTTATAGATAAAATTTCAAGACTCCAACAAACAACTCAGAAAATTTTGACTGGAGTTTTCCTTTAGTCTTCCTAACAAAGACTGCTGTAAAATATTTCAAGTTTAAATGAACAGCACTAGACATCTTTCTTGTTAAAAGCAAAATTCTGAGCAGAATGCGTAAGTTTAGAGATTGGGGACATTGCTGCAGAAACAGACAAATTTGTATGCTTACTGCAAAGAGTAGGTAATAATAATTACTTTTTATTTTCCATAGTAAAAGATTTTTGGATTTGTCTTTTTGGGTGGTTGTGGTTTTTGTTTTTGTTTTTTTTTTTTTTTTTCCCCCAAAAATCATATAATCATAGAAGGGCACTGTTGAAAAGAACCTTGGAAGTTCACTTGCACACCTTCTAGCATGACTGAAATTAATTTTCAATAAAACTGATGTTGTCAATAATTCCAATTTACATGTGTAACACTAAAAAATTTGAACTTAACTTTTTTTTCTAGCTATTTTAAAGCAACTTAAAAATACCGATACTATCTGTGGAAAGGATGGGAACTAGAATCCACAAAAATGTGTGGATTGTTTTCCTTTTTTTATTTATTTTATTTATTTATTTTATAAGACACTTTTTAATTAAGTCTTGACTTCAAAACTCTTTTTAACCTTAGATCCTCTGGGAGATGTCAGCCAGCGAAGGTAGGACATGTCTGTGCAATACAAAAGAGCATGCTGCACATTGAGCCAGGTCTAAAAACAGAAAGCACAGCAGTGTTGGGTTTGCAGCACTTACAGAGAAACAGGTGTATGTTGCACAAAGTTTTGAACTTATCTAGATTATCTCCTCAGGTTACAACATTGAATTCAAACTCCAGTGTGTCTTTGTTCAGTCTACTGAAATTTTTATGTGAACTTGAGTTCTTCTAGTCTTTGTCTTATCTTTCTTTTCAGCATACAGAAATGAGTCCTCCCTACGCCACTGCACCACATTAGTGTGCTTGAGTGGGTGAAGCTTCACCTAGTCTATTTCAAGCTCTCAAGCATCCTTCACTCTTTGCTAACCACACACTGAAATTTCTTACACATTTCATTTTAAAACAGAATTTGTCAGCCTCAGCAGTTCTCAACACCCACTTTACAACTTGTCAAATGATTACTGAGGCATTAAAATAATAATAAAAAAAAATCCCTAGAGTTGGTTTGTTTTTTTTTTGTTAAAGAGTCTGAAAATTATCTTATCCATGTCAATAAGAAAAAGGAAAAAATAAAAGATAATAAATAAATATTCCAAAAAGAAAAAAAAAAATGAAAACATAAAAAGAAGAGCAGTGAACACTAATTTTGGCACTAATTTGCTAAAAAAACTGAGTACCACATGTACAGTTGTGATTATTAAAAGAGAAAACTATATCTTTGTGACATAATGTCCATACAAGCTGCCCTGTGACTTAAATGAATCATGACTTTATGAATGCAAAGTTAAGAATGACTATGAAAGAGTTTGTTTAATATTTTTGTATTAAGTTCTCTCATAAAAAATAGTAAGATCTTGGTCACTTTTTGTATCAAACAAACAAACGAACCCCCTTAAAAAGAACCCCCTTTTTTGGGGGAATCCTGACAGTAAAATCACTAGTTTTGGTAATTCTTTCTGACTTTAAAGCAAGAAACACTATGTGAGAATCAAGATGCTTAGAGAACAAAAAAAATCCCCATGTTCATATGAAGAAAACAAGCTCAAAATTCAAAAGACCACAATCTGAGCTTTTAATACTACTGCTGTCCTCTAAGATTCACTTCAACATCGAGTTTTCAGAGTCTCTTCTAAACAATAAATGAATGAGGAGAAAAAGATTGTTTCTCTCTTCACCTCTTTTTAAATGTTCCAGGTGAACCTTCAGAGGCCCATCACTCAGTGCTTTCAAGTCCTGACAAATTGACCTTGGTGTATGTGGATTTAGATATTCTTAGAGTTGAAAATTGCCTGCTAAACAGAATGTTCAAGAGCCTTACTTACAAAAAAGAATTAATATTTGCTACTGTGAAACCTGCTTTTATGTCCACAATTCACATTGCCTCAAGTACCCTTTTTGTTTTTTACCTTTTTATCAGTAGGAGAAAGAAAATGGAGAAAGTGGTACTTGAAAATTGAGAGGACATAATGAGGAAATTAATTCATGCTGGTCACAAATGTTACGGCTGATCAGCTACTGGGAGAAACAGTTTACAAAAACAGCCACTGCAAATAACTTCTCTTACTGTCTAAAGGAAGTACATGGACTTTTACTTTTTCCCACATAGATTTACCTTTCTAAGAATCTGCTCATTCTCACCCTGAATAATCCCATTTTCTCTGAGAACTGAAGCAGCTATGCAGATCTCACTGAAACAGCTGCTGGATGCTATGACCGAAGTTTACTCTGGGTCAGTATGCGGGTGCTGCTGAATCTGCCTGAATTATCAGACAAATCCATGGTGGTCTGTTCAGGACTAGAACAATTTTGTTTGCAAGGTTTTAACCTCTATGAGTATAGAATCATTAGAAAGAATAAACATGGTGTAAAAATGGAAGTAGCACAGTTGGGAGGTTTCTTCAGTCTGACAATGGGCTTTTGTTCTACTACACCTGCAGTGACAATTGAACCTTCATGACTAACCAAAGAAACCTCAAAGAAGAAAAATTTCAAAATGGATTATCTGATGTCTAAGAAGGTACAATCTCCAGGTACAATTCCTGGTGTTCCAGGATCCATGACCCATGTCTCATCTATACTTTTGATTGTGCTCACAGAGTATTCTTTCCCTCACTGATGATAATAAAACAGTCTCTATTTCTCTCCTCTCTTCAGCTGCCTGTTTTCAGAAATTGCACCAGAAAACAATGCCTTTGAAATCTGTCTTCTGTTTGTCAGTATATTGAATTAATATTAAATTATATTATTTAATAATATCATTATACCAGTTTCATGTAAAAAAAAAAAAATCTATGCCTTTGCCATCCCTGTCTTCCTTAAGCCTTAGTTAAAATTTTTGAATGGTTGAACATTAGGAGCACACAGAATTTGGAAAGAAAATTAATAGAGACAACACTGTCTATAGAAAGTATGATCACATAAATTTGAGAAACCTAGGTTAAAAATAAGTATTTAGTAAATGCATTGGAGTCAAATGAGAAGTAACACCATCAAATGCATCAGATTGTTAGCAAGTATGTTTGTTATTAAGACAGGAAAAAATCTATATGGAGTCTACAGGCCCTAGGGGGAAAAACACCGTTTGAATTTGTCTAGCAAAAAAAGCTGGACAGACATTATGGCACCATCTTATCAAATGGTTACCAAGGTAACCTTGAATGAATGTGCAAGAACAGGACAACTCATCACTTTCCTAGGATGTGTGGAGCACACAGAGGGACTATCACTGCTTAGAGGTCACAATCTAAAATAGTCTACTGGTTACAGTGGACTGAGCAGGTAATTATAAAAACCAAATTATTGCAGGTCCTCAGTTCTGTTAAAATAAACCTAACACTCACAAACTCCTGTTATTAGTAATTTTAATTTTGTCTTCACCTTTCAGATGCTAAAAAAATAAATAAAATTAAAAATAAAATAAACATATTTGTTTTCTTGAAATGCATATGTAGTGCTTCCAAAGCTAAAACTATGAATTACTGTTAATTATTCTTGCACAGTATGTATAAGAAATCTATAAGTTGTCACCCTTTATTTGGTTCCCAATCTGTGTAAATTTTGAGTAATTAATTCTGACCTTTTTCATTTTATATCAAATCCATTAGTATTTTAATCTAGCTTCAATTTGTATTCTGAGAGACAAAAACTAAATATGTTTATATGGTAAAAATATACCTTTTTTCTTAGAACTATTTTGTAAGGCTTATGAATAGGCATGACATAGGTTTAATGAAAATTTTGTCAAGACTTTTGAACTATGTCTTATTTTTCTCATAATTCTGCCACAGTATTGCTGTGCAGACCCAGATAATAAATTAGGATAATGTACACAACTTAGATGAATGAACTGAGTTTACAGCCATCTTGAAACCTTGAATTCTTCTTGGTTTCACATTTTTGTCATATATATCTAACTTTATTTCTGTTTGCCAATAGCAATAGGTAAAATGAAAGTACTTGGTTAAAAAGTGAATATATGGCATGGTATATACAGGTTTAAGAGAGTATAATTTGAAATAAAAAAGAAGAGAAAAATATTTTTAAACAGACTTGAAATCACCTGGTTAGATAAGATCCTTTGTGCTAGCAAAGTTACACTTGCACATTGACATGTACAAGATATGTACTGTAAAGAAATGACCCTTTTTGTCTTGAGCCTTTCCACTTTGCCTCATATGATTTTCTTTTCACAGTTGTCTTGCACTGAAGCAGCTCAAAGAGCTGACAGCATAAATTCAGGTTTCAATGAGAAAGTGTAAGTAGTCCTATTCTGCTTCAATATTTTGGCAAGACCTAAAGAACAAACTTCAAGTCCGGACACTTTGTGCTGAGCAAGGGTATGATGACAAAAATTGTCCTTTCACTGTGGGAGCACCACAGTGCTTCAGAGCCTCCCTTGTCAGTGTGTGGATCTTTCTCTGTGGCTTGCCATGTCTGAGCTGAGCAGAGGCACTTGACCTGGAGCCTGTTCTATACCCAGGAAGCAATTGTTCTGCAGAGGTCCATATCTCTTGACTTCCCTTTTAACTTAGACTGAACTCCACGGTCTTCAGAAAAGAGAGGTAAAATGTTATTATAGTCAACTGTTAGCAGGAGACATGGTTAGGCTTTTGATCAGAATAACAGGAAAAAGGCAGGGACTGGGGGAGAAAGAGAGAGAGGTTACATTGAATGGTACTATTGCATTTCACATAAGATGGACTTACATTGTGCTTGTCACTCTACTGTGTAGAAACTCATTTTGCATTTATCTCATGCTGATCTACTGCTTGGAAGTCTTAACTCTTGAAGGGATAAACTGAGAGCTGTGAAAGAAGTCAGTTAATGTATTTTCTTTACAAATTTCTAAAGCAGCTTTGATTTAGTTCTGAAGATTTCTGTGAAAATATGTAGAAATAGCTGCCCATATATGACTGAAAAGTGACTCCATAGCTTTATTCTTAGGGAAAGAGCCTGTCATAACATAAATCAGTTGCAGTATAATTCACCAAGCTGCTTTGGTACAGCAGATAATGTGTAAAAATAAGCCAGTCACAGTCAGGTTTGCCAAAGTGTTGATAGGAAAAATATGGTGGAATTAAAGACTTCTGTAATGTACACTAATGTTTTTTTTCTTGTAATAAAAAGACTTGTCATCATTCATGGTTGTTATTGGAGAAAAACAAAACCAATTTGGAAGTTAATGATTTCTCACAATTCTGTACTACAAAATCAAAATGAGTACAAATTGTTTTAATGCATTATGTTAGTATCCTGAATCTGCATTTTATCAGCAGTTTTTCACTCTTTCTCTATGTTTTCAATATTCTTTTCTCATTATATATAATTATTTCTTAGGTTAATAAGAACTTAATTGCTACTAAACCTTTCAGGATAATAGTGCATGCATTGCGCAAAAAGCAGAACATTTAAAATATCAACTGATTCCTGCCATGGACACCTGATAGCATCATACTGAAAAAATATGAATCAACTTTGATCAAATAGTTTTCAGATTCCAGGAGAGCTCATGGAAATTAATAAACTGCCTGCACCTATTGTAGACAATAATTCTTAATCAGCTAAAGAAAGATTCCTAACTTGCTTAACAAATTCCTCCAGATAAATTAGAAAAACTTTTGGTAAACGACCTTATTGCTCAAACTGATGATACAGTGACATTCACAAACAAGAATGAATTTGAGTATCTTCAGGCAGGTGGGTGTTTGGGTTTGGATTTTTAGGTATTTTTGTGGTTTGTTTTGTTGGTTTTGTTTTTTTGTTGGTTTTGTTGTTGTTGTTGTTGGGTTTTTTTGTTTGGTTGTTGTTTTTTTTTTCCCTTAGATTAGTTGGTTGTTTTGTTTTTCTTTTTCTTTTCCTTTTCCCAGTTATATTGTATTAGATAATTTAAACTAGAAGGAAACAAATCAAGATAAAGTACAGAGCATATCAGCTTCTCAAAAAATATCTGTTAAAGCAAATGAAAGAGATCTTAAGACTGAAAGCAGAATTTGAGCTAAATCAATCACACTGATGATACTAGTAGGTTTGGCATATATTAGTTACTGGTGCATTTGGGAAATATTTTGCAAGATTTCAGTGCAATATATTTAGCAGTTATAAGAATGTATGAGAATTTTTTTTTATCAATTATAGCATAAAAATATAATGAAATAATCATAGAATCATATTGTTACACAGTTGGAAGGGACCTTAAAGATCATCTAGTCTTAATACCCCCTGCCATGTGCAGGGACACCTCCTACCAGACTAAGTGACTCAAGGCCTTATCCAGCGTGGCCTTGAGCACTGCCAGGGCTGAGACATCCACAGTCTCCCTGAGCACCCTGCTCCAGTGTCTCACCACCCAAACAGTAAAGAATGGCATGAATAAATAAATATAAAATACATAAACAAATGTAAATAAATAGAAATAAAAATATAACTAACTAAAAGGACAAAAAAAGATAAACATGTTGCCCCAATTTATAGAATAATGAAAGTCATTGCAATAAGCAGATATTTTCCAGTCATTAGTTTTTAAGTATTT
This sequence comes from Anabacerthia variegaticeps, assembly GCA_035583185.1. Classification (NCBI taxonomy): domain Eukaryota; kingdom Metazoa; phylum Chordata; class Aves; order Passeriformes; family Furnariidae; genus Anabacerthia; species Anabacerthia variegaticeps. Next base: position 95,349,158 of record JAWWEW010000078.1, read on the forward strand.
TTATGGAACATTCCCACTTATTCTATTAAAAGGTGCTTCAGAGGCACTCCATTTGCCTGCTTTCCTGAAACAAAAAAACTGAAGTAGCAAATTTTATTGTTAGTCCACTGCCTTCACTACTAGAAATACTAAACACTGCTAGTAATACTAAACAACCACTAGCCCTTCCAACCTGAGCAATTACCCAGGGCACAGAACCTTTTTAATTGATTGCCAGAAAAAAAAAAAACACAACAACAAAAAAATCTACTGTATCATTCCAATGTTTCATGGGAATATTATGGTTTGTTTAATCATCTTGTCTTTCTTCCAGAAAACTGGGAACAAGCAGGGAGGGCATCTTAAGATTCCCAGATTTGCCTTTTTTGTAACTCTCCTGGCCAGTGGAAAATATGTTCTTTGGCTTTCTCCCAGGTCCATGCAATACACACCACCGACGGCCTGCCTGCTGGTCTGCTGCTTCCCTCACACAGCTGCAGCTGATGAAACCATGGGGATCCTATGTTTGCCTTTGCTTTTCCAGCTAGCAGTTTTGCTCTGATGGCTTAGCTTCTGACTAGCCTTTCCAAGCAGTAAGTTGCTGTGCATGTTGGCAGCCCACTGTTTCAGCATTTAATTACCACTTAAGAGAGATTTAGTTCCTCCTTCTGTTTAATGTGAGTGAACGGTGGTGAGCAAGTCTCCACTAAGGTATTGCTATGCAAGGAAAACACTGAAGGGCAGCTAGTGACATAACTGAACAAACCAAACCAAAAACAAAAACCAAGGAAACAAAAAAAACCCATGGGTATTTGAAGGCTAATGAGGTGAAGAAATGAAGAACATATATATTTGATTTTCAACTGTACCTTCAAAATATATTTGTGTCTGGATGTATGAATACCTGGTAGATACACAGATAAAATTGATTAACAGGAGAGATTAGAGACTGAGGTGTCTAAACTTCTTATTACTGATGTGTCCAAACTTTACCTAAAGTTTCCTGTTGGCAAATACCATTTTTTACCAAGCCATTGAGGCATGTAAGAAATCTTTTGCTTGCTGGATTAGAATGCAAAACAAAGAAGTGTTTTTCAAGACTATGACTCCTCAGTTTCCTCTAATCCAGCTAAAGTCATCTATTTGATGAGTGATAGGGGGATATGACCTTAGCACTTTGTTATTTAAGATGAGAGGAAGAAAGTGATGTTGGCTTTAGCATTTAGAGTAACAAGCAGGGATTAATATGTAAAGGACATCTTGTTTGAAGCCAGATTCCATACGCGGCCAAGGCAGAGACTATTTTCTGTTTTACAAGTCATTAACCCCAAAAGATGCTGCCATCTCTGGCAGCAATTTTGTGGAAAATATTTGGGAGGTTAACAGTATATTTGTACATCTGTGCTCATCTCATAAAATGCAAAGAAGTCTGAAACAGACATAATCCAAGATAAGTTTAACTCTTGCAGAAAAGAAGTGATGACCCATAAGATAATAATCCAAGATAAATTTAATTCTTGCAGAGAAGGAGTGATGACCCATAAGCAACATACCTGAAGAACCTTAATAAAGCTTTCTAATTAAACATATTTACCTTAATGCATTTTTATTATTTTATATACTTTTATATATATTACAATAATATATTCATTGTATTAATTTATATATTAACTATTTTTTGATTGTTTGCATATTGTTTCTTTGATGCTAGTAACTTTGAATATTAAAAGACACATTGTGAATAGTCACATGGAGTTTCTCCATGCGAGATGACTCATCCCCATAAATGCCACTGGTTTGCACTTTTGACTCTCTTCCTGCATGAAGACATTGGCCTTTTGTGGTGACCTGGAGGCCAGGCAACCCTAGGCTTGAGAGGTATACCCTGATGGCCAGCATGCTGAGAGAAGAAAGGTGAGTAACAGTGTACTGTGTCTGCAGATCTTAATGCTTTCCACCTGCCTTTCCTCTTTACAGCCACAAATGAAAAACATGGCCAGCAGTTTCTAACACCTGGAGAGACTATCTGAAGCATATGAGGAGCAGTCCCTAGCATGCACCAAATCTGCATTTAAATCACTTTCTTATCACCTTACCACACCTGTCTGGCAATGTGTACAGCCAGGATCTTACCCATAAGAGTTAAGTGGTAAGAAAATAATGTTACCAGCTGAAAAGAAACATTTAGTTGAAACTTTTTGATATGTTTTGTAGCTAGAACCTCAAAAGAGCTTTAATGTTTCAAGTTATGATCAATGCCTGTTTTCACCATGGCTCGTGTTCAAAACCTCCTTAGATAAACCATTTTATTTTGATCATAATATTATCAACTGTTTACAGAAGGCATGTTTAAGAGTATTTTATTGGGATTTCAGAGAGAAAAACTAATCAGTGATGTAATAATAGGGACAAAATTCTCCCAGTATATAGCAGATAATATTTACATCTTTCATCATAATAATATAAAAGAAAAAAAAACAAAAACAAAGAAACAAAAAGCAAGCAAACAAACAAAAAACAAAAACAAAAACGAAAACAAAACCTTAGGAAGCCACAATGTTCTACTGTAGTGTTATAACATTTGAGAAACAGTCTTGCAAGTTTAGTTACAGTAAGTTTTGGGAGCAGATATCAACTTCTCCCTATCTTCTTCCTCAGGTCCTTTGTTCTTTATCTGAGCTGGCTGTGCAGAAGGTGCTAAATTTTGTCCCTAGGAGGTATTACTCTGTGTTGAAAACTGATGAAGGGTACTCTAGAAGAAATACAGGAAAATTGTGGTGTTTTCCAGTGGTTTGGTACACTAAATGCATTGTATATATGAAGATTATGACATCTAGCCTCTTGGACCAGAAGACTTTATAAAGTTTTTACTTTCCATTTTGTGGGGATCCATCCCTTCAAGGAGCTGAGCAGCCCTTAGAGGTGTCCACTTCAGGTGTCTGTGACTCATGGAGTCTCTGGACTAAAATAAATTTCACCAGGGAACAGTCCCAGAACTGTAAAATATCTCTGCTGTCTCTGCCACTGAACAAAATGGGCAAAATTCTTAATTTCTTTACTGGTTTTCAATGTTGGGCAGCAGTGAAACATCATACAACATATATCTTTTTGCAGTGGCTTCTAATCTCTCCAGGGGTACATCCATTTTTATTTTACCTTGTCCCACTCCTCCATTTTTTCAACCAGGCAATTTACCTGTAGGGTTTTTCTTTAGACAGGAAGTTACATTTTGGGCAATAATAATTTAAAGGTTGGGAGACACTTGACTATCTCTAATTTGATTAATCTATTGTCCTGGTTTCAGCTGGGACACATTTAATTTTCCTCTTAGTATCTGGTACAGTGCTGTGTTTTGGATTCAGTATCAGAATACAATTTTGTTTGTTGCTAAGTAGTGTTTGCTCTAAATCCAGGATTTTTCAGTGTCTCATGCTCACTAAGCCAGTGAGCAGGTGCACAAGAAGCTGGGAGGGAGAACAACCAGGACAGCTGACCCAAAGCGGCTAAAGGGATATTTCCCATAGGACATCATGCCCAGTATATAAACTAGGAGAGTTACCCAGACGGGACTGATTGCTCCTCAGAGACAGGCTGGACATCAGTCAGTGGGTGGCGAGTAATTGTGCTGTGTAGCACTTGCTTCCCTTGTGTTCCATTTACTTTCTCTTCCTCCCCCTCTCCTTATCATTACAATTATTACTATTAATATTATTAGACTATTTTATTATTTTACCGCATAATATTACTGCAATATTTTGCTTCCATAATTGCATTTTACTTATCTCAATGAATGAGATTTACTTTTCTTTTTGATTCCCCTTCCCACCGGGAGTGAGGTGGGGTGAGGCTGAGTTAGTGAGTGGCTGCCTTGTACTTTGTTGCTACCTGGGGTTAAACCTCATCAGTTATATTGTAGCCTCTGGTTTTAACTTTGTAGTTTTAGAGGTGAAAGGGACCTGATGGATTGATTTGGATTATTTTGTTACCTAGCAATACTGATTTATACTTTGGATTTTTTTTTTTTTAAATGGATGGATATTTCTATTATTTTTATTAGCTTGCTAAAAATATAGCACTGCTGAGTAGCTTAAGTAAAAATCTTAGGAAACTTGAATTTCACACTGGTTGTCTCTGTGTAGTTATTGGCAGTCTGAAATATGAATAGTGTGACTTGATGACAGCCTGCATTAGGGACAAATGAAATTGCTTCCCTTGGTCTGCCACTGATCCCTTCATGATGGTCCTTGGTCATCAGTGGATTTTCTGGGTTATATCCATGTCTGGGTGAGTGACCAGAATGGCGATGTTCTTTTCTTCAAGAGTTTTTTCACCTGCCTTCCCTTCCCTGCCCTGTTGCCTACATGAACATACAGACACTTGCAAGGCCTGAAGGACATTTTAACCATTCCTTGAATTAATTTGTGCACTTGCAATACAGGAAATTGGGCTGGATAGTTTTGAGGTTAGCTGTAGTGCTGCTTTTAAAAAAAAATAAAATAAAATTGAGTAGATTCCCCACTGCAAACTAGACCCCCTAAACTCTATGGTAGGATTTTATTTTTATCTTTTTATTTTCCATTTCAAAGGGATCTATGAGCATAAAAACATTCGTGTATGAAATGTTCAGATACTATAATAATGGGGAATACATACACCTTTATAAAAAGTAATATAAATGCATTTTTTATAAAGCAACAAGACACTGAAGAGTAAGATGTAGAAGCAAAGTGAACAGCAACAAAAGTCCTTCATTGCCTCTCCTTTTTCTTTTTTAGAAAAACAATACTGCTGAAGTTATGATGATTTGTGCTGTCTATTACAGCAACTGCATTTGAGAAATATTTAGCAAGAGCAAGCCACAAATGCATAGCCATAACTATAAATGCCACCAAAGTAAACAGAAAGCTCAAGTGTTGTTTAATAGCATGTCTCCAGACAGACAGTTTTCATAACTGAATAACTTGGTTTCTTTATTATTGAATTTCTGCCCAAGAAATATTATACCACTAAAACTGCTATGCTGAGTTTTTGCCCAAGACAAAAAGATCATTACATATTGGGATGAAAGGCTTTCTCTATCCCTTGGAAATATTTTGTTTCTTAAATAAGAGAGTATCATGCTGAAATGGCTATATAAAAGCAGTGTGATTTTGGTTTAGCTGAACCACAAGGTGTCTGAATTTTATGAATGTATTTTGATAATGAAAGAAGCATTCTGTGAATTAACAGTTGTTTTGGGGTTTTTTTTGTTTGTTTGTTTGTTTTAAAGTAGCCACATTTTTTGTATTAAAATAATTAATTGAAAAATCATTTAACATATTAATAGTGTATTGTTTCCATATTTCATATCAATACTGCATTGATACACAAATATTTGGACTTTATAAAAAATATTTGCATTGTGATTTATGCACCATTACCTCTTTTTAGAATAAAAGACAAACTCAAAATGTCAAATACTGCCTGAATTCATGGATTCTGCCGAGTAACATCTCTGTCTTTTACTCATACACTGAGTGTAGAAGCTGAGGTCTAGCATCACCAAATAATGCTATATGATACAGCCTTCAGAGTCTGCTAATGTATCCATTTATGGGCATAAACCGTTTCATTAATGGCCATTGGCAAGCTTGCTAAGACAAACGGGGCATTCATAAGGTCAGAAAATAACTATGCTCTTTACATAAATGCATTCAAACAAACAATATGCAGGCCTAATAATGGTATAACTGGTGTTTACTGAATTCAGCTATCAAGTAACCTTACAATTTATTTGGTCAAAACACTTCCAAATGATCCCTGGGTATTTGACACAAAAGCAAGACAAACATCTCAGTTTGCATGTGATGCAATTTAAGTAATGATATTTTTAAAATCTTTTTTTTTTTTTTTTCCTATACTAAAAGCTAAGGTAAAACACTGCCTTGTTTACAGCCTAGAATCAATTTTCCTCCTGCTGATAACTGGTAATGGGAACTATTTGTGGACAGTGATAGTGAAATCTCATTGGGACTCCCAAGAATGAGGGCAAAGAGATGATTGTTTACTTCTACATCAAAAAGAAAGGGGAGGGAAAAAAAGAAAACAAATGTGCTTTTTGACAGGCAGAAGGTCACTGGCACCTCTTCAGGACAAGAGGATGTGTGGATGTGTGCAACAGAGGAATGAAATTTATCTATACACTTCTTGTAATGTTTTATGTGCAAAAGTTAATAAATTAATAAGTAATAAGAATCTTTTCTACATGGAGATTAGAAGAAAAAAAAACAAAGTGTCAGAACACTTTCTCTGCTCAGAGTGTGATTTAAATGAAAGCTCAGGAAAAACCTGAATTAATGCAGTAATAAATTTACAGACCTTCAGAAAAAGAAAGAAAAAAAAAAAAGAAAAAAAGAATATTCATGGAAGATTTAGTTCAGAATGATAATTCCAAGAGGAAGCAGATAAAATGCTCTTTCAAAACTGTGAAAGATGTTAGTTTAAGAAATGTTGAAATGCTGCCAGATAGCCAGGATGAGACTGAAGAAGCTAGGGCAAGAAATCAGTAGTTTGTAGGTCAGGCTATAAACAGATGTCATGAAGATTACTGTCCAGGAAGACATAAAACCATTAGAATAGTTTTGAATGGGCATGAGACTTACTCTTCAGCAATTGTGTTTCTTGCATGAACTACATTCTTTGTAACTGTTGACTCATTAGGAAAGCGACATATTATGCCTGCGTGGCTCTTTTTTTCCCCTATTATATAGTGTAAGATTTACATATTGATACATTCTTTTGTAAGGATTCTGTATTTAAAGCATGGACTCCCTTTGTCTGTATATACTTGAAGCTTGCACTAAAAAGATTGTTTTGATCAAACAGCAAGAAAAACGTTCATTATTTCTTTACCTTCTTCTTTGTACATTTTCAATATGAGAATATACGCTTTTTATTACACTCTTTAAATGTGAAGTCTGTGGCTTTGAAACTGAAGATCATATGCAACTTTGCAGTCTCTTAAGTCTCCTCCTGTGAAACAGTTATTGAGGTTATTGAGCCTATTTATTAATGATCTTACGTGAGACAGAGAGAAGTGAAATACATGTCAATATTTTTTGACTTAATGTGTTTAGCATAGGAAAAAATGCATGATTTAACAAGTTGGTCATCTTTTCCTCTTTTGCCCACAGAAGCATCACATCTAAGGTTCCTCTATTTCCTGTTTGTTTGTTTGTTCATTTTTCTCAGTGATTTTTAAATTTGAATGAACTATCTTGTGATAAATTGACCTTTGGTTTTTCCTTGGATGAAAGTTATGTTCCTCTTGTGCAGGAAGACTTCTCTCATAGCATAGACTGATCTTGGCAAATATAAAGAAAGAACAATATAGTTATTGCTTTTATTTTTTATTTCTGTGCCTTCTTAATTGGCACTCTGTATCCTTCCCTACTGTGCAAAGTGCAGTGCAAGGTGTGTGAATATTGACTCCTTGTCCAGAGTTGGTGTGTCATGGTAACTTTGTGTCCTTCTTTAGGAAAATAATGAAATAAGCCCTGCTTATCTCAGATGTCTCAAAATATGCAATTAAAAAATGGAAATGAGTTTCAGGGAACAAAATTTCTGCATGGATTTTATTTATACTATTTTTCCTTTATTGCAAGTGTTACATTTAATGTATCTTTAAAAAAAAAAAAAAAAAAAAAAACAAATTAAAAAAAAAAAAAAAAAAAAAAAAAAATTAAAAAAAAAAAAAACACCAAAAAAACTAAGCCACAAATGAATGAAAAATTATCAACAACAACAACAACAACAAATTCAACTCACCAAAAAAAAAAAAAAATTATAAAAGAGACACTGAATAAAAAAAAATCTAAAACTTTATGGTTCTGGGTATTTATAATTATTCTGAAATAAATAAGTTAGTATTGAAAATACCTGAAAAGACAGGAAGTGATGAGTTTTGACGGATAATGACCCATCTGTAAATGATGTTGCCTGACAAGGATAGATGCTTCATGCTCATAAGGAATCAAATGACCTGAAGGTGAAAAAAAAAAAAAAAAAGAAAAAAAAGATGGCAGACTAATTGGTAACAGAAATAAAAAGTCACACCACTGCTACATTCAGCTTTGGGATGTAAAAATGCCTGAAACTAGATGAGAGAGAGACACATAATACAAAGGTGGCAGTAGATGTCAGACACATCTCTGAAGCATGAGGCACTGTTATAGTTATCCAAAATAAAATCATCAAGTGCAAGGAACTTGTCAGATACAGACTTTGTCTCTTGGTAAAAGGAAATCATCAAAGACTAAAATGAGCTGCTCTCAGGAGATGATCTATTAAAAGGATGGGGCAATGCTTGTTATGCATTCCCTGCTCTTGCACATGTGCATTTAAAATATATATGTTCCTGACTAAAATGTGATTATAGAACCATAGTTCTTAGTATGGTAAACTTAATATTCATGCTCACAAAAACAAACAAACAAACAAAAAGTCCAAACACCCTCCCCCAAAAAACCCAAACAAACAAACCAATAAAACAACAACAAAAACCCCCAACAAAACAAAAAAAAAAACTCAGGCAAAAAAATTAAAGTTAACTTACTCTATGGTTATTTATCAAAGTGGGATATATAGCAAGTTTTCAACTGTCTGATTAGTAGTGTTGAATTTTACATCTGAAGACTCAGACTTTCCAACATCCCAACAATCCCCAACCCCTAAGAACATTGGTATAAGAAAAGTGATTGTGTTCAAATTTCTTCTCATTTTCTTATCTTTCTGAAGAGGAAGTAATTGAGAAAAAAATAAATAATAGACTGTTTAATATCTTCTCTGGGCCAGGATTGTTCAAAACAATAATAAATGAGAGAGTGCACATTGTGAGAGTCATGCCTTCCTTGCTTCCCTAGAGGCTCCTGAGAGCTAATATAATTACTGTGAAGACTTGTTTTTCTGTATCTGAACTCTGTATTTTCTGAAAGCTGCAGGGTATATTATCTTGGACTTGTACTCTGTTCACCCTCTGCATTTTGGCTCACCTGTCACACTTATTTGTACTTATCAGTGAATTAAAAAAAAATAAAAAATAAAAAATATGCAATTCTTAGTTATTAGATGTAGGCAAATTGATTCCCTGAAACAGCTGAAAATGAGTTCTTTTAGCTTTGCTCTGTTGATTTGCAGTAAATCACCTTGACATATTCTACAGAGGTTTTCCCTGTTCCTGGTGTTTCCCCTCTTCCAGGTGTTTTCCTCCTATGATTTAAGCATATGTTTGAAAGTAGATGAGTATGTTTACCCATAGAAAATGGATTAAAACTGAACGTGAAAAAAGCACAAAGGCCTCCTGTTGGCCAGTGCTTTACCATAACTGCTCATGTACAGCTACATGGGCTTGCCTCTCTTTTTATTAAAATCCCATTTACTTCAGGGAGTGAATAATGCCAGACAGTGTCTCTGCTCTTCTACCGAGATTTCATCACACATGTCAGTTACTGAATGGTATCAGCTTTTGCCTGGCAGAAAGATACTGTGAATTTAGTTTCATGGTCTGAGTAGAATAAATTTCTTTTACATGGAAGGTGCTGTAGATTTTCAGTCTACTTTAATTCCATGTTTTTGTGGAAGATGTAGAACAAAGAATTTCAAATTCAGATATGAGCCAAGTTTGTCTTAAGGATCTTTCTCAGACAACACTGTCCCTCATAATGGAGTAGCCCAGCTGTCCTGTGCAGTGGCTGTAGGAGATGACAATCTCTAAGCCTGGACTCCTGTTGAACGGCAAGTGAAGATTGTTTTATTTTTCCTTTTTACTGTTTTTGGTTTTGTTTGTTTGTTTGTTTGAGGGGTTTTTGTTTGGTTGGTTTTGGGTTTTTTGTTTGTTTGGGTTTTTTCCCCCCCCCTGCAAAAGGAATTTCAGGGAATTTGCTCCAATAGACTTACTCTTCAGTACAGATTTATAGAATTAACCAGGTTGGAAAAGACTTCCGAGATCACCAAGTCCAAACTTTGATCCAACCATAGACCCAACCATTGTGCTTACTAGACCATGGCACTAAGTGCCACATACAGTCTTGCCTTAAAAACCTTCAGGGATGATGAATCAAATATATTTAGAGAAGAAAGTGTGTGATGCTGTGGTGTGTTTTTGACCATTCCTGGAGCTGAGGGCCTTTGTGCAACTGTTTCATTGCTATGAGAGTGGCATGTGTCCCCTGAGGCCATGCTCCAGGTGCTCTCCACATCGACTGGTTTGTGCATCAGTTATTGCATCAGGTTTCATCAGCTTTTTTTCTTAGAAAAGAACTGATTATATTAGCTGATACAAAAGGCTGACAGTCTAGATCTAGACTTTTCTCGGTTTTACATATTACTCCAACTTTGCTAGGGAAAATGTAATACAGGCTGCTCAAAACTATTGCCAATGTTAATCACTTGCACATCTCTCTGCCCTAACAGTTGTTAGAAATCTATCAGCCATGAAATTTCATTTTAGAATTGCATATAGTTTACATAGTTATCAAGAAAAGTTGATACTGCAAGTAACCTATTAGACTTCTATTTTGTTACCTAAGATATTGATATAGACTACATTGTTGTGTGTATTTGATTGAATTGCTCTATCCGATCAATGATATCTATACTGTGAGAGTAAAGAATACAATACATAGGAAACAAACCAATGAGGATTAAAACCAATTACAATTGACTAACCAAAAGTAAATTTGGTTAAATTAGCAGTGGCAATAAAACCAACAGTGTGTACCTACATCATCATGGCTAGGCTTCACGAATGAAAATTTGCGAAGGGCTCTACCCACACTTGTTACAAGCACTCTGGTAGCTAAAAAGGCCAATATGAGATAGGCAAGTCCAATTGCAAAAGGCACAGTGAAAAATCTCCATTGGCACTACTGGTGAGTCGGTTCTTCCTGCATTGACTTTTTTCCTCAAGACTGATTCTGCATGTGTTCTCAAAGGAAGCAGCAGCATTATGGATGCTGTGCCTCCATGCCTCCTGGTTGGAGGCCAGAGTGAACCATTGATGGTGATCAATATGGCCAAGGCTGAGGTATTGTGTCAGGGCGCCCTTGTACCTCCTCCTTGGGGCTCCTCTCTTGCAGCAGCCAGTGGCGAGTTCCCCACAGAGCACAGTCTTAGGGAGGCTGTGATCCTCCATCCTGGAGACGTGCCCTGCCCAGCGCAGCTGCGTTTTCAGCAGCATGGCCTCGATACTGGTGATCTCTGTCTGTTTAAGGACAGACACATTAGTCACATAATCAGACCAGTGGATGTTTAGGATTGTATGGAGGCAGCTCTGATGGAAGCATTTGAGGAGTCGCAGGTGGTGGTGGAAGATGACTCATGATTCAGACCCCTATAGAAGAGTAGACAGTACAATGGCTCTGTAGACACCAATCTTCAGGTGTCTATTGCACCAGACTCTTATGAAGTTTTCCAAAAGCTCTGTATGCCTTTGCTGACCTGTTGTCTATCACTTTGTCAATCTTACCATCTGAGGAAATGATGGTTCCCAGGTAGCTGAACCGCTGGACTGACTTAAGCTCTGATTCACCTATGGTGATGTGGGGATGATGGAAGACTTCCTGAGGTGCAGGTTGATAAAGAACTTCTGTCTTCTTCAAGTTGACTTCCAGCCCAAAGAGCTCAGGAGCCTCTGCAAAGCAGGGTGTTAAACACTGCAGAGCTGCTTCTGTGTGAGCAACGAAGGTGGCATCATCAGCAAAAAGCAGCTCATGGACAGGTGATTTAGAGTCTTAGTGTGGGCCTTCAGTTGCCTTAGGTTGAATAGGCTTCCATTGGTGTGATATCGGATGTAGATGCTGTTTTCTTTATCGAGGTCTGCCGTGGCCCTTTGGAGCATCATGCTGGAGAAGATTGTGAATAGGGTTGTTGCAGAATGCAACCTTGTTTCAGAGCATTGGTTGTTGGAAAGGGCTCAGAGAGTGCATCTCCATGTCTGACTTGGCTGTGCTGATCCTCATGTTAGCAGGATGACTATTTTGAGGAACTTGGGGGGGGGGACATTCTAATTGTTCCAAGATCTGCCAAAAGCCTTTTCTGCTCACATTATCAAAAGCTTTGGTGAGGTCAATGTAAGAGTCCTTTGTTCTGCTCCCTACACTTCTCTTGCAGTTGTCTGAACACAAATACCATGTCTGTGGTGCTCCTATTGGCTCTGAAACCACACTGGCTTTCAGGTAGAAGTTCTTCTGCAACAGCGGGTACTAATCTGTTCAACAGAATTCT
>JAWWEW010000078.1:95361497-95388337 GCA_035583185.1 Anabacerthia variegaticeps
AACAACATGTTGCTTGTTGTGTAGTGGGAGGTGTAAGGAGATAATGCGATCGGAATGACCTGTTGGCAAATTTTCAAATTTAGAGGCAATGGAGTATCTAATGATGAAACCGACTCCTGAAAGGTGACTTTCATTTTTGGGTTTGCCTGACCAATAGAGTGTGTAGCCAGCACCCTGTTCTTTAAGGCTGCCTACGTCGTGGAGAAGAACTTCACTGAGAGTAGCAATGTCAACGCTGAGTCATGACAGTTCATGGGCAATTAGAGCAGAACGATGCTCAGGACGTCCACCATCCACAGAGTCGAGCATGACTCTGATGTTCTAACATTCAACTGTTAATTTGGAGACACATTTGGAGGCAGGTGTATGCCTTTGTCCTTTTGGTTTTGTTTTTGTTCGACCACAAGGGAGATGCCCGTTGGCTGCAGCAAGCCAACCAGGTGAAGGATGGAGATGAGCTTTGGTTAGGCCACCTTTTCTATGCCCCTCTCCATGTGGAGTAAGCAGTGCTCTCCTTGAAAAAGCTGTTTGGTCCTTCAGGATGCTGCTGAACCAGACTGTCATCTCTGTGTCAGTCTCTAGCGACAAATGTCCTGAACCGCCTGCATGTAGGATTGAGGCTGCAGCTTTCAGTGCGCCTTATCATCTGCCATTTTGTCCCTCACCTTTTGCTACAGGGCTTTGCGAATGTGGGAGGATCTCTGAAGCCTGGGGAAGAGATTTTTAGGTGAGGCGCAGCGTGCGCAGAATTGGCCCCACCCTTTACTCCTAAGGTTCATCTGCCAGGGCCAAGCGAGCTTGGACAGTGTCAGTGAAGTCCTCAAGACACAGATTGGGTTAGAGTATTCTTCTCTTAGTTGGATGGCCTTACAGGGCTAAATGAGCTCCATCTGCTGGGGTTTGGAGTTAGAGTTGTCCTTCTCCTAGGATGATTGCTGGGGAGCTAGCGAGCCCATTCTGCCCCTAGACACACTTTGCCTGACCCTTCAGTTGAAACCTGACTAGCATGGGAGACCCTACCACAGGCATGTAATACTGCCAGCAGAGCACACAACCTCATAAGGGCACACAAGCTTCTTCCCAGTGACCAGGGTGTGTCCATGGAGAAGATGTACCTACAACCAGCATGAAATATTACAACCTTAAATTTCCATTAAAACTGTCCTTAAGTATTAATTTTAGGTGTTCTGGAAAAAAAAAAAAGAAATAATATCTAGTCTATACACATTTACTAAGTAGATGAATGAAACATTGTAAATTAATGGGATGTGCAGGTGTAATAAGTGGGTTTTAATCTTTGCTAGATGGAGATGTTGAGCAAAATTGGACAAATGCAGCACACTTCCAGTGAAATCTCTGTCTTAAAATTGAATAAAATGAAAAGGGGGAGAGGTAGGAGGGTAGAGAGGAGGGAAGTTCTGGCTCATAAAGGGTAATATTCAATTATTCTTGCCCTCAGGTTTCTCCTGGCTGCCACTCAGACAACCTAAAATCTACTGTTCTGCAATATACTTTATTTTTTTTTTTTAAAGTAATCTTGCAAAAACATGAGCATAATTCCCCACAGATGTCAGGGAAGAGATGACAATACTGAACATGTCTCCATTTTGTTTCCTGTTGACTATTACCCTATTGTTTATGCATTTGAAGCAGGTGTGTAATTTCAGAACAGCCTTATAGAAACACAACACAGTCCATTTGGCACAACTTCATTAGCTCCAATTGAGCTGTGTCAAGGGTAGATTTTAGTACAGACACCTTTTTTTTTTTTTTTTTTTTCAGTTAACAACAGTATTTGTATTTTACAAGTACGTTTCCAATGTATTTTTGGTACACTTTTCTTTACTTTTAGCCTTGAAAGGGCTCCAATATTTTCATGTCTTAAGGGAAAAAAACATTCTTCTAAAGTTTGTATTTGTCATGAAATATTTGAAACAGCAGAGTTTAACTGAACATTCCTCAAGGTCATAAAACTTGTACCTTTGTTAGAAACTCACCTCATGCTGCAATATTAAATAATACATATAGTAAAAATAGTAGGCTTTATTAAGCTTATTGTTACCTATCTTCATATATTTCCAAGGAAAAAGCACTTTCACACAGTAGGATTTTCATCACTGTTAAGCTCATATATGTGTGTGCATATATATATGTGTGTGTGTGTGCATATATGTATTTATATTTATATATATACACACGGAGAGATAATTACTAGCTCCATAGATATACAATTATACTGTCCTCCATTTGCAATTATGTACACTTTTTGCTTAAAAGATGTTATATAGAATATTTCATATACTAATTACTCTGCTAAAATCAAACTACTTATTTCACCAATACCATGTGAAGGCTTAATGATATATGAAGGCATCATATATGTTGATTGGTGACTTAAACAAACATTTAGATGACAGAATCTAATTTATCACATGAAATCTCTCTTGTGTTGTTCTGTTTATATTCTAATACATTTGACTATTACTGATAAGTGTTAAATGCTATTTTTAATCAGCTTTTGTTGAAAGATCTAAGAGAAGTATTACTTATCAATCATTTCAAGATATGGTATTTTTATCTTGACCAAAGTGATTTTTTATGGCATTCTTGTATGAGGAGAGTATGCAAAATTATTATTCAAGGAGATAGCAAAATAAGGTTGTGTACTTATGATGTTATGAAACAGAAATTTGTAATTGAATTATATCAATTTTTGTTGTACTGAATGTCGGTGTGTCCTTTATTGAGAAAAGGGAGGAGGTGTCCATACTTGTTTACAATAGCTGTCTAACTGTGCTCTAAATCAGATGAAACAGAAAGAGGTAGTTTTTAAGTGTGCATGCATGTGTATCTTAATATGACTTGCCCAAACAGCCAGTTCTGATAACATTGAATTGTTTTGAGAATTATGCACTCCTAGGTCACAAATGCTATTGGTTCTGACTTTTTCAGCTGCAAGTTTTATGTGATTTTTGTTTAAAATTTTGCTTATAACTTAGAGAGCTTTTTAGGAGATGCAATGACTGAAAGCAGAGCATAAGGAAGAAAAAGCAAACCCACTTTAGCTCACTATCTTACATGTTCTATATATATAATAGTAAGGTCCAATTTAATCATAATCATTCAATTAAAAGAATATTGTTTTCTGATAGTTGTCAACATTAAAGACCAAGAAAAAAAAAAAGAGTACTATAACTCAGTATGTTTGCAACTTGCTTGACATACATATTTCTTGTTCATTCTGCTACTGATCATATTGTACATATAGTTGTATGCCTTTAACAAGGCAAAAATGTCTGCGAAGGGGCTGAGAGCCTTCCAGGAGTAGAAAGATGGAAAGATCCTTCCTCCAAGTTATTATTATTATTATTATTTCAAAATGAAGAAGCTTCAGGCACAAAATGTAGAAAAGGGAAATAACAGTTCTTTACTAATATATATGTATATAGCCAAAGACAGAACAGAACAAACAGCAACAGAGTAACCAAAACTTTCAAACAAATGAAGTCCCTTCTCTGTCCCCTTGGTGCAGTTACAGTCACTCACAGCAGGGGGCGCTGCAGTGACTCTCCCATGGCCACCAGGGGGCGCTGTCGAGCTCCAGGGAGGCAAAGGCACCGCCGATGGAGCCGTGCCAGTTCCAGAGCTCCAATGGGAAGGGTGGCTATGGGAAGAGCTGCCAATCCCAGAGCTCACCTGGGAATGGCAGCCACAGGGACAGGCTGGGACCTTCCCCGTGGGCAGCGCATGGACCCTATCACCGTCTTTTGTCCAAAAGTGTTGGGGAGGTAGTTAGAAACTCACCAGCAGGGAGTTAGAAAATTCTCTGCAGATGGCGCACACCCCTAGATGAGTCTATAGCCAATCCAATCAGTGGTAGTTGTCCTCTCAGGAGAGAAGCACAGAACATGAAGAGTCAGGGGGAGGGTGGTGAGCTGGACCTCCCTCCCAGTGCTGCCACCAGCCCAGCAGGCGGCAGCTGGGCACCCAAGCAGATGGAGAACTGCAAGTGCACTGGCAAGAAAAAAAAAAAAAAAGTAGTGCACTGGCAAGAAATAGAAAATAACTCTGGGAAAACATCTCTCTGACCACCTCTCAAGACAGGGAAAAAATGTGAAGTCTCACTAATTAAAAACACCTTCCCCAATCCTCTTCCCAGCCATCATATTGGAATGCAAAGCAATTTGCTATGCTTTTGTTTAGGCTTTAGATAATTAGCTGCCTCCTAGAGCAGGTAGTGAGAGAGCTGGTCTTCAAAAAACCATCTCATTCTGGCTCCCAACCCCTAAACCACTGTGTTGACAAGGGACAAAAAACCAAACCAAAACCAAAAAACCAAACCAAAACAGAAAACCCCAAAAAAAAAATTCCATGAAAGATTTTTAAACTCTAACAATAGGCTTTATTCTGCCCAACCAATAGTTAAGCATAGAAGGAGTTATGCTTATAGTCATATACATGTGTATATACACAGATACTCAGCGCAAATGAGTTACCTTTGATCACACAGATAAACACACAACTAAGAGACGAATTACAGTTTTCAGCTTGTCCATATATAGAAACCATATGGTGATATATGTCAGATTTATGCTCATTATACTCAAAAGACTCAATGAAACCAACCTACGGTATTTAACAGCATACTATAAACATTATACATGGCTATAGAAAATAGCCACTTATAGCACTTTTTACTTAATTTGTCCCTGGGGTTTGCTTAAAGTATTTGCAGAATATTAAAATGACCTCCCTAGACCACAGGAGTATGCGTATAAATGAGAATTCCTTTGATTGATTAGCCAATTACCACAAAGTACTGTAGTTTATACTCTGCGTATTAACAGGCATGTTGTTAGGTGGTGGAGAGAAATAAAAAACTAAAAATTCTTCAAATAGAGTAAGTATGGACAGTTAAATAAAAATATTTTTTGGAAGTCATATGTTTCTGGTTTGCCAGGTATGTTTTGTGGTTAAGACAAAGATATTTAATTCTTTATTTACTTAATACAGTGTTCACCACTTTTGTTTTCATTATGTTCCTTCTGACCCTTCCAGGCTTTTTTCCTCTTTGCTTGTATCTTTGGATCAGTGTCTGTGTCAGTACTCTGATAATTCTGATGCAATCCATGGGCTTCTATTAACAGGATATGAATGCACAGATAAGAGTGATACTGCTGCAGTTTCACACAGCTCTATGGTCAGTGTTATGTTTAAAGTCTTTTCCTTGGACCAAGTCTCAGTTCTCCTTGTGAAGGTGACTCTTTTAGCAGTAGCGTTCATGATGCAAAGTAAGAGCGGAAGTCAGTAATTTTAATGTTGTCTTCATTATGATATAGATCTAAATGATAGATAAGTGATTAGTTCAGATAATCACTTCAATTCTTTCAAGAAACACTAACTAACTTCTAAAAAAATGTGAGATATTCAGAGTATCATATAGTTTTTAAACCTTTCAGTACATTCTATGTGTTTAGAAACTAGGTGGTACTCACCCTACTCAGACATAGGTGACTGCTAAAGAAGTTTTTTGTAGCTGAAAATTTGGCTATTTGATATCTAGGTAGAGGCTGATTCTGTAAGAACATTTTTTTGTGATGAATTTCTAGGTCATAGAAATCTTGATAAGTTTTGTGAAATCTTAATGGAAATTAAACTCTAACATTTTTGAGATCAATACACCTAAGAACACCTACTGCTATGAATAAAATTCAAATTAAGAGAGGACCCTGAAGACAATTTGACCCTCAGACAAACAAAGAAAATGTTATTGCCCTGGAAATATAGTAGAGATAAATAAGTATTCTTTTATTTCTTTTGTGTACACATAATAGTTGCTTATTGTTAGTGTAGATGCACATAATTTTCAGACTAATTTAGTTAAGACACAGAATGATGAGTTAATATCTGCAAATCCTGTTGTTGAATACTGTCTCCTTTTACAGCAGAATACTCTCATTAATTTAGTGAGACCACTTGCTATTTGCTGAATCTGTTCAACCTCTTGGCAGAGTGATTTTAATATTTTATATTTTATTGTTACATGATACGTATATTTAATATTTGGAAAGCTCGCTGTACAATTATCATGGTTAAAATAGTTTGATGTGATGAAGCAATAACACAATTTCCTCTCCTTTTACTTATGCTTATGTTATTTAAAATACATAAAGAAAAGAGAAGAAGAAACAAAAAAAAAGCAAGCAGAATCCTTTTATAGTCTGTGCCAAACACAGGTTAAGATTAACTACAGTACTTTGGAAAAATATTTATTTCAAATTTTACATGGTCAGATTATAGAAACTCTTCAGTGATAAAACAATACGAAAGGGTTGTTTCAGTTACAGAAATATATTTGTAACTCCAAACACAGGAGAAAGAAGCACAACTTAGGACGTCTTCTCAGTATGTATTTACAAACAAAAAAACTGAATCAGTGTACCTGATTAAGTCTAGGGAACCAGATGAATTATTATGAAAACCAGCTGCAACAAAAGGTGAATATTAGTCAATTCGAGATCTGCACAAATATGCTTTCCTACTAACTAGCTCTTCAACACCACCCAGTGCCTAACTGTGAGTATGCATTACGTTGTGATGCATAACTCAAAGTGTGAAATGTTAATCAGAGCTATAAAGGCACATTAGACAAGGAGCTGAGCAAATTACTTGTGGATAGAAATACCTCTGTAATTTAAGTCTTATAGTGGTGTATATTTTGGATTTGAAAAATATATTAGCTAGCCTGAATTGTTTGACCAGGAGCAGGTTGTTGTTAGTGCCCCGCCAGCTTCATTTATTTTGCTTGTCTCTTGTGTCATTCTGAAAATGTCATGTGGACATCCTATTTCTCCAAAAGCATTCAAGACTACTCAGCTCACAAGCTTAAAGATTAAAGATTTCCTAGCCTTTTAAATCAAAAGTCTTTTTCATATGTTAGAAAGTGTTACAGTATGGGATGGAAGAATACTCTTTCAGTGTACACTGATCAGTGCCAGTCTGGCAGAAGAACTGTTTTGAGCTGCTTCCTTCTCAAACCGCTGGCAAAAACAGAAGCAAGAGCTGAAAATCCTCTGCTTCATCCAGAAGTTCAGTACTAAAATCACAATCCTCATAAATACGTTTGTTCACAAGGAAAACTGGGAATGAAAATATTATTAAAAGATTAGGTTTGTCTTCACATTGTTCTCTACCGATGTTTGAAGAAGCCCCTGTACATCATTAACACCACTGATCAGGAGAGCAGCTGCTTTTGAGCAATCAGTGTTTTGATCTGTCATGATTATCCCTTCTCTTATAATATTTAGGGCAAAATATTAGACTTGATGCAGCTCATATGTATTTTATAGTAAACTTAAACTATCTTATCTTCAATGGAGCACTTGTACTTTAAGAGTAAAAACCATTTTTTATCTTTGTGGCATCCCAGCAATTGTGACACAAGTAATTTCCACCCTAAAATGGAAGTTCTACCAGACTTTGGAGATTTTGCCAGAAGTCTTGAACAATGCAAATGTTTTGAGTTTTGGTTTTCTGTGGAAAATCAGCAAGTCCTTAGATACTTTTCTAATTCTGATCTTTAATAAGAGGCTACATGCAGATCAACACCCCACATAGGGATATTTTATTCAATAAGTGTCTAGTAAGTTTTTTGCTAAGTTGCTGAATTGGGAATAACAAGAAGCCAATCTCCATAAACTGACCTTTTAGCTTCAGCTGAGCAGCTCTCTGCTGAATAATAATTGCAAATAAATAAACCTAAAGAAAAAGAAAACAAACATAAGCCAAGGAACAGAAAAGTTGGGTTGCTTCATGAAGTAAAATGTAAGCAAGAGCCACTGGTGTGAAGCAAGGCAGAGGACTGATGTTCTCACCAGCGAGGGTGAGGATTGGTGTCTCTAATGAGGAGACAAGCTTGGGCAATCAGACCCGTGGTGCCCATGTAAATCCACAGTGACAAACTGGGTCCATATCCAAGCCTGTAAGTCATATCAGCAAGGCAAGAATCAATAAGATAAGGGAGCAAAGCATAGGAATACCCATGGCATAAGACAGAGAGGGCTGCAGAGCCTCTTGGTGCCTTCAAGACCCTGACAACAAAAGCCACTTACCTTTTAGCAAATTCATACTCAAAATTCATACTCAGGTTTTCCAGTGATATAAGAAAAAGTGAGGGAAATGAAGATAAGAGCAAATATCTGCTTTGGCACATCATGTTCCAATTCTTATACCGAGTATTTATAAAGAAAACAAGAAAGCTAATTTCCCAGAAATGTCAGTGCTTTTGCTACTCCTTTTTTTACACAAGAGCAGGTGGTATGATGTATGAGTTTCAACATCCAGCTCCTTCTTCTCCTTTACAGAATCTCCAAGGCTACATCTACCTCCTAGGCGGTTGCCTGATACGTCATAAAAAATAAGGAAAGGTATGTAATGGTGTTAGATGATCTGGGGTTGACAGCATGACATCGGGCAACTTGGCCTGATCCTCTAGCCTCCCTGATTTATGAATTCTATACTCATTTGAGGAAAACAATAATTTCCTGATCCTTAGAAAACCTCTGCTACTCTAGAAGACTGCTGAGTAGCAATGGCCATTCCAGCTAGATCATTTTATTTATCCAAGGATGGTATTTTCACAGGCATTGCCTTTCCAGAGGCCTAAATGAAAACTCCAGCTTACAAACCAGGGACCCTAATTTTAACTTTCAGGATAGTATTTTCAGTGGAAAACTATAGTATAAACAGAGAAACTGCATATAAAAAGCATTAAAGTGTAATTTCCGTTTACAACAGTGGCAAATTCTCTTGTTCATGCTTTCTGTAGAGTTATTTTTTCCTCCATTCCTGGAGGAATGAACTTTGCTCTTATATACAGTTGGCTTTGTTAATATATGAAACTACGTATTGAGTAATTTGCAAGAATCTTTATGTGTTAGTTTAACTTGTGGTCTTTGTGATCTTAATTTAAATGTGAACTTGACTCCTTGACTTGTTAATTTAGGATGAGAATGCTAGACCTTTCATTTATTTAATTTATTCACTACCTCTTAAGGACAATGTAATATTTCACAAGTTAAATCCTTGTAAACACTTTTAATATGGGCATTTTACTTTACTCGATATCTGTACACTTAATATTACTGAAAGCCTAACCCTAACCCTAATCCCTTTTGGTGTCTATCTGGATTTTTTTTTAACTTCTTTAAAAGAAACTGTCAAAGGCTAACTGAAGGACGCATGAGTTAAAAAGAATACTCCTCAAAATAAAATGTGATTTCTAGGTTTCTTCCATAAACTGTTAACAATGCAAAAGGTGATGTATCATCAGCTTTTTGTTCAGAACTCTCTCACATAGGCAGTTAGGATTTACACATAAAAAATAATGAAAAAAAAAGATAATGATGCACTAATTATGATTTATTGGAATGACATATAGAGATTTTGCAGCATTCTACAAATGCTAAATACATTTAGAAATCTATTCAGTAAATTTGACTTGGTAGCTTTTTATAGCCTAATCTTCCTGAATTAAGATACTTAAAGTTAAATGGGGGAGGGGGGGGGAAGAAAAAGTCTGATTTATTACCAAAATGTCTGCTACAGATGTATTTTACTAGAAAATCCCAATGCCATAAAACATTCTATTTGACACACATCACTAATAGAGTCCTAATGTTGTAATAAATCATTGCAATATTGACAGAAGTGTCTAATCTCATATATTAGAGTGCAATTTATGACTTTTCATTTTTTTATATATTTTACTAATTAACTCTTTCCATGAACATGTATCACAAAAACATAATGTTATATGGTATTCACATTTCCCTATTAATTTAACATGTCTGCCAAATTCAGACCATTGAATTTTGATGAAAAATTTCAAAACAGAATCTTTGATGGCTTCACAGGGAAACAAATCTGCTTCCCCACAATAGTTTTTCTTACTTTTGTGAACAAATTCTCCCTTTTCCTTGGTCTAAAAATCATATATCTGTACTAAGTCTTACTAGCATTTAACTCTTCAAGAAAGAATGCAGATTAGCCCTTTTTCTGGAGGGCATAATCCTCTTCAACTTTATGTTTCATTTTAAACCAATATGTATGTCTCTAACAGATTAGAGTTACTTCAGTAGCTTTTGAAACTCACTATGTTTTTGATATCTCTCAGTGCTCTTATTGCTGGAAGGATAAATGAAATTTTACTAAGATTAAATATATATTTAATGTATCGATCTTATTGATATGAGATTAAATTATATTTTATTCAGAAACTTATTTTGAAGAAAATCTGATCATAGATGAACTTGATAAATGGTTCATTTTCTTAAGTGATAAAATCCGTTATTAATAACGGATTTACTACCTGTCATTTACTACCTTTCAAGTAAGAACTGGAACTGATCTCATCATATACCATTTACCATTGACTAGTAGCAAAGAATCTGGAACCACTGATGCAAACACATTTTTAACAGTGAGACTGGATGCCACAGGATGTGTGTTGCCCATTACTAGCTGTTACAGACTGTATATGTAAAGGTCTGTCTGTGGATTTACTGTAATACTCAGTCTGATATATGTCTTAATAAACAAAGTGATTCTAAGTGTAAATGTTGGAAAAGACATGTGGATTCACTACTTACCCTCAGGCAGAAAATTATGTTTGTTTTCTATGTCATCTACAGATACATCTCCATTACAAATGCACGTGAAAAAAACCCATAGGAATATCAAGTCGATACTAATTTGGAAAGTATTGGAAAAAAAAAAATCACAAAATATTCAACTGTAAATTCATGAAGCATTTCTTCAGGTATTTACCAAGGTACATTTTCCTTTCATACCTAATCTCACATAACTCTGAGATATTGCCCAGTCTTTTTTCCTCCTCTTCTCCTCTATCATCCATCATTTTGCTGCTTCCCTGAGGGATGAGTTGGTTCAGCTCACCAATGACAGAAACTACATTTCTCAGCATGTGGGAGGGAAAAGGGGATTAATTTTCTATCAAATGAGTGTATCAGTCAACTCATCCTGTGGGCTCAAGCTTGAAAGGGAAAAGATAAGAGTGTGTACATGGTAAACAGGGCCTTTCAGCAGCTGACTGAATTCAGACGTGGTGGAAAATTCTCCTTGTCATTCTGCAGTTGTGAATTCAAGAACGCATGTAAGATTACTTGGAAAATCTTCAGTAGAAATCTCGTGGCCAAGCCATTTGTTCATGCACAATAGGTTTTATATTTGAAAACAGGATTGCATGTGTCACACGTAGCACATTTGAGACCTGTCTGAAACCTTCACTTTGGCCGGGTGACATGCTACCCAAGCCCTTACAAGAACACAGTCACAAATCAGGAAGTCACTGAGTTTATCTTTTAGCTGGCAATTACTTGTTTCATCTTCTTGTGCAGATGGAGTGATGTTCTATATTTTTCTAGGGTTAAAATCTAATAGCATAGAATTAATACAATAGTTTCCATTACCAATTTTCACTCGGTGTTGGAATAGAGGTGGAAAAGCAGATTGAAGTTTGCACTGGTCTCAGTGCAGACATGAGCAGCTCCCAGCATAGACATCTGCCTAGTGTCGTGTGCCCTCCTCTGCTCTGGTAATGACTTACGTAAGTGCTGTGAATTCCTGCTTGTGATGCATTGACTGAAGGTCAAAGCCCCAGCCAGATACTCTCTCACTCCACCTTCTCAACAGCACAGGAGGAGAAAACGGGAAAGAAAGTTGATGGTTGAAGGTAAAGACAGGGACATCTCTTGCCAATTAACCTGAATAACTGATTAAACTTGGAGAAAATTAATTCATTTTTTATGAGTTAAAATAGATTTGAATTGTGAGAAACAAATACAAAAATCAAAACAATGCTCTCCCCTGTCCCTTTTCCTTTCCAGGCTCAACTTAACACTTACATTCCCAGCTTCTCTACCTGCTACCCTTTGACTGGTACAGGAAGATAGAGAATGTGTGTTGTAGACTGCAGTCCTTCAGGATAAGCCTGCTGTCCAGCATGGATTTCTCTACAAGCTGCAATGTAGATAACTGATCCTATGTGATGTCTTCAGTGGCTGCTGGGGAGTCTTCACTCTGGTGCCTGGAACATGTACCTTCACTCCTTCTCCTCTCACTTTGGTGTCTGCAGGGTTGTTTATCATCATTTTTTCCTCACTGTTGTGCTGCATTTTACAATTTCTTAAATATGTTTTCCAAGAAGCATAACAGTCTGGGCTGAGGGGCTCAGCAACGTCCTGTAGGCAGTCCATTGGAGCTGTCTTCATCATGTAGGACAGCTCTTGGTCCCAGGTTATATGCTCTGCACATTATCGGCCAGTTGCACCAAATTCTATTCTTTCAATATCTTCAAAGCATAAATGATCTGCCTGTGAAGACACTACATTTCCTTAGGAAGTGTAGGTTTCTAAATAGTTGTAATAATGTTCTCACCCCATGAGGTCCTTGTGGATCCATTAGTGACAGTGATGCTGTCAGTTACCCAGGTCTAGTTTCACCATCCTAGAGATTAATCATTATTCAAATGCCTCTATTCCAACTTAGACAAACAAGCCTTTTACCAGTCCCAGATACTTTCCCTGAGGTAGCTTTAGCTTTAATCATACACGATTCTTCTACAAGACAAGTTTCTTAGTGAAGACATTATAGATTTTCCTACTTTTTCTTTTATGGTTTGGTTATATGGGGTATGATGAGGATCATGAGTAAGCATAAAAATATTTTTATGGCTGTGCTGAGACAGACTAAAAATCAGTCTAGCTATAGCCCTATATACTGTCTGACATGAGCAGGTGCAAACATTTAACTAAAACCATAGAATAAAACTGACTATTTTACCATACTGTTCCACTAATCAGGACATAAGAACCTTTTAGAGTCATAGTTTGTACTCCCATTGCATCTTTATTAACAGCTAATTACATCAATTTATTGAAACAATTTATATTTTATACTTTAGAAAATAAAATATTGTGTTTAGTAGGAGTTTACTACAGATATTGCTTTGCATTATTGCCCAGGATTATGAAGTTCTCTGGGTCTTCTCATTCATCTTTATATTAAAAAACGGTTGACCCGCAAACTCTGATCTTCAGTAATTTATAAATACATTAAACTGTGGAGGCTTAAAAAAAAAAAAGAAAAGAAAAGGGAAAAGAAAAAAGGAAAGATGGGAAAGAAAAATGGAAAGGAAAGGGAAAGAGGACGGGAGAAGAAGAAGGGGAGCGGAGAGGGAAAAAGAAAGAAAGGGAGAAAGGGAGAAAGGGAGAGAGGGAGAGAGAAAGGGAGGAAGGGAGGAAGGGAGGAAGAAAAAGAAAGAAATGGAGAAACAATGTCTGTCAATATCTGTGTCATATTTCTGTTCTGCATGAGGGTTCCATTTTACGTGGTCAGCTTCCTGACCTTACCTTCCTTTAACTGCAATCTTGTTGCCAAGACCCTGATAAGATTCTGGTGTAATCCAAATATTTATTAGCCTATGGGTTTAGGCACCTGTCTTAACCATCATCAGTGATTTTCTCTCTAAAGAGAAAGAAGGGGGAGATCTAAATTTGAAAGAAAAATAAAGAGACTCACTCATCAGGACTCTCTAACTTTTATTCTATTTTTAAAGTTTCTCCTTTAAGTTGTAGATAAGAGTGAGACTGAGAGACAAAGAAATGAATGGGAGAAAGGAGGAAACATTTCTTTGAGACAGCAGCTGTCTCAATTTGCTAAATTTGATTTTTATTTCTGATATAGTTAACCTAGCTAATATTAAGGTTCTAGATTTTTTCTTTTTTTTTTTTAAACCTGAGTAAAGGGTGATGCTTATATGCCAAATGAAGATGAAGTTTTTCAATTTTATCATGAGGTATGCCAGGCAAGGTCAATTCAAAATAAAGGACTAAAATTAAATTCCTCTATTTATATAAAGGCACAATGGAAACACATTTTTTAATTTGGTGTTCTGGGTAATTCAGAGGTTAAGAAGTAACTTCTATAGAATTACTATAAAGAAATCCCTTAAGCCCCTCAAAGTTGTTCCTGTGCTTCTGAAATACAAAAATTCTGGACCACTTAGCCTGGTGTCTGGCATGGTCTCAGAGTGTCTCTCAAAGCTCTAGTTAAAGAACTGTAAGTTTTCATATTTGAAGGAGTTGTTTTTCTGTAAATCAGAGAGTGAATGTAAAGCTAAATGCTTATAATTCTAAGGATATTCTGGATGAATTAATACAGCTTTGAAAGTGTTCTAACTTTAGCCAATAAAAGAGTAAAATAGTTGATGCTGGTCATTTTGGCAGCATAGTACCATGCTATAAAAATCATCTGCCTAAACATCATCTTAGCATGCATCTCCGAACTTATTTCCTGGGTAAACTATTGAAATGGTTTTAAGCATAATAAATCACTTTTTATTATGCCTGTTGATATCTGCTATCTACACCAATATTTATGGTACAGCATATTTCTGTGAAAATTCTTTCATCTTCATAGCTAAAATAATAGGCAGCATCGTATCAACAGTAGGTTCTTCACATCAAAATTATTTGTTTCTGGGGATATCTGAAAGATATTGAGCATTCTAGGAAAGGAAACATGGATGCAATAAAAAATACACTAATGAACAAAAATCTCTGGTGGACATTTTTTTCCCCTGTAACTTGCATCAGAGTTGAATCTGAACTGTTGCTTCCTGTTTTACAAAGCTAAAATGTGCTGAGATGAATGACAATTTGTGTCAATGCAACTTACTTGACTTGTAGGTCTATGAAAGGGCTAGCTGTATTATTGACTGTAAATTTCACCACCAGTGTCTGCTGGAAGGGAAGTCTGAGAGGGACTCTTCCAATAAGCCTGCCCAGCAGTTTCCTCTTCAGATGAAGATTCTATTCATGTTTGTGCAAGAAGAGGCTAATGTGACCCATTTCACTGCCTGTGTAAGGGTTTTGGCATTGCTTGTACGTAATTTCAGATGCACCTGGAGCAGAAATTCAAGTCTTAAACCATGCTTGCAAAAGTCATTAAAAAATTAAAATAATAAGGTTAAAATGCATACTTTATTCTAGAAATTTGGCATTGAAGCAGTAGATTTAAGAAAAATGTTTTGCATACATTTTCTCTGTGTGTTATACTGCCTGCTCTATGGTGATCTGGTATAATTAGTAACAAAAATAATAACTCAGCTGTCAAGAAATTGGTGATTTTTCATAGGGTTCTTGGTACATAATGGATTAAGTTTGTCTACATTTCTTTGTGGTGTAATATTTTTTTAATAGTGGGTATAATATTTGTTTTATTGCTTAGGCTTTGTTTTACAAGTAACAGGCACTGATTTTATATTCCTTGCAGTTATTTGCCATGTATCAGGCAGCAAACAATTTTACATACCTTTCTTTATATCAGCAAGAAATGCTCTACTCCAAAACAAAGATTCCATTAGGAAGTGGAGGTGGGCAGGGAGATGAGGAAGACAAAATTGGACCTGATCTAGTTTTTATTTCAAGACATGGATAAGTATTGGTCGAATGTTAAAGAAATCATTAAATCAGAATAGAAGAATAGGAGTTTTCCCCTCCTGAATTATCCAGAACCAGATCATTAAATGAGAAATCCTCTCTTAATTCTGATCCTCCAGAGTCTTGTAATCCTTTCAAGACAATAAATATCACTGAATCAATGGCTGTTAGTGTAAAACTTTGCTACAGAAGCACATTTTGTTAAGCAATGTGTACCTTTAAACAGAAAATGAGGGACAGTGTTAAAATTTGCCTTTCTTGTTTCTCAGGGTATTCTATAGGAATCTTCACACTGTAGTACATTATAGTTAAATGATTCACGATTGCAACGGTGGACAATGTTCTACAGAAAAGTATAGGTTTTTCTTTCCTATTTTTGTGGTCTCCCCCCAGCTTAGTATAGACTTGGGTGCTCTTGTTTTTCCCTGTTTATTACCACTGGTTCAGTTTACCATTCTTTCTCCATTATTCTTTCTTTGTTAAACTTCTAGACTAGAGCAAATTTTCTGCTGTTCTCTCATTTTCCCCTTTCCCTTGAGTACTGACAATTTGTAGTCAAATTAGGAATTAACAAGTTTGTAGGGTATCTATTTCAGTTTTCCTGCCTATGTGATTAGATAAATTTGACATTTAGCTGAACATTTACTTCCCACACTTTCTATTTCAATTACATTTGAGGTCTTTTTTTTTTTTTTTTTTTGAAATTAAACCTAAAACCAATCTCTTCCATAAAATTATTATATCTTTATCATTCAGATAAAAGTGACAAATATTATAATGCAGAGATATTTTTAACATTTCTTCCTATTTAAGAGTCAATATAAGATGAAAATTCAAAAAAAAAAGTGGTTACACATAAATATATTAGAAAATATATTTTAAAAGACAAGAAAATATACTCTTTGATTTAAGAACTGTATTGAGTTTATGAACCAAAATTTTTGTAACACTGGGGGTGGCAGGTGTGGCTTCTGTGAGAAGATGCCAGAAGTTGCTCCCGTGTTGGGCACAGTCAATTCCAGCTGGCTCCTACAAGGATGCACTGCTGGCCAAAACTGAGTCTCTCAGCAACACTGGTAGCATCTTTGTGATAACATATTTAAGATAGTGTAGAAAACATCGTACAAAAGCAGCTGGAAGAGAGGAGTGAGAATATGTGAGAGAAGCAGCCCTACAGACACCAGGGTCAGTGAAGGAGGGAAAGTAGAGAAGTAGAGATTTCCTTGCAGTCTGGGCTGCAGACTGTCCCCTACAGCCTATAGATGTCCAAGTTGAAGTAGATATCCCCTTGCAGTCCCTGCAGGATGTTACACCAGGGCAGTCTGTTCCTGAAGGATTGCACCCCATGGAAAAGACCCATTCCGGAGCAGTACTTGAAGAACAGCAGTTTGAGTGTCAGGAGGAAGAACAGTCATAGACACACTTAGAAACTGATGGCAACACTCATTTCTCATCACCCAGTGCTGCTCAAGGGAGGGAGTAGAAGAATCAGGAGTGAAACAGAGCCTGGAAAGAAAGGAAGGGTGAGAAGCAGGTGTTTTTCACTTAGTTTTATTTCTCACTACCCTACTCTCTTACAATTACTTGCAATAAAATGAACTAGTTTCCCTAAGTCAAGTCTGTTTTGCCCTTGATGGTAATTGGTAAGTCATCTCCCTGTGCTTATTTTGATCCAGTAGCTTTTAAAAATATTTTTTTCTTCCTGCTCTTACAATGTAGTGGGAGTGGTAGGGCAGCTTGGTGGACACCAAGCATCCAGCCAAGATCAACATAGCACATACATGAAAATAGATATAAGTAATGTCTTCAAGAACCTTTAGAAAATTTAGAGGAATTTTCTCACTAACTTCCAGGTGAAAACCCTTATAACAGAAACTTCTTAATAGAAGTTTTCAATGTAAGAAAATAAATTGAAATGCAAAATATTTTAAGTCTTCCAATCTTTCTGCCAGCGAAATAAAAAAAGTAATCTGATTATTTAAGGAGCTTGTTTTCCTACAGTATCTAAGACAGGTGCTTAATTTCAGATTACATGAATACTGCTTTTCAAGGTGCTCATTAGTATTGAAGCTAGAACAGAATGTCCCTGATTGTGCCTATTTTAAGAAAAGTTAGTAGAATTTGGGAATTAAATATTTGCATATTATTGGAAAATTCCTTCAAAAACTCTGTGGCCCAGTGTATAAGTTTTAGGTTTGCTGATACATTTTATTCAGTTACATGACTGATCTGCAACTTGTATTTCTATTTTTCTTTCTTAATCTGATTGTTTTCTTTAAAAATTGGGCAGGCAGTGTTAGGATATAACATAATAGGATCTCTGTGACAGCACATTCATTAAGCTGGTTTTCACATAACCACAGGGAATAATTGAATGGTGTGGTCATAATTGCCTAAAAGTATGTGGAAAAGAAGATTCATGCCCTGAGAGCTAAAAATCTTTACTTACAGGGGAAAAGAAAACCCAAGACAACAACAATAACAACAACAAAAAAACACACCCCCAAAAAAACCCCCAAAAACAAACCAACAAAACCAACCAACCACCACCACCAACAACAACAAAAGCCACAAAAAAACACAAACAAACCAGGAAAAAACACTCCACCCAACAAAAACCTGTTCTAGATTTTGCAGTCTTTAAATTTACAAGAATGTGTTAGCTCCTGATTTTTCCTGCAGGGTTAGATTGCAAATACATTTCTGCATTTTTACTTCTGTCTTGAATGACTCTTCATATATTCCTGCCAATCTAGAAAGAATTACTGTGCTTCTCAAACATAGTATCATCCTATATTGGCCCAGTATAAAAAACTGTATTTGTGAACCATTATAATGAAAGGAATAAAAGCCTTTCTACTGTGACTTACTGTAACAGTTTTGAACAAGATAGAATGAATGGCAAGAAAGGGGAAATATAACCAGCAACTGTGCAGGGGTACATCAGAACAAAAGACATATCTCACTGTGTCAGACCAATCCTCCATTTGTTGATCTTCAAGCTCTGTGATAGGAAATACAGTGCTGGAAGACACTATGAGTGAGACCCCTTCCCTTGCTCATTCCCACCATACACTGCTATTACCAACAAATGTTGTCACAGAAATATTAGAAGACACACCCCTGAGAAGTGAAGATGAAAAAATAATAATCCCGTGGTTTCTTGAAAACTGTATTTTTTTTTTTTTAACTTATTTAAAACCTCTTTTGTCCCTACATCCAGAAAAGGCTTTAAACAGTGTAGAACAAGACTCTTCCTATTGTGGGATAGGTCTTGTCAAATGACAAATAAACAACTAGGATACAATGTATGGCATAGTAATATTGCCAGATATTGCACTGACATTTAATTTCTATTACATTTTGTTGGTATAATAAATGTTCCTGATGTTTACAGAAAATTAACCCTAAAGATGCTAATGTGTATTGGAGTAAATGGAAAGATGATTTTTGAACGAAGGAAGAGTGATTCAGCAATGGTTTCAACTGAGAAGGTACATAACAAGGGTTTCTCAGCAGAGGAAAACAATTCAGAAGCTTTTACTTCTTGGAATAAATAAAAATGTCAGAGGTAGAAGTCAGTATAAATTGCCAGCCAAAGCAGAGGCATACAATCCAAACATATAACTTATTGGGAACAAAAAACCCCAGGACTATTTAGTTTTAAAAATATGATTATTCACTTACTTATGCCATTTATTATAATTCTGTTATGACCTTACTGCACAGTTACTACCAGTTTTTCAAATTAATGTTATCTGTGAAATTTTCAAAGCAAATATGTTGGATAAGCTTTCAGTTCCTGCTGAGCACAGAGCCACTAATGCGACATTGCTTGGAGATAAAAGCATCGTTGTTCTGCATGCTTTCAGATATGTCTCTGCATTCTTTATTTAATCCAAGGTCATTATTTTCAAACCACAGCATGTTCTCATGAAGATCAAGCATTTTCCCAAGAAGCAATAATGACAACATGGTACAGTGGAAATTAAAACATTAAAAATTATATAAACCACTGATTAGAGAGAAATATTGTCAAAAGAGGAAATTGTATTTTTATTTAAAAGACTGAGCTGTTTATGCAGAGGAACAGATAATTGTGAGATACATTTTAGAATTAGGGGAAAAAATTGTTTCTTTAATATCAAAAAAGATTTTCTTCCACTGTTGCTGTTTGCTTTTGTTTTGGTTTGCAAACCACCCCTCGTAACACTCCCCCAGAAAAAGAAAAAAAAAATTAAATGATTTATCTATCTTGCAAGATAAAGTTTGTGCTTAATATATGAAGTATCAGTATTACTCTGGTGCTAAAAACGCAGTTTATATTGTTAGAATGACAATTCCGCAAATTATCACTGGAAAACAAAGGGATGAAAATAAAATTTAAGTACATTTTATTCCCTGTTTTATGCTAACATGCTTATTCATCTCTTAATTGTTCTTGATGAAAAAAATAAATTTCATTCAGAATGATGAGTACTCTTCAGAAGAATGAAAGATGCTAAGTTATAAGAAGGAAAATGGATGTTAAGTGAAGTAGGATGAAACAAGCACACAAAAGTTAAATCAAGAGTTTTACACAGGATCCTAAAAAATACATTGGAAGACAAAAATCAGTTTCCTGTCTTTCTTAGATGGAGAACTGCTCTGATTTTGGCATCCTGTAAATTTCTATTATTTGTTTACACCAGTGAGTAACATATTATTACTGATGCTATGGGGATATGTTTACAATTACTTAATTTAGAAGTGCAGATTCCTGCAGCAGCCTAGTTGGATAAAATCCAACCTTTGAAATAAACATTAAATATTGGCCTATTTCTGAACTTGTGCACTGGTTTACCTAGAATTTTGCTGTAAAACTTGCATAGGTCACTGAGCCCTATGTTCAGCCTTCTGACAGCCTCCTCTAGTAATTGAATCCCTCTTAAAAGTCTGAAAATCAAACCAAAGATACTATTCTAGTTTTGAATCCTTTTTATCCATCCAGATAAGCACATCAGAGGTATTTTAGATATATTTGGTGGGGGATTGAGGCATATGTGCAGCCTTGGTTACCTCTTATGATGCTATCTTTTTGATCTGTCTTAAAAGCCACTTCTGTAATAAGATCAGACTATGTACTGATGATATATTCACAGACTTTAAACCCCATCTAAAGGTCACAGCCATGCCATCAGGTAAGGCTTAAGTCAAAGATTCATTACGTTTTTCATAAATACTTCTCTCAATGCCTCAATGCAAACATTTCTAATAATGATCATCCCAAGTGAAAGTATATGCATCTAGTTGTGGTTTCAAAATAGGTTTTCTGCCTAAAAAGTGTATTTTTCTTCTTCTTTCCAAAGCACATATATTCAAAGAGATTTAACAAGGTAAAGTGAGGGTTTGCTGGGTTTATTTAAGGATAAAATATTAAAAATGAAGTATTGGAAGTACAAAAGTGTATAATGTGATTATTCCATTTTTGATTTGCAACATTTTGTCCTTTTGAACTGAAAATACTAGTAAAACATTAGCATGTTGATTATCTTATTTTTTAACTTTTTGTTAAATTATGAAGTAGATTTACATATTTTTTTAATACTCCTTTGACATTATATCACTTCCAAGAAGCTTCCAAGAATCTATTCTTTTGTGGCAAGTAATGAAATGCAGGAAAGTAATTTCTGTCAGACAGCTAGTGTTACCTTCTCTATATAAGCCTACCTTTTTTGAAATAGTGATTTTCATCACTCTTGAATCTAATGTGAACCATTCTGAAATGACAATTACTTGGAACTGTATCAGGATCTTTTGTTTCCTGACAGTAATACTTGTTGCCTTTATGGACTATCCTGTCTGCCTTACAATAGTTCAGTGTTAGGTATACAATTAAATATCTTACTGTAACAGAGTAATTACACATATATATATTTAAAAGGCTCAAAATCCTTTTATGAATCACCAAGTGCATGAAAAATCTTTTTTTTTTTTTTTCTCCCCATTATAATAGCTATTGAAATGAACTGATGCTGGCAGTGCTTAAATTTCCTAATTCTCAGGAGTGAGGCATTATTACTTATGTCTTGCATCATAAATGACAAATTACTTGAGAGAAATTGACAAGAAAGTTGATTAATGCATTATTTGGATTACTGTGAATTTTTAATTAACTGATGAATAGTTATATGTCTGCATTTTTACCATAGCAAACCATTTGCATTACAAATAAAGAACAAATGTATGTATATATAGACATAAATAACCGTGAGGAGGAAGAACACCGCACATTTTTCATTTTAAAATCAAGAAAAAAATTAAACCCTCTGTTGATATTTCTTCAGTCAACAAGTACTGCTCCAGGCAAGCAAACTGCAAATAAAGTTCTATAGTAAGAAACTAAGAAATTATGCAAGAGTCAAGGAAACTAAGAAGTGATGCAAGAGTTAACGCAGCTGTCAGATCATGATTTGTCTCTCTGACTCTAAAAGAGGACAAATGCCACCAGTTCTTGCAATTTCTTTCTGATATGTATTTTTGGAATTCTGTGTGATTTCCATATTCTGCCTCATGAATTGTCTGTACCTCCTATCTTATAAGAACATTTAGAGTAGGAATAATATTGGCTATATAGTCCCTTTGAGCACTAGTTTCTCAGCTGCACACTAATTTTCTTCTTAAATTGGTGGGAAGGGATCTCAGAAGGATCTGTGGTTTCTCAAATACCAATTAATCTCAGTATTAATAAATTAGCATGTAGAAAAAGGAGACGGAGATTAGAGACTTCAGATTATGCAGAGGTAGAAAGGGTATACAACAATATATTTCAGGTATTGAAACAGATGTTTGGCAGGTCCTTGGCTCTAAGCAGGTGCTGAGGAACAGAAACCATGAAAGAAGTTGGAGAAAAAAAAAAAAAAGAAAATAGCCTGACAGTAAAAATGCATGAAAATGCAGTAAGAGGAAAAGGGAAAAGAGAGTTTGAGAGGTAGAGAAGAGAAGAAAAAGGGTGAGGAGAAATTCATATATAGTAGCTTAGAGAAAGAAAAAAGAGCTGTGAAGGAAATCATACAAAAGAGTAAGAAAATGTAACATAAGGAAGTTCTAGTAAGAATAAAATATACATCTTATAAGTAGCATAACAATAAACCAACAAAGAACTCAGTGCCAATGAAAAATGAAGTTGTAAAGATAGATGGATGTGGTTCTGGATGAGATGACTTCTTTTCCAGTATGATCTGAAGATAGACTGGCATTTAAAAAAAGTATGATGAAGCTCATAGTTTCTTTTAAGCAATTATTAAACCTGGGACTAGCACTGGCTGGGGCACATTCCATCTTTTGCCACATGGGCTGCACAGGCTGACTGCTGCACTGGAACTATCCACCCTGACTGCCTGATGCCTGTGTGATGCCTGATCAGCTAGTGGGTGGAAAGGAAGATTGGGATACAGGACATGCCTTAAATCAAGCTCAGTAGTGAGTGTGCGTATTACTGATATTTTTTCTTTAACACACATTTTTTTGTTTGTTTGTTTGTTTTTGGTTTGGTTTGGGGTTTTGTTTGTTTTGGTTTGGTTTTTTGTTTAACACTTTTCTTTCCCTTTATGTTTCCCAGGTTCGTTAAAAATGTCAGCTGACACAAATACTCAGTTTAACAGCAACTGAGAATTTAATCAAGCAAATGTCTTAATTCATTTCTTTCAGCTATACCTGACTATACAGTATAATATTTTGGGGATTTCCAAAGGTCTTTGTGCATTTGATTTCCATTAAAATAATTGAATCTATAGAATTTAAATATCATGACATTTTGAAAAAAATAAATTTCTTTGTTCAATATTTATAAGAGTCCCATTTAACTTCCATCCTCCATCCAGCCTGCTGTCCCTTCCCCACAGAAAATCTATGTTAAAAAATAAAATACAGAAAACAAACAACCCCCACTTATTCACATATGATAAGCTTATGAGAAGCAAACAATCTAGGTCCTATAAACGGATCATAAACCCAAGAAGGAATTTCCTGTTTCACTCACACATGAACATCAAGAATTGTTATGTTTGCATAAACAGTCACATCCCCTACTAAGTTTTTCTTTACTCATTCATGTATGTATGTTTCTATTTATCTTTCTTCATCTCACTCACAGGGTGTTTCATATGTGTCAAAATTCACTGAAAAAAACCCAAAACAACCAAACAGCCAAGACAAGGCAAGAAATAGAGAAAATAGTAAACAATGCTCTAAGTCAGTGACAGCAGTCAGACTTACTGAGTGATGTTTTAAGACTTATTTTGGAAATTAATGATGCTCTGTATGTGTCTTATGTAGATGTGAATACATCCAATACAAGAAGAAGGAATTCACAGTAGAAAAAAGTGACCCTGCTGTTGCAAACACACAGTAGAGGACACCTTGTGTTTTCAGCTGTTTGTCTGTCTGAAAGCTGAAAGATAAGTTAAGGTGAAAAACCTTTTAGTAGTTTCTTGTGGGGTCAAGAATTTATTCTGAGTACTGTGGCTTAACCAGCTATGACACAGTCTAATACCAGTGTTTCTTAACAGCCCAAATTTGATCTGGCAGTATCTAGATTTATACTGATTTTTAGGTAAATTGTTGAAAGCACAAAAAACCTTGAAGTAGAAATTTTTGAAACCCCAGAAATTTTTTTATTACTATGTAATGCCAGTTTTACATTACTAGCACCATCATCCATTATTGGGAAGTATACCAGTACACCATTTTGGTGTTATTTAGTAGGATTGGGATGAAATTTTGATGAACCTCTCAGTTCTGACAGAAAAAGAACAGGTAGGAAAAGGAAAAAAAAATATATTCCGTGTGTAACACTTTTCAGCCACCATACAAGTAACTGATCTATGCAAGGAAAAATGAGATGAACAGATGCTAAATAATAGAGAATTATCAGTATGTCCAGAAATGTCTGTTATTACCATATTGAGAATATAAATATATAAATCCTCCAAAGGCTTCTACATCTTTTGAATTCCCTACTGTGTTCTTGAAGACAGTGGCACATTTTACTAGGGGTCCTTAACCTTATTTTAATTTCAGAATAGTCAATTAAAATTTCTAATTATCATCTTGACTGTCGTGACTTTGGTAACTTTGGAACAAAAAGCCCCATTCACATCAAAAAGAAAGAAAAGCTGGTGTTTTCTTTTTTTCTTTCCCTGCCCTTTGCTTGTTGTGTGGCTTAAGTTCAGCAGTGAATGATTTTGATATTTTTCAAGCATATAAAGTCATTATAAAAAATAACCAAAAAAAAAGGTCATTCATTGTGGTTTCTGCTGATTTTATTCATACAGTCGTAACAAAAGCAATTGGATGCCTGCTGGGAAGTATAAAACTGTAGTGAAGGGCACATCTTGAGACATTATGAATTTAATGAGTAAAGCAAGCAATCACTACCATTTTGGTAGCCGGATCTTACTACATGCTTGTTAATCAAATTAATTCTGAGACAATACCTTTTGGGCACAAAATATTGGGGTGCTGTCATACTCTTAAAACATATGAATAATGGGGTGTCATTCTATGTGTTAGAGCAAAGCTGAGGTCCCTGCAGTAAGAACTGTGCCCTCTGTCCCTTCTTCTCCTGTGCCCACTCCCACACTTTCCAGCAACTTTTCACCAAATTAGTGTTTTGCATGGGTAGAGTAACAGATATGATCAATACTTTTTGCAACAGAATCTAAGTATGACCAAGAGAGAGAAGACTGAAGGCTGCGACTACTCAGTCCTACGCCTAACACTAGGAGAGCTTTACACTGCACTGTCTAGCTATGAACCAGAGCTAAGATGTCCTTGTCAAAGACATTTGTTGTTTCATTGGCTGGTTTGGTGTGGTAAATATGAAATGAAACCAAGACAAGCCTGAGTTTGACAGGTTCTCAGGAACATGGGAAGTAAACCTATCTGCTATTGAGTTGCTTCCAGGCAAATGTTACGTCTTCTGTCTAATAGATGCCTAATCCCACTCATGAATAAAAATTTTGTCATAGAATTAAGAAGCTTTCTCTTCCTATCTAGCTGTGTTAAAATTTAATTTGTAACTAATAATGAACAAAATGCCAAGAATTACAGAACAGCCATTTCAAACCTCTTTGTTCCATTCTCTGATGCTTCTGAACTTTAAGAAAAAAAGCACAAAAAGACAGTTCAAGAGAAATAATGAAAAAAAGAAAAAACAACAAAAAAAACCCAAAAAATCCCTCAAATGATTTTTCATGGTGCTACTATTTCAAACCATAATTTTTTTTTGTTATCAACATAAGAAAAGTGATTAATCCAGATAACAGTGTACAGGGATACCATATGCATCATAAGAGTTTTGTGCCAGTTAAGTTAAACAATGCTATGTGGGCAACTGTGGGCATGTCATTACTTTTTTGAATAATTGTCTTCTGATTAGTTGGGTAAATATACTCCCCTTTCACTTTTAAACAGAGAAATCTATTTATTATAAGGATATTTGGACTATTTTGAAATACTTATACCTATATTCCTTTTTTATGCAAGGCTTCCTATATCAATTAAATATGCCAGTTATGTGACGGCATCTTCTGAACTCTATCAAGTGATATTTAGGCATGTGAAATGAAACAACAGTAGCAGTCTGAACCCTTGCTGACTCAATGACTTAGAGTCTATCCCAGTTCTCTCTATAAGGGGATGGATTCTTGTTCTTATTTTGCAGTGTTTATAATGCATTTTTTTTCTTTCAATCAGTGCACATGGACTCAATCAGACACCACCCTCAACTATGTTTACTGATGAATTTCTCTGTTCAGACAGTTTGTGATCTCAAAAGTGAATCCTCAGATTATCACAAAGCATTCCACTACTTCACTTTATGGCATCCACTTAGTCCCATTTGTTGACTTGATTTTAGTTCACTCTATAACATGCACTGACAGGACAGTATTACTCAGTTCAGGAATCCCTTTTATGCTATTATTCACTAAGTTGTCCTTCATTTATTTCTTTTCCCTCTTGAGTTATTGTGTACTCAGATTTCCCATTTTCTGTGGGAAATTTCTAATTTTCTCATTAGGCATTTTATGATGTAACAGAGAAAGACACTCTGTGGTGTGCTGATTTTATTTATAGAAGATGTCTCCATCTACATTTCAAAGTTGTTCCACTTAGCATTAGAAAATTAAATAAAGCACTGTGGATGTGAGAAAGTCAGGAAAGTAGGGAAAAATGCTGTGTAATTCAGAAAGTGGAGTATGAAGGTGTGCTGGTTTTAAAGGTAAACCAGCAGGAGAAATGGACCCACCACAAGAGAGTTTATAAGTCAGAGTTACA
>JAWWEW010000078.1:95388669-95408200 GCA_035583185.1 Anabacerthia variegaticeps
AATAGAGGGGGTAGAATACATAGCTTTGATCACCCCCCACACAGTGATAACCGGTCCCACCTGCTGAACTAGGACAGAAGGAAACTTTATTGCTTTGACCTAATAATCTTTTCACCAGTATATAGCGCATACATCAAGGCCAGAAGCTGTTAACTATTGCCTGTAAAATCCTTCTTATTTGAATTGAAAATATCACTCTCTCCAGAATCTACCAGGTAAGGCAATGGAAGAGAACGGTCTACAAAAAGATCTACATTGAAAGGAGAAACCTAAAAGAAAAAAAAAAATAAATGTTTAATGTATTGGAAGCAAACACACTCATTTCTGAACTCTGGGGCTGAAAGAAGGGGACTATTTTGAAGAACCTAAATGATTAGTAATATTCAAAAAGTGCTCACCAGTGCCATCCCAGGAAATAAAAAAAGAAAAGAAAAATCCAACAGGATGCACTCACAAGGCCACATATCAATGCTGTCAGAAGGAACTGCCTGCAATGTCACAAGGGAAGATGATAAAACCTGATGATCAGTGATGAGACTAGCTGGTAGCTGGAATGAGGAAAATGCAGCAAGACTGAAGTCAGACAGAAAAAGAGGGAGAAGCTTAATGAAAGCAAGAATTGTAAAGGATGAACATTTTAGCAAGCCAGAGAGCTAAAGTAAAGCATCAGGGCAAAGGAAGTAAAGGTGATCAAATGGATCATTTAACAAAGAAGCCAAGGAAAAGTGCAGGATGCTGAGGGAAGCAGAGAAAGATTGAAGCTGGAATTAGAGAGGAAAGCTGAAATGTAGTGAGATTATTGGCAGTGATAGGATATGGCAGAAGCTGTAAAGAAGAGAGGAGACTTCCTGCAAAAGGGGAATTGAGAGGGTTTTCAGGAAATGATGAAGGGAGTGTCCTAATACCAACAGCCTGATCTGGTCTACAATGGGTAGGCACAAAGATGAGAGGATCTGACAAAATGATTCAGGTCTCTGTAAATGAGAAGCTTGGGTGTCAGTAAAAACACTGTGAATGGGTGTATTTTTGTCCCATTTTATTATATTTTATTCTAAGGATGGGAAAAATTTTCTAGAGAAAGGAAAAGGATAACAATGGAAATGGCCATAGAAATTACAAAACAGCACACAAGTGGTGACTGTTCTGAAAAGGATAGATAAGTGAGATGGGAATAATAGGCATGCAGGATGGCAATAGTAAAGGAATATAATATCAAAACTAAGGGTGTGGGATTCTGGATTTGTACTTGTTTGAAAGGGAGGAGAACAACAAAGAAAAACAGGAAAGAAAGCAAGTATCCTGAGTCTATAGAAATATAAAGGTGATGGGTATATTAATACAGTGTGAGAAGTTTACATAGTGTATTTATTCTCAACGTGGGTGTGGATAAGAACTGGGTGAAAGGTGTACAAAATTGCTGTGGAATGGGCAGACATTACTGCAATATCTATGAGCCAACAAAAGGTTTCACATAAAACAAAAAGAAAAGAGTATATTTTTTTTCCATGTTTCTGGAATCAGATTAATCTAGATCTCATCCAGCGTGCTCACAGAAATAAACATAAATGGTAATCCAACAACAGAGAACACATAAAAGTTCTCTTAAGGCACATCAAACTATTGCAAAATCAGTTGCAAGGTTGGATGAGGTTGCCTTAGTTTTATGTCAGCTGAATGAGGTTTCTGAATTCCAAAGCTGTTCTAACATAATTGTCAAGGTTGAAAACCTTCTTGCCTACATTGTTCTTTGCATTGAAGAGATACCAAAGCAGCATACATCATTGGATAGGCATTTGGATGGGCCCTTTAATGATATTTAAAAGCTTTCCATGTCAGTTTGATTTACTTCCATAAATATCACATGTGCTCAGTACTTCACAGCGTGCCAACACTCAGTAGCTGTAAGACTGATGTTTCCACTGAAAGTTACATTCGAATACTGGAAGTACAAAGCACATATTTTTAACTGAACAGTCAGGATTAGAGATTGTCATTGTCTTTCTGAAATCTGGACATATTATTAAGAACAACCAGAACTATACAAAATTGCCCCTGATCTGTTTCACTGCAGTGGATGGAAGTCCTTTCCAGCCAAATTGTGATTCTGTGATTCTCAGGTATTGCTGTGAAATAGCACGCTGGCTGCGTGGGTACCCACACAAAGGAAAGCTGATCTTTTGAAGTCACCAACACTGTTCTGTCATAGAATTATTATAGAATAATCTGGAATCCCTTGGTTTTACTTATAATGAAACATGATATTCGGAGAAAAACTAGCTGGTTCATGTTTTAAGGATGTAATTCATATTCAGGACTTCATTTTACATTAACAGTCACATTCTTTTTTGTGTCAAAGTTGCAATCGTTATGCTTACCCAGCATAAAACTCCCTGCAGGGCAAATCATTGTGTTGTTCTAGTGAATAAGTGCTGGATTCTGGATCTAAATGTCATCTAGTTAATAATATCTTGTTCCTCATATAAAATAGCATTTGATCTTTAAATCTTCAGTTTGTAACATGCATGCTGGTTGTGAATACACCATAGTAGAATCCAAGCACTGTTTTCTGCAGACATTTCTGTCATCCATGAATACAGGAATATCACATCATCACATCACATCACATCACATCACATCACATCACATCACATCACACTACTAACTCCTGCCTATTGCTTATTCATATAAGATAATGTCAAAAGGAAAAAAAAACACCTCTCAGGGTGCAGAACTGTATTACAGGGATTGAGCTCCATCTTGTGGAGTAAAGAGAAGCTTACAGCAGCTTTTTTCCCCTTCAGAAAAATGATCTTGCAGGGCATAATTTCATTACTTTCCTGTTGAAAGTTTTTCTTGTTAAAGTTTAGAACAGATGGGGGAAAATGTATTACAATATAGACCACATTAATAAGATATTTCAGAGGTGGGAGATGGAACCACAGCATATAATGTTTTGGTGAACATTTTTGTTAATACAGAAGATGACAAAAGCATTGCTAACTAAACTATTAATACTTTTAAATATACACATAAATATTGGATTACAGCACTCAGGCTTTTAGGTCTTTTAATAATCCACTTTACCTGATCTGTGAAGAAAAACAAAATATCACCTTACACTTATACTGTGGAAGATATACTACACAATCCTTAAGAAAACAAGGAGCATACAGACCTATCATAGGCTTTAGTAACCTGCTCAACTAAACTTTTCTGTTGAAGAATGTAGTACTAAAGGCAGATGAGAGAGAAAATTAAGTCATTATGTGTTTATAGCATATATTGTTAAACACAAAACATGCTGTCAAGACTAAAAAAGTTCCTCTTTTACATTAAAAGAAATATACTACTGAAGGGCATTCAATATTATATGCTAAGTGCAGAATTTTTATATATATAATCACTCATGCATACACATATGACAGGAAAATCTAGGCTGTATTTCTTCTGGATACCTAAAGATGAGTTCCTCTGACACTGCATTGTCTTAACTGAGCTAATCCAAGATAAAAGTTTGCTTTGCTTTGTTGGAAGGTTTTTGTTTGTTTGTGGTTTTGTTTGGTTTGGAGTTTTGTTTAGGGGTTTTGTTTGTTTGTTTTAAATCAGTCTACTAATATCTAGGCATCAAGCTGCACAAATACACTTATGTGAGGTCTAAAAAGTGTGAAACATATACCTTTTGTATGAGTTGTAGTGCTTTTGGAAATTCTCGTGGAAGGTCTCTGTGTCTCTTTCTAGATAAATACCTTTCCAAGCCTGACTTTAAAAACTATGTATCAACTGAACTTTTGAAAAACAATTATAGGTTTAAGTGGTCACCTTGAGGGTGTATAGGAATTTCAGTAAAACGTATCTTACCAAAACTCTTACAGTGGTTCCAGCTTTGTCCTTGCTTACATTACATTTCTAAAATAAAGGCTTGTCTTACAGGTCAGTGGGTGTCACTTGGGCTCAGCACTTATCATAGAATCATGGAATCATTAAGGTTGGAAAAGACTTCCAAGATAATCGAGTCCAACTTTTGATCTCACATCACCATACCCACTGAAGCATACTGTGAAGTGCCATATCCACTTGTATTCTGGACATTTCCAGGGATGGTGACTATACCACTTCCCCGGGGAGCCTGTTCCAATGTCTTACACTCGGTGAAGAAACTCTTCCTACTACCCAAACTACCCAAACTAAAACTCCCCTGTGCACTACAACTGCTTTTTGGGTAGTTGCAGACAAGGTAGATAAGGTCTCCCCTGAGACTCCTTTTCTCCAGACTGAACAATCACAGCTCCTCAGTCTTTTCTCATAGGCTTTATGTT
The DNA here is from genome assembly GCA_035583185.1 of Anabacerthia variegaticeps. Taxonomy (NCBI): domain Eukaryota; kingdom Metazoa; phylum Chordata; class Aves; order Passeriformes; family Furnariidae; genus Anabacerthia; species Anabacerthia variegaticeps. Next base: position 95,392,986 of record JAWWEW010000078.1, read on the forward strand.
CCTGTTTTGTTGCTATTCTCTGCAATTCTGTGATTCTGTAACAGAGGACACAGATATAACTCCCTAGTGTGTGGAAAAATAAAATATAATCAAAGAAAATAAAACTAAATCCTATGCGAAGAACCTATAACTCCTTTTCTCCTCCTCCATCTCTCCTTAATCTCCAGGGGTTAAATGAAGACTGGCCTCAGTTTTGCAATTTTTTGATAGCAGTGATGTCAATTTCAAAAGAAATGCCAATTTTACTGAAGACATGGCTAGATTTTGGCACAAGTAATATGGCCCACAAATCTGTTTTGCATATAGTGCTTAAGTGAATAAAGGCTATTGTATTGGTGTGGGTACAGTCTACACTTGATCAGGTAGGAATTTGATTGTTAAGCTGGTTGTGTGATACTTCTTTTCTTCATATTTATTTTTCTAGTTCTTGGAATTTAGTATGGTCCAGTAATATTGGTTTAGTTTATTACAGAACCCATCAGCAGATCAGAAAACATTATGATATGTCTCCTAAAAACGTTAGTGAGCTAATTATGAAAAGTAGTACCTGTATGGTTGATAAGTTTTGGGGTTTTTTCTCAAGGTTTTCTGAATCTAATGGAATGCCAGAGAAGAGACAAGAAACAAAGAATTGAGCAAAATTCTTTAAAAGTTCAAAATACTCATAACAATAGCGAGTTTTCATTGGAAGCAGCCTGACTGTAATGAAAAAAAACAAAGTGTAATGAACTTTGGAAGGCCTGTTTATTATATTAAAAAGAAAAAATAAAAATAAATCTATTCTTTTCCCTAGATTTTCCTTCCCAATTTTAAACAATACTGACTGCATTGCTTTTACAGTTAAAAGAAAGGTCCAGTTCCATTACTTTCAACAATATGTAACTCCTTGAGATTGATGTATGAATCATAGAAGAAAAATAGTGCTAGATTAATTTGTGAAGTTACTTATATTCTTTTATTTTAGTGTATATAAACAACTGATTGATATTATTTAACTGGTTTTACCACTCCAAGTGCAGAGTTCTGAAATGCTTTTTCCTACTGAAGTAGCTGAATGAATGATTTCTTTTCTATCAATGGGAAAAGGGCAGGCAATTTGTCATCAGATTATGAACAGATTGAGACCCTCCTCATTTCCAACATTCAAATTCCTCTTTTTGTATCTGAAATGACAAGTATTTGCAAATATAAGTTATTTGGGTTATTTTTTCAGATAAGCATTTGATGTTTGGGGGTTTTCTTTTTGGGTGGTAACGTATTATCAGTGGAAATTATAGAAAATTAGAGGAAAGTCTTTCTCCTGAAGCTCACAGTCATTGTGATTGGTCAATGGGGCTACTCCAGTGTCTCTAACAACCTGGAGAACTCCTGAGCTGCCTGATTGGTCTCTTTCACATTTGTGATTCAGGAAGCTCTAAGGTTTGGGGTAGAAAAACCATTTCTGTCTAGTCAGAGAAAAAAGGAATTTCTGGGGACTTCTGCTTTCCTCTTAAGCACAGGCTCTGGTCTGCTGATTAAGAGCATTCAGATGTTTATACCGACTTGATACTCTATAAGCTTAAATCCTTAACACTAGTCTTGATTTTTTCATGTAGTGCATTCTAGTTTAACAAGAATATATAAAGTGACCTTGTGAACCCCACTTAATTTAGTGTGCTTTACATGACTGCCTACAAAGTTACAAAAGTGCATTCCACTCCAATTGCTCATTAAGTGTCTTGTTTTCCTACTTAAGCACAACAAATTGCATAGCTAAAAGCAATAAGAAAAAAACCACAGTAAATGTTTGAACAAACTCAATCAAAACTAATTAAAACCATTTTAATTATGTGCATGGGGCTTGGATATTTGCTTTGGGTTATGTGGATAAATTATTTCACTAGCATTAACAGAGAAAACATCGCATCTCACTAATGCTGAAGCCTACACAGGTGGAAATGAGGTGAACCATGAAGAGAGTGAGTGGAACTTTCTAAAGCTTATTGGGAATATGCTTCCTACCAAATCCCTCATATACTTTATACTTTCACTTATACTTTCAGTTGAAAACTCCTGAAAAGGATGTACCCTCTATAGTAGCAATGCTTGAGTGATTCAGGAACTGACAGGCAAGTAATAATGGGCAAATACTATACATGTTTAATCCCATTTCTTTTTGTATGGACTTTTAAAATTTTCTTTTTATTTTTTTTTTTTTTTTTTTTGATTCTCAGAAGAATCAGGAATAGACAAAGGTCACTATAGAGGGTCTTGTTTAAAAAAGCCTCAAGAGATATGAGCAATGGGATTTATTATTTATTACAAGTACTGAACATGAACATGACAAAAAATTAGAAAGATATGGGTATAACTCCCCTGTGAGAAGAATCTGTGATTTGTTTAGAGGTAGCAATAAGAAAGTGGATGGAGCAGACCTTAGCTTTGTGGCATAGTTTAATTTATTATTATTCTGAAGTCCCTAGGCCACATAGTTTAATTTCTTTTGAAGTTTTACCCAAAGCTAATATTTTAGGTATTCATCTTACACTCACATGCATATCTAGATGTATGAGAAAGAGGAAGTGAGTCCTCCTTATTTGTAGTGGTGTACAGGAGTCCATGAGTTTCCTTAAATTTTATCTCAAATGTGAAGGAAATCAGCATCTCTGGAATGGACGATCAATGTACCTGAAATGCTAGGCAGATGCTTAGAGCAGAACACGACAAAATATAATCTGTACAGCATCCATTTCATGCTAGCAGTCCTGCCTGGACTTAAGCTGCAGGTACCTGACAGATGTGACACAGCTGACACAAGTCCAACACATAGTTATGTGAGCAGATTCTCTAGAGGGCTCTAGTTTGCTAGAAATGAAGCAGGTGAGTTAATCTTTTCCATCCCAGAGTTTCTACCAGCAATGTAGCTGATAAAGACTTCAGGACTTATCAGTCTCAAGTAGGATTATCTCTTCCACTTTTAAATTAAGAGTGTCTTAGCACTTTTTTAAGCAAAAGGTTTCACAAGTCAAGTAAAATATAAGTATCTCTAATGTCTAAAATAATCCACACTCCTGACAGAGTACCCCTATCCCCACGCTCCATAAAGACCTTGAGCAGGAATTTACCTCTAGAGTAAACCAGGGCACTGCAGGTTCACTTTCAGAAGAGCACAGAATCTTCATCAGCTTGAAACAGGGAAAGTTCGAGTTTCAGATCAGAGCTGCCCTGGAAAAGCTATGTAAAAAGTTATAGTACACAGGAGAGTCATACCTCCCCTCTACAGCTATCTCAAAGAGCAAGCACAGCCTTTGCAAGATACTTCTTCGTCTCTCCTGTGGGACTGTCTAAAAGTTTCACTTCTGTTCAGCTTGGGCTCCTCCTGTGTCTCTCTTTCCAGCTATGTAGCCTCAAGTGGCCTATTATTTTAAAGTGGATTTTGATTATTACTTAATTGTTCTAATATTTATTACCACTACACACAAATTTTAGCAGCTTTTTTTAAAGAAACTTTGACACAACAAATTTGAAACCTCCAAGTTCCAAATAAAAGTTATAAAAGTATTCTATATGTAGCAATCCAAAAAGTTACCTTTTGTGCTTTGTTTGATCAGATTTCTAAGCACAGTTCTTCAACATTTTGACATTTTTATAAGGTGGGTTTTTAAATTTCTGGTATGAGAAAATTTCTAAAGGAAACAGTATGGTACACATACAAACAGCATTTTCCCTTAAATCATTAAACTTTTTAGCAGCAAAAACTGAAAAAAAAATGTGTGTGTTATGCTAAGATTAAAAGGATATGTGTGCACTGGCGTTTCCTGAGTATTGTCTTCTAAAAGAGGCAGAGAGAAAAAAATGAATGTGCTATCCCACAGGCAGCAGTTAGATTAAACTGAACATTGCTTGCTGAACCAGATAGTTTTGCACAAACAAGTATAGTTTTATCAATAAATATAACAATCATCTGAAACACTACCACAGACTACAGGGAAGAATAGAAAATACTATTTTTTTTTTTCCCCCTTAAATCTTTTGGGGCCTTAAAGTACTGGAAAATTGAGACACTCATAAAGTGACTTAATTCCTGTAAAAACATCTACTTCTGTAGTTCAAAATTCTCTTTTAGAAAATATTTCATAAGATAATTTCCAGCAATAATTTGTTGTTTCAAGACTGTATGTTGCACAAGATGTGCTGGGTGTAGTTTCCAGAGGCATTTTGGTTTTAAAGAACTTAAAGTCATTATGAATTTTATGTAAGCATGTATTAGGCTGTAATGCAATCAATATGGCCTGTAGTAAAGATATAGACTGAGTTATCACCACTCCAATTAAAATCACCTCGATTAAAAACCAGCTCTGAAATATGCAACGGATGGTGATAGGATGAAATTCATTGCAAAAAACATTATTATTTTCTCCATAATCATCTGTATAAATGGGTCATATTTGGGTTTTAATAAATACACCTGCAGTTATAACTTAGTATATATCATAGATTTACTTTGAATTTATACTTGCATTATAAGAACCAGAAATTTCCTGATAATTTTATCTGGAGTAACTAAGAATTTGAAAACATAAAAAAAAAAAAGTCCATTAAGTGTTTATCTAAAGGAAATAACATTATTCTTTTAGTATAAGCTACTTATTTTCTTTTTCAAAGCTATTATTTTGTGGAGAAACTTTAGTTTCAATCTACATTTGTGGCAGCCTTTACTCTTTTATTATTATTAAATCTACATTAGTTAAAACACATTGAAATTTAATTAGGATTAACTGGAAAAAAATATAAATATCAAGAATGCTTAAAAAAATGTCAGCACACTAAGCACCAAAGTTTTATGCATAAAAAAAGAATGTTTTACCATGATAGGATGTGTACACATACATATACATGTATGTAGATATGCAGAAACACACATGCACAAGGGTGACGTATATATTAAAACATTTTAAAATGTTTATTATTGTATTCTTGTTTGACTAAGTGTCTTCCCTGTATAATTTAATTTTAAATAGTGACACTATATAATATCATTAATGACTATTTTCAGAAACTCATGGAAAAATTCAGTTTGGGTGGGAAGTCTTGAGGTCATCCTGTTGTAGATCTGGTTCAAAGAAGGAGCATGTTGCTCAGAGCTGTGTCCAACCAAGTTTTGAAAATCCTGAGGACAGAGACTTCACAACCTCTCTGCGTCCAGCTAGTGTTTAATAATTCACCCACAGAATTAAAGACAGTGAATTGAGAACAAATTGATAAAAAAGGCTTTGGACCTCTGAAAGACCCCAGGGGGGTTGTTTGTTTGTTTGTTTTTCACATAGTTGGAAAAAATAAAAACCACATTGATCTTGAAATTAAGGGGAATTGCTGAGAAATTAGCCATGTAAATAAAATCATTTCTCATTTGGAATGTAATGTAAATCATTATAGCATGCTGGGATCATCCCCAAATACTGAAATGAATACACAAACTTTTATTAAAAACTAAAACTGCTAAACTGATTGCATGTTAGCAGCAGTATAGTACACCTTTGTAATCAGAATTGAAGGAGAAAAAACTTTAAAGAATGACTAACAGAAGTTGGAAACCAAATATTATCCTCATTATCATATTTTTTTTTTAATTAGATGATTCATGTTTTAGCCATTAATTGCTCATTGCAGCAAATTAGAGACACAAATGTTTATCCTAATAATGTGTAATGTCAAAACAAAACTCCTTTTCTTCTTTACTTGCTAAATTGTTGTAGTTTATTTTTATATATCCACATTATAATCTAACTAGAGAAACGATCTTTATTTTTATTAACAAGTTCTCAGAAATTCTTTGCAGGTGAAGAGTGTATCCACTTATTTGGAAGAAACACCTGAGATTGACTAATAAATGATCGGCATAATTTTTTCCAATGATACCATCTAATTAATTCTAAGACATCCTTTAGTACAAGTAAGGATAAAGTTGCAATTTTTGAGCAAAGGAATATTTCTCATAACTTCTTCTCAGAGCTTACCTAGCCATTGAAAAGTCCCAGACATTTTTTGAATGGGCATTCCTATTCCTCTAGAGAGCAAGACTTGGATATTTACTTTGTCTGGTAACAGATTACTCCAGGAACATCTACTGGTCAAGATACCATAATGATAGAACAGACAACATCTAACACAACCCAGCAATTTGAAAATTAATCTGCCACCAAGGTCTTGGGAATTAAACACTTGGTCTTTCCCTGGAGTTTAAATTAGTACTCCTTACTGATTAAGGAAATGTACTAACCACAGTCAGTTTGATCGTGTTTTCTACCCAGATTATTTGGTTATGCACTGAGTAAGTGCATGGCAAGAGACTACCTTAAGTGAAAAACTATAGAAAGGATTTAAGAACTATAAATCCTAACCTAAAAGAGTTTGCACATGCCACGTTTAAAGCTATGGTGATAAAATAAAATAATTTAAATATTCCACACTAGGATATACTCTGCAACTGTCTTACCTCTACGTAAACTAGGTTAAACCCATTTCTACTTGACTTCGACTTCTCCTTGTCTGAGTTTTCAAATATATCTCAAATTTCACATCCTCAGAACCTTAGAAATATTAATCTTCTGTTAAATTCTTGGTGACAGAGAAACTCAGTGTTCCTCTAGCTAAACATTATAAGAGATTTTGTCTAGTAAGGTAGAGGACAGAATTCTCACAAAATAGAGCTAAATTGATATTCTAGATTAAAACCAACATAAAGCAGTCAAGGAACAAATATAAAACCCTTTGAGTGGGTTTAAATTATCATTATAATCTATCTTTTACATTACTTTTTTTTGTTCATCTGCTGGTTAAATATTCACCAAAGAGAAAAACTCAGTCCTAATGGTCTTGTCAAAATTTATTGCCCAATTTATTGCAAAATTTATTGCACTTTTATTGCCCAAGAAGAAATCTTTGATAATACTATGTAGGCTGTTCCATGTAATACTGTTCTCTTTTCCTTCTGATACATAACTGTGATGAAGTAAAACATAAGAATTAGAACAGATGGGGAAAAAAAAAAAAAAGAGAGAGAGAGCACAGCTTCATAGCTTTCTTGTTAACTTATTCATCAAATAAAGGAAATACTTGGGTTCTGAAAAATGTTTCTGGACTACAGATGTTGAGCATGTATATCGAACTTTATAGAACAAGGGAAATGTTTATTTTACCCATAACCACCTTTTCTTTATAACGGGAGAATCTCAGCTCTGAAAATCTCAGCCCAAAGGTTCCCTTTAAGCGACTGAAAACAATATTTCTCTTCCCACTGGAATTATGATTCCTATCTTTTTCCTTGGTCCCTGGTCCAGTCTGACATTTTTTCACCAAAAATTGGTGAAGTTATTATAGTTTATTTGCAGATCTGAAATGCCATTCAAGGGTATTGAAAGGCATAAGAGACCATTTAGAGTGTCGTACTTGACCAAAGAGATGTGGCAGTAATTTGTGAACAAACTCCCTGTTCACCTCTTTCTTATCCTTGGAAGGATAAGAATTTCTGGGTTTAAGACAAACTTCAAGAAACAAAGTCAACAAAGAAGGAAAGAAGAAACAGTGAACACAGACTGCATGGATACAGATGGAGGAAAGCAGTCTTGTGTTTTTATATAATGATTAGCTGCTTGCATCTTGGAAAGGTAAGAAAACTTTTTGTTTGTTTGTTTGTTTTGTTTATTTTTGTCTTTTTTTTTTTTTTTTTTCCCCCTCCTGTTCAAAACTGTCTGGGCGGAATAGGTGTCTGTACTGAATGAAGCACAATGGGATCCAGACATTTTTCAGTTGGATTTCACTAATAAAAATTAATAACAACACTATCCATATCAGAGAACATGAAAATTAAGTATAGTTTTACTGCCATTGAGGAGTAATCTCAGAGATTCAGATAAAGTGTCCTTCTAATAAAGCTCATTGTTATGTCTTAAAACTTTCTAAATGAAATGTCAATGAGCATTTAAAATATCGATGCTTTTCATTGCATTGTCTGTCAGTGAAATTACTTTGGGTTCACTTATTGGCATTTTTCTGCAAAGCACATTATAATAATTTCATTAGTGTTGGATTTTAATTTATCACATTGAATGTACCTTTCTTATTGAAGTTGATTTTGAGATAACATCATTTGTTGATGGACTACCACTATCCTCCAATCTTCAAGTACTACATTTCTATGAAACATTAGAAATGGTATGCAGTTACTATTTTCTTTTTCTGTTTTGGTTTTGGTACATGTTACTGAAATATAAATCAACTGAAAAGGAAGGCTTGACTTTTAGACAAGTATGTCTAGCACATCACTATGCAGTTGTTGAATCCAATTTGCAAATACTTGCTTCAACAGCTAGAGAAACTTGATATGCAATTAAACAATTGCCCTGGGAAGCTCCAAGTGGAATAAAAACTGTGGCTATACCAACAGTGACTTGAGCTGGTGTCAGGATTTCTAATAATAGTTTCTAACTGATTTTTTTTTTTTTTTATACAATGGTAAAGACATTAAGCAATGATATACTTAGGGGACTGGAGGCATGCTCTTTAGGGACTATATGATTTTATGCCCTCACTAAATCATACTATGTAGTCAGAGCAGTAGGTATAAATTTCAGTTCATTTACATATCCTATTCTTAAGTACATGATTGTTTTGCCTGAGAAATAGGCCCATGAAATCAAATTATTCTTCACTTCAGATTTTCAAACTATATGCAACAAATTTTATTCAGTGAATATAGTAATCTTTCCTAGTTAAAATACCATTTCCAGCCAATTGAAAGAAATGGAGATTGGAATCACCCTATGAATTACTGTTTGTCTCTTCATCATGCTTATTAAAGTATGACATAAGGCTGAAAATGATATGGGCAAACTAACCCAATCTCCTGTCATTTTGCAATCATTTTCACAAATTTCTTTGGATGTGTCTTTAAATAAAGTAGATATTGTTCCTTCAATACATCCTTTGGGAGTCTGTTCCATAGTCTGACTCTAGAAATCTCCTAATTTCAAGTCTAAATTTACTCATTGTCAATTGCCAACATTGTCCTTTAATTAAAATGTTCTTTCTCCTCTTGGGCATTTTGCTGCCCTGCTCATTCCTGGGATATTTATAGAGAGCAATCATGTCTTTTCCCATTATTTGTTTGAGTATTTGCTTTTTAAAATGTGCTCTAAATCACACAGTGATGCTGCTGCTCCCTGATTAGATTGCTGAACCTCTTAAACCAGGGCAAGGGCTGCTTCAACCAGTTAAAAATGTTTTCATCAATACTCAGGGAACGGTCCTGTAGGCAAACACCCGTTTGTTTGAAGTGCTTTGAGACCCAATGTAATGCTACTCATTTTATGGATTTTATTCTTAACAGCAGCTGCTTCATACCTAAAGAATGACGCCTGCCATGTTGCAGCAACACCTGGAACTGAAAAGCTCCTTGCAGCAACCAGTCTACCTCAGCAGCTGTATTTGCTGACACAGAAGTAGGGTAGGGAGGAAAAAGGGAAAAAAAGGATATTATTTAACTGGTGTTAAAAGCCATTCATTAGCATGATCTGCTTCAGTGCATTTTAGTAGCTTTTAATGCTTTTAACTCTTTTCTGAGCAAGCATTTTCCCACCATAAACTTGCGGTTCATTGCTCTCTGTGCAAAGCAATACCTGTTTGTTCTATGTCTAATGAAATCTTACCTACACCTCTAAAGCAAACTATTGATTGAACAATTATACTTCATTTATACTGAAGCATTATCTGTTCCCCTATTCGGTCCTCTGTTCCTTTATCTGAAATTCTATAGATCCTTGTTACAACTCTATTTATAAGAACTGACACATTTAGACAGTAAATCAATTTCAAATTTTCATTGTATTGGAGAAATCACTCTTCAATAGGATTTTGCTCCCTCAAAGGACAGGTTCAGTGTAGCACTTAGGTTTAATTGACCCAGTTGGTTTGCTACTGAAGTACTTGTCAAGGTTGCACAGGTGAAGTAATCTGCAGTATTCTTATTGCTGAAGAAGCTCTTTCAGTTTAAAATTAATGTCAAACTTTCTCACCTAGAAAATGAATGGGTATTAGGTTGGTTTGTGTTGACGTTGAAATCATTTCCTGGTTAAAGACCATTTTGAACTCACACATTCAAGCTCACAATTTTTTCTTTGAACTTTTTGAAATGGCTGGGACTAGTCACATTCCTACAATTTAGAGATGTTTATATTGACAATTAATTAGTGAATTTGAATAAGTACATTCAGTAATATGTTAAGAGTACTATCTGGAAGAATTTGCAATATCATTAAACTCTTGGAGGAATAGAGAGATATTTTCTCAACCTAAAAATTTCATAACAATATCAAGAATGCGTCCTGGGAAAATCTCTCATTCCTTATGGCACTATTCATATAGACTTTCAAGACAGAGATGTCCCAAGATTTTCTTCTCAGAGTTCGGGGGTGAGGGGGGTGGGGAATGAAAGGAGCATTTTAATCATACTTTAGGTACCTGAAATCCATTACCACATGGAAATCTTTATTAAATCATAAATCCTTTGATGCTTTCCTGAACAATGAGTCTTTTCACAGTCATCTGGTCCTTCTGGTTGGTGTGAACTTGTCCTGAAGTGCTGTCTTCTGCAAAACCTTAAAGGAGCACCACAATCCGTTTATGCTATTTTTAGGGCATAACTAAGATAACCAACTTTCTTTTTACCATTCATATGCAGGAAAAAAACAACAAAAAAAACAACCAACCAAACAAAAAACCAACAAAACCAACAACAACAACAAAAAACCAAACAACCAAACAAACAAACCAAAAAAAACCCCTAAACCCTAGCTACATTTTTGAGAATTTTAAATCTTGAACATTTTCTGAATATAAATGTAAAAAATACATCTTTCATTTGTTTCCTAAGTACAACATTATATATATATAAGGAAAGGAAATGTTTTACTAAAAATTATTTATGGCCTTCTTACTTCATTTTTAAATCATGAGATTCTTTGCAACTGTTAATTGTTAATCTGATCAGTGTTATTTACCGCCTTTAAATTAATTAAGACATTAATTACTAGGTTTCTTCATTTCCAATGAGAATAAGTCTGACTTGCTTTTTATTTCTTCATGAGTTGAATCATAGAAGCTTTGCATCTGTTTGACTACTCCATTGTATTAATGATGGCATGAAAGATATGAATAAATATTGACATACTTGGATCTAGGAATTTCGTCTTGAGATCATTAATTTCAAAGTCCAATAAAACACTTGTAGCTACTATGGAGATTTTAAAATATTTTATCTGTATAGCCTCTGTAAAGCATACAGAGTCAGAGTTCTCAGGTGGTCTTAAGTCAATGGAAGTGGAAGAATTAAGGTAAATTAGATAAATACAGTCTTAACTCTCTGTGGGAATATGAATGCAGCACATCGCAAAATTCCTCAACTATTTTGACAGTTGAAACCCAGCTTGCTTTCACAGACTATATGTTTACTCTAAGAGAAGTCTTAGGAACAGGGAAAAGAACATCATCAACAACAAAGAAATTATTAATAATTTTTGAGTTCTCATTAGAGTTTATGTAACCATCATTGTCTCATCCTAGGCACTGTATCATTTGAGTAAGATGGAATATAGTGACCAGTAGCAAAATCCAATAATAATAAACAAGAAAACTAATATGAGGCAGCTTAGAAGCTTATCTGTAATTACTGTAGTACTTGTTTTTCTCCTAACAGATAAGAAGTGAAGAAAATGACCTGTATACTTCATAACCTCAGAAAATGATCAGGAAGTGAGCTCAAACCATTCAAATGTTGGATAAACTGTATCAGTTTTCTCACTGGTGTTTCTAACTGTCCAGTATTCTCAAAAGGGCAAGAGGTTTCAGCTACATACTTTTTCTTAAATTCTTTTCTAAATCCTAACTCTTACTTCCTACAACCCTGTCTCATCATTATTTTTTCTAGCTTCCATGTAGCATATGAATTTTTCTTTTTGTACATCAATAACTTACAATGCCAGGCTCAAACCAAACCATACCCAAACAAACAAAACAAAACAAACTTAAAAATAAATAAATAAATTGTTCACATACTGTTGCAGATAGTGAAAAGTTAACACTGCTTACAGAATACGTGGCACTTTTACAGTCCTAAAAGAAAAATACATTGAAGTTTCTAAACCTACAATTCTATCAGACTCAAAAAATCTCTTAGGGTAGTAGTTATTTGGATGATGAAAGAAAACTGGAGAGTAATGGTAGCCTGTTCATATTCTTTTATCAACATCTGCTTGTACACAGTTTTGGAAACAGAACACTGACTTTCATCTTGCTCTTTCTTAAATTCAACAGATTTTATTTTTATTTTTTTTTTGCCTTCTCTTCTTCATGTTAAATGGTTATACTGGTTAAAGATAAGAGGAATGAAGAAAAGGAAGAAAACAAAAGTGTGTTAATAAAGATGAGTGAACGATGGATGAGAAGTATTAAAATAAGGCAGATAACACTGAGTGAGTGAATAGGGGCAAGGACTAAGAAGTAGTAGTAAGAATGGTAAGAAGACTGCTAGTCACAGAAATAAATATTTCCAAATTCATAGACATAAGGATTGACTCTCACTTATAATGTCCTTTTAACACACTTCTACCCACTAGATTATAGAGGCCTAACCCTTTCCTTCATTTTTACAGGAGGTATGACTGTACAACGGTATCAGTTACAAGAATATGGCTCTTCATCTGCTCTTATTGTGTGATATTTCAAAATTTGTTTTTCTGTATTTGATGAAGAATATAATTTTATATATTGAATAGACTGGGATAACTGGACATTCATCACTTTTTGAGTTTCCTGAGCTCAAAGTAGAACAATAATTGCAACTTGTATGAAAAACTGAGGAGAACTATTTTAACTCCTCTCTTTGCAGGTGATTGTCTTCACCCTGGGAATATTCAGTTCCACTATATTTTTAAGAATTGACGTGTGTTTTCAGTCATGGGTATCCATTACACTGTTAAATCAAAAGAAAACTTGAAGTTTTTTTCTATATTGTTTGAAATTATTCTCAAAAAAAACCCAACACTTATGACATCATGCTGCCAGCTGTATGTCATTGGAAGAGGAAGAAGGTAAATTACAGACATTCCAAATGGAGATGTTATCAATTAGAGGGAAGATTTCATAGCGTAAATCCTATAAGAAAACACCGTTTAAATAAGACCTTTGTATAATTTATTCAGCTCTATCACACAGAATTATTGGGCTGGGCTCACTAACAAAGCGCATTGATCATTATGGAGAAGGCTTAGCCTAAAGAGGTGGACTATATGCACTCTTATCTAATGGTTTAGGAAATAAAGATGGACACCTGAACTGTCAAAAGCTTCTCATCCGTGTAATCTTTTTGGAGCAGGGGCCCAGGAGACAATAGCAATTCAGTTAACAGTTAATTAATGTAGTGTAGGGGACCAGACATCAGCATGCTTTGTCTAAAATGTTCTGAGTGTTAGGGCAGGAAAAATGGGGTGGAAAGAGGGGGTCCTGCAAAAGTGGAGCAGAACTGTTCTGAGCCAACTTCTTGGTCCACCTTGAGACTTGTGCTCAGACTCCCCTCTCTCAACTCAGTCCCTAGAGGAGGGCTCAAGGGGCTGGTTCTGCATGCGTGAAGAAAACATGAAAAATCTAGTTAAGGTGTGTACATGAGGTTAATTATAGCAGGTGGTGCATTGGGCCCCCTTGGTCTCTCTTTCTTCTCTTTCACTTTCTTTGACTCTCAACCCCAGCTGTGGGCCATCCATATGGCAGGACTGATGTATTATCTAAAAAATGGTGATATTCTTCGTTCTTTCTTTCCTGTCTTTGTTTCTCTCCCACCTTGCTTTGTCTGGACAAACATGGTTATCATTTTCTATCCTATGCTCTGTACTGAAGTCTAGCGTGGGAATATGGGGATGTGGAAGCGTGTTGTAGCTTGTTAGCCAGCACCTTTGGTGTTTGTTTTGACACCTGAGAACTTGTTGAACTGTACTGTACAAAATTAAGGGCTTGTTAAGGGCACCGCTCTTGTGGAAGTGCATTGTAAGAATTTAAGGGTTTGTTAGTTATCACCTTTTGAGTTTAAACAATGGGCTGGTTGTCAGATTGTACAATAAAACATAAGAGCTCACTGACATGTGTCCAGTGTCTTTGTTCAACCTGACTGGAATTCATAACAAACATTGTGCCCCTTACCAGTGGGTCATGACACTTAGGACATGAAAAAGTCAGGTGATTGGCCTTGGGTGATGCCTCTGGTGGCTTAAAGAGAATTTTTAGGTTAGAAAGCAATAAATAGTGAAGATAGTAACCCCTCTTGGGATAAGCATGTACAGAGATGTGTTCATCACTGCCAAATGCTGAAGTCATTTTACCATCCAGGGTTTGGACATCTCAAGCCAGGTGAAACATGTGTCCTGTTCCCTTGAGGCCACTGTGCTGATCACAGCTGGACTGGAGGCCTTGTCTTATGTGGGCATACTATGCAGACTGTATGTGGGTGCATGTATGAGATGGAATAGAACTTGCTACTACCTCTTCACCCATACTACTTAGTAAATAAATCTTAGATTTTGTGCCATTGAGTAGCTCAGTTCCACCACGCCTATCTTTCCCTGTGAATGTGAGCAAAAACCACTTTGCAACAAAATGAAATTTTATTTACTTACTTCTGATCAGTTATTGCAATTTGCAAATATATTCACAAATCCTTATTGTTATTTTTTTAAGTTCTGTGTTTGGGCCTCATAGAAGTCAATCATTTACATTAGGATAAAGCAATTCTCAAGAAATATCTGTGGGTGTGAGGAAGATTGGCTGATTTTCAGTGTGGTAAGAGTAATTAGGAGGGAACAATGGAAAGTAAAGGGTACTAGTTGGAAAAGCTGTGGATCGCAGAGGAGGGCTGAGAGGTGACAACCACATTTTAAATAAACTGTGTCTTGTAAGACTCCTGTGGAGGCAAGAAGGCAACTGGGGTTCCTGCTACTAGGGAAAAAAAGGCTAGGAAATGGCAGAGAACTTCAGAGATTTTTCTGCTGCTAATCAAAAGTATAGAGGCAATAATGATGACTCTTATAAAAAGGATACATTGCCTGCTTTTGCATGTTCCCATGCTCTGCAGAGGATTATTAGAGCTTGAGAAGGGACTCAGATTTCCAGAGGAAGTATGGCAGCTGTTTATT
>JAWWEW010000078.1:95425388-95475690 GCA_035583185.1 Anabacerthia variegaticeps
GAGATAGTGTTGGGGGGCAGAACTGGGCACACGTGGGGTCTACCATCGGGGAAATTAGAAGTAGTGATTGGTTATAGATATTAATGTATTAAATATGTTAATGGTCTAAAAGGGTATAAAAACTGTAACTTTACGGGGCTCTGGGTCCTCCGTGCTCAGGGGAACCCTGGGGGTCCGGACTGCATTAAAGGTAATATCTTATCTCCATTAACCTTGTGCAGAGTGTCTGTTTTGCAGGATTTCAGGCGTCAGCTTAGTCAGCCAAGTTCTGCATTTTACAGTTACAAAGCATTTCTTCAATAATTAAAATATTTATATGCTCTTTTCTTCACCTACATTGATTGATACCAAAACATCCTTCAGTTTTGGGTTTGTCTTTTTTTTCCAATGCTGAGATGATGTAATTTCCAACTTGGATGGTAAGAGGGGCCTACATTTTGATGCAGTGCCCATTTTCGAGTGTTATTATACTCCATAGTTTAGAAGGATGCACAGAAATACAGTTTAACCTTACATCAGTGTTTACTATTACAATTGTTATCTCTTAGCCTAACAAGTGTTCAGCATCTCCTTAAGATTTTATATTGTATTCTTGTTCTAATCATAATCATAGAAGATAATTATAATCATATTCATCATCTTATTCATATCTTCTTTTTTCTGTGTTTGTATTAGAAAAAGTGATAATTATTTTGAATGGTTTTTCATATTTTTGACATTTCATGTTCACTAGTAGTTTAAATCTACATTTAGCTATTAATTGAAAACTGATAGCTTCATTTCACTTATGCAAATCTATTTTTGACAAAAATAAATTAA
The DNA here is from genome assembly GCA_035583185.1 of Anabacerthia variegaticeps. Taxonomy (NCBI): domain Eukaryota; kingdom Metazoa; phylum Chordata; class Aves; order Passeriformes; family Furnariidae; genus Anabacerthia; species Anabacerthia variegaticeps. The sequence goes on from JAWWEW010000078.1 coordinate 95,426,208, forward strand.
TATGATTTTAATTAGGAGTAATCTTAGTAACAGGTAATGTCAGTCTTTCTACTGATTTGATGTCTTTTTTATAATGAGTTATCCAGTTGCCAAAAAAATCAAGGCTGAACAAAATTTGTTGTCTTTGTTACAACAATTTAACAGACATGAATACATCCCAACCTTATACTTTTATGTAGGTTTTGATTAAGTAAAGAAATAACTTCTTCAAAACACATAGAATTTGTTTTCTGAAGAGGTAGACATGATATTACAAGAGGAAGCAACAGTAATTTCAGAAAAGAAATTTAAAAGATAAATAAATATGGTTTATAATGCATTGCTTGTTCAAATTGAAGATGCAATTGGAAAGGTTTAGATTTATCTTTTTCTTTTTAATCACCATAGAAAAAAAAGAAACATTAAGAACTTATTCTGGTCAAACCACAAATTATTTTGGTCTTTTTTCTCCTTTTTATTTATTTAAGACTTTTAGCTTTCTTTCACACTTTTCAGATAACATAATTAACCAATAGGGCTTAAGAGGTTATAGATTTTGAAAAAGATTAAGAACAAAATATAATTAATTAATTATATTTGTGAAAAATATTTAGTGTCTAAGGGTTTCCATGTATTTCATAGAATCATAGAGCATGCTGAGTTGGAAGGTACCCATCAGGTTCATGAAGTCCATCTCCTGGCCCAGTGCAGGACACCCTAAGAGTCACACCAGGTTCCAGAGGGCATTATCCAAATGTCTTTTGAATTTCTTGTTACAATGTGAAGCTGAAAACAATCTGAGTAGTGATTATATTACTTTTTCTCTTTACCCGATTTTTCTTTCGAACATCTCCATATTCAGATTTCCATAAATCAATACAGTACATCAATAAAATCACTTATAGAACCTAAGATTGTCTTGTCTTTGCAGGCAGAAGTGATGGGGAAAAACAGAGGTGGTGGAGCAATGGTTACAGAAGTTAAACACATCTAAAAGAAAGTCTGTCTCTGTGATACATATAATTCTTTTTGTTCGAGGCTACACTGCCTGTAGTTGCATTGCCATCTCTCAAAATTATACATCTTACTTTCATATTTTTCTAACCTTAGCTGCCTAAATATTGATAGACATGCCATGCTGCCTGCACTGATTACATTGGCAAATGTGCATTTTCTTGAGGAATGTTCTCTATGAAGAGAAGAAATCATGTTTATCTCACTTATCTATCATGAAGCATGGCTTTTTTTTTTTTTTTTTTTTCACACACTGTGTTACTAAACTTGATTTTGGTTAGCTATATTCTTGAGAGGTTGCAAAGAAAAAATAGCAAACAGTCAGCCTTTTTCTGAAAAGCTTCTATCTAACAACATTCTTTATGGCTCTATCTAGCCTACTGCCTTATTTAAAAGGTGAGTTGTTGAGAAGATAAGTTAGGAGACTTGACTGTATTTAGCATACTGTAGTCAGCTATCTTTCTCCACATAATTGGCTTCATGGTTTTATTTTTAATGTGAAATCAATTTCTTCTGAAGGCCAAATAAAATTTGAAATATTGCACCTAAAGCCATAGAATCACTAAGGTTGAAAATACTTCCAAGATCATCGAGCCCAACTGTTAACTCAGCACCACTGTGTTCACAACTTAACCACATCCCCAAGTGCCACATCCACACACCTTTTGGACTCTTCCAGGGATGGTGATTCCACCCCTTCCCTAAGCAGTGTGTTCCAATACCCAATCTAAAACTCCTGTGGTGCAACTTCAGGCCATTTCCTCTCATGCTGTCAGTTGTTACCTGGGAGAAGAGACAGATACTCACCTGACAACCTCCTTTCAAGTAGTTATAGAGAGCAATAAGGTCTCCCCTGAGCCTCCTTTTTTTTCAGCAAGAATCTCCAGAGAGAAAAGAATGATTTCTCCATGAAGAAAAGGAAGATTATCATCAAAGGAAAGATTACCACATGGAAGATTATCACAAGATTTCTTTCATAAAAATACAATAATTGTGTTACTTATCTTAGGAAATTACAAAAAAAAAAAAAATAAAAAATATGTATTTGCAAACAGGAAAAAAAAAAGTGCCAAACAGTGAAGAAAACACTAAACCCAATAAGTGTTTAATTGATACTGAACAAGAAATACCTCTCCTCTTTTTCTTATGTTGAAATGGTGTAAGATCCTTTACACAATGATGCTGCAAATTACTTTAAAGTGATTTTTTAGTAACTGTTGTCAGCACAAGTTTCTAACAGAAATATGATTTCTTTTGTAGAACTTCATAGTGTTGCAAATTAAAAAAAAAGCTTCTATCTGATCTGTAACAAATAATTTCCAGAAGAATCAGATTTATTTCTTGATATTCATGTCTTATCATTTCATTCAGCAGCAGCAGTGATTTTTGTTAATATAAATGAGGACTTTTAAATTCAAAGAAAGTGAAACAGAAAAAACATACTTCTTGTTTTGTGAACATCTTCTACTATGACTGACATTTTGCTAGCTAATAAAAACACTGTTTCAAATAGGCAGTTGCTCTTTGAAGAGATTAGCAGGAGAAAATATTTCACTCACAGGAGTAAAGTATTTGCTCTGACCTTATAAGTTATACATTTGACATAGATAATAGTCTTTAGGGTCCATGCAGGAGTCTGTCTGGCCTGAATATTTAATTCCCTTGCAAAATGATTGAGTAAAAGGCTGAATCAAAAAAAGAGATAAATTCTTCCTCTAGTCACTGCACAGAGTGCTTTTACTGTGCCACACATGGACTCATTAATTAATGACATATTTTAAAGTGCCCTTTAGTCTTTTGCCATGACAGTTATCTTGTTGAGTTATCGTTCTCAGGTACCAGGGGATGGCAACTGGAAGCCTCTGCCAGCAATGAGTCTACAGAGTCTTGAAAACTAGTGAAGCTTCCTTGAACAGGCACATTGCCTGGAAAAGTTAAGCTATTAATAATTTATCAGCTGTAAAGTGAAATGAAAGCATATTTATTACCCTTAATATGTTTTTGTCTTCTCCCCCCCGCACCCCTAAATATCTGCACAATGCTCTGCAGCTACACAGGAATTGTTAGATGATTGGCTTTCTGTCACTACTGCTTTGTCTGTGCCCACAATCGGTCACTGGAAAGTTGACTCAGGAGCTCACGTGGTCAGCCAGGAAGGCCTGTCTTGGCTGCCACTGATGTTACTACAGGATAGTGAAATCATAAACCTATCAAGATAAGGACTTTAAAAATATGGCTTCATTGCCTTTCAGATACTTAAGCTCCAAGTGATCCCATTAATTTCTTTGGACTAAAACACACAGCACATCTTAAAGCAGTTTTATTCAATTGGGTAGTCTCTTGAACAGTGAGCTCTGGAATAGGTATAGGTCAGATGCTGCAGTTAAACTAGCAAAGGTCTGTTACACTATTGTAATCTTCAGACCCATTGCAGCTACTGGTGATTTAAGGACACTAATGAACCAAACCTTTAATAATAAAAGTTCTGTTGTGTTACTTCAGGTGTGATCCATGAAGGAGTTTCCTTCTTCAGAAAAGGATTTAGAAAGTGTACTTAAAATGTATATCTCTTGTATGTGTGCAAATCTTTGAGCTTTAAGACAAGAGAGTACGGTAATTTATGTCTCTGTTTTACAATGCTGTACACAGTAGATAGGATTTACAGCAAATCTTAGAACTGATCATGGACTTAGATGTAGAAGACCAGTTTTAACTGTTGCTGATGTCTGGAACATCAACTAACACAAAGCAAAGGATCTGGCTCTAGAATTGAAGATGTTACTTATTAATATATCGTTCCCTCTGCTGATTCCAACTATGTTGATAAATGATTCATAACAACACAAGTTCATGCTGTACTCCGTGAGGATTTTGGCAGAGGCACTTTTTGTGCTATGCAATAAATCACACACCTACCCTTTTCCTACTTACAATAGGTGATAAGGAAAGATATTGTTTTATTTTTGTAATATACTATTAATCTTAAAAAACCCACAAGTTTCTTCTGGTTTAGATCTGTTACCCAGTTTCACACAGATTTTTTTTATTTTTTTTTTAGCAGATATTTTCAGTGTATATGGTAGTTTTGCACTTGGCGGGTAAACGATCTTCAAAACAGTTCACAGAAGGGAGAAATTGAATATTTCAAAGTATATGAAATAGAGATGATTTAAATAATATGATCTTTTCTGTAGAAGACTCCACCAAAAGAGTGTGACAGTATCACTTAAAGGACGAGCAAAGCAGGATGTTCATGGCTGTGGTGTTTGTCTTCCCAAGTAATCATCAAGCATGATGGAGCCCTACTTTCTTGGAACTGGTGAAATATCTGCCTGTCAATGGGAAGCAGTGAATTCCTTACTTTGCTTTTCTTGTGTGTGTAGCTTTTGCTTTACCTAATGAATGGCCTTTATATCAACCCATGAGTTTTCACCTTTTGCTCTCCTGACTCTCTCTCACCCCACTGAGGGAATGACTCAGCAGCTGGGTAGGCTTAGCTACTGGTAAGGGTCAGTTCAACATGTGAGAGGTTTATTTGGTTTTCTGGTTTTGTTTTGAATTCATTTGCAGAAGGTACTCAACAAAGTTTTAGGTAATTAGCTTTTTTCTTTCCAGCTTCCAGTAGTGAAATTATGTTCTAATGCAACATCACTACAAACTTCTGCTGTAAGCATTCAGCCAGGTACTATGCAGAACACACTGAGAGGTTCATCCTCTCTCAGGTACTGATTCACATAATTGACAATGCACTATATTACAGAAAAAACAAACACCATCATCAGATTAGCTGAAGTTTGTGCAAGATTCCTGTTGCATCTTGTAATGCTGTTTCATACTACAAGGCTTTATGAGAAATCTGCAGGTAAATCCTCTGACATTAATAAAGGATAAAGCGATTCTTACTGAGAGTGTCCCTGAATGTGACAGATGTAGGCACAGGAGAAAGTGGTCCTCTATAATAATTTTAAGCAGACTTCATTACTTTAAATATAATGGTGTATTTTATTTAGGTCCTATAGTAGGATATCACACAAAGCCTAAGTAAAATTTTCTCCATTTACTTGAGTCCCATTACCATTATATCAATTTTAATGAAAAACATATTGATCGATAAGCATACTACAAATTATTTAGCTTTATATTTAAACACCTTTTTATCTTTTTACCAAAGACTGAAAGCATTCTTTCCTAACTGGCAAAGTAGTCAGCTAGAATTTGACAAACTCATATAAAAGTACGTTTTTACAAATTCATACCTTGTGGTACTCTTACAACTCTTAGTTACCCAGTCTTAATGAAGACTGGAAAGAGAAGAAATCAACACAAGACAATGTTACATATTAAAGGACAGCCTAACTTCCCTACTCTATGAAGCAAGAACATTGATTTTCAAAGTCTCTACAATGAATTGCACCTGCTTTTTTCCGTAACTGCAGATGAAATAAAAGCCCACCATAAAAAAAACCCTCCTTAAAACAGTAAGAAAAAAATCTGTTTTCATGACATTGTGTTCATGATTCAGAGGAGAGGCTCAATATGGGAAAACTGGTATTGTGTCAAAGTTAAGTAACTGTACCCAGATTAAGTAATGTTTCTAGCTCGGACTCCTAACTTCTACTTCTCTTCAGTGACTATGGAAAATGCACAGGCTCAGCACTTCAGCACCTATATTTGGCATCTGAAGTTAACATGAATTCATTTTTTAACCTATTTACTTCCTTGAAAATGCATTTCTTTAGCGCATCTCACACTTTCTATTTCCCTCTGCCATGACATCACTTTCTATTTAGCTTTCAAAGGAGCACTAGACACAAAGCAGTATTCTGTAATCAGTAGATAAACTGAAATGATTTCTAGAAGCCAGTGCAAAAAATCACAGTGAAATCCTGGACTTTACAACTTTCTAGTTGTTGATCTCAATTGATCTTTGTAAAATCTATGACTCATTTGTGGTACAGCCAGCTAAAGGACAGGTAGCTGTAATGCTTCTGAATATTCAGAGAAATTGATGTCAAAACAGTGATCCCTTTGTTTGTTTAATATGAAAACACACAGGAGGAATATTACTTATTTTGCTTTATCTCTTATTTATTTTGGGACACGTGTGTCAGCTTGAAAGAGATTCTGTTCCATTACACACTCATAAGACAACTCTGGATTGCTAGCTATATGCTTACCAAGATTTAACAGTCATCACTTCTACCTCAAAGTTGTTGATTGTGTACTGTGTTTCTTTGCTATCCTGCTCTGAGCAATCCTGACTGAGAAATTCCTGACACATCATGATGGCCTGCAAGACGTGGAAGGTAAACCATCGCTCTGTGTGATGATTAGCAGGATCAGATGCGTGCTGTGCAAAGTACACAAAAAAAAAAAAAAAAAAAAAAAAAAAAAAAAAAAGATAAAAATTGTCAAAAATGTAGTTTAATTTTAGGAGAAATGTAGCATTTGTTGTTATAATTCTTTAGAAAGTGAATGTTTGTCATGGTGAAGGTCTAAATTAATAAGTTTCATATGTGATTTGTACTTTCTGTGGCACAATGAACTGCCTATTGAATGTGATAGCCAGTCTGTTATTGATAAATATTTCACCTTGTATAGTCTTCCTGCCCAACTGCATGTCATTTCTTTTCAGAAAAATCTGCCCTAAAGTTCAAATTCCACTGCTTTCTTGCTGCAACTAAGAGCGACTTAGAAGAATTAATCAGCCCATTTTTCAAGTGTTGTGTTTTTTGGGTAATTTTACTTCTACTTTCCTCTATGCAAGGCATTCAATTGAAATTTCTTGGAATATCTTAATCATGCCATTTCTAGTACTGTGTGCAGCCTCTCATTCATATACCTTCAGCAGGAGTATTTTAAAGGCAAAGTAAAGATACATGCATTGAACTTTTTATGTTCAATAACATTTCTGGCAATAAGAAACTTTCAGTCTACTTTAGACTTTGATTTGACTTAGTCATCTCACAGCTTAAAAAACAGTTTTGTTAGTGCCTAGCTGAGTTTTTTAAATAAAAAATACTGTGAAAAAAAGAAAGCTAAAAATTGTGGAGTTTGCAGCTACCATATGTGCTGTGTTTATAATTTTAAAATATATAATCTGCACAAAGAATGATTTTGGTTGGATTTGCATTTTTATTATGTCCTTTTTAGTACTGAATCATTGGCAAAAAAAAAAAAAAAAAGAACAAAGAAGTCTTAATTTGAAAAGAAAGAGATTTCATCAACATTGAAAAGATTTAAACTTTATGACTTTTACTTTTTGAAGGATAACATTTCAATGCAGTCTGGTCTTTTTTGTTGGAATTCCAATCAGTCTTTTTTTTTTCTAATTAAGTCCATTGATCTCATTGGGCATTCAGTGAGGTAATGTCAGAAAATCATAGTTGTGTAAGGAAAAAGTATAGGCTCCTTAGGCAGGTTCCAGACAGCAACGTTGCAAATTTGAGTAATTCTAATGTAGTTTTACTTTTAAAATTTCAAGTCTTTTTCATGTTATCATCTTTATGCATTGAATACTGAAGAGGGAAGAAAAAAAAATTAGGAGCCCTTTAACCTCTTTTTTTCGCTGTTTAGCACTGTTTCTGTCACTGTTTTCTGCACTGAACTGCAGGATCTTGTCAGTGTTGACTGTGAGGACACTGTCTAAATTCCCAGTTCAAGGCAAGAAGTGAGGTTTGCAGAAGCTGTGATTCTTGCCTGTCAACCTTCACGTTAATCTAGTCTTTATTTGAAAAAAAAAAAATCCAAATCAACTTGAAACGGAGGTTACACTTGAGTGGTACAAAGTGACATCTATATTAATTCTACGTGTTCCTGAAAAGTGTCTGGAACACTTATCTGAATATATTCTGCAGAATATAAGAATTGCATTTCCATATATTTAATAATTGAACTTCTAATAGAAAGATCATGTCAGAAAAATAGAGACTTTTTAATATTCTCATTATAACAAATGGTAAAAAAAAAACAAGCATAACAACAGTAAGAAAAAAAAGATAGTGAACCACTAACATAACCTTGTCTGTTTGAAACTTATAAACATATCACTGCTTATTTTCAATGTTTATTTTGGAAGATTCAATTTATGGAGCCTGAGCCATAGGGATTTTTAGGACAGTAAAACACACAAGTGCATGTCCCATTGTCTTCTCCCTTTTTGGTATTAAAAAAACAAAACCAAAACCAACCAAACAAACAAAACTATAGTATTTTTTAACAAATCTTTCCTAAAAAGAAGTAGAATCACTACAGAAAAGTCAGACTCTCAACAAACCCACCAAAAGCAATGACCAAAGCCTCTGCCTCTGAATTGTCAGTAGAATATTTCTCCCGAATTTACTTAAATCTTCCTGGGGAAAAAATTTAAAAATTGTAGAAAGAAATTGATAAATATATCTGTCTGGCAGATTCAAGTGTGTAAGCAGGTTGAATACACTACTTCCTTTCTAAAATTATTGTTTTTATAAAAGGACTTCCTGTATATCTTTAGCACATATCTTTAAATTGAAAATGTAGACTTTGAATAGGTTAAGACTTGGGTTCTACGAAGATTGTTTCCATACATAGATATTTTTGTTATATAAGCAGTAATTTTCTACAAGATTTATCTCCGAGCAGAGTTAAAGGAAAGAAATCTAAATACTTATGAAGTATTGAAATCAGCTGTCTGGTTTTTTGTTTTGTTTTGTTTTTGTTTGTTTTGGTTTTTTGTTTGGGTTTGTTTTTCTTTTTTTTTGTCTTAATTTCATTTTGTTTCTCTTCAGAAATATTGGATTGCCAGATGTCTGGCTTCTCTTGCTAATTTTTCTTTATTGGAAAATTTTAATTAAGATTTATATATTCTGAGGAAACAGACAGGAATACATTCAGTGAGAAGAAAGCTATTGCTTTAAATATGGTATAAATATCAACTTCTGTCAGTTACAATGGTTACTTAAATTAAGCTTAATATGTATCTTTCCTTAAATGCTTGAGAGAGAATCTATAAAGCAGAGTTAGTACACAGGAGATTGAAGACTACGGTTTCTTCTGAATTTGCAAGGTCTTAATAAGAGTGCTTGTGTTTTGCTCATTACTGTATTACTGAATGAAGTTTAAAACCTATTGAGACAAGGTTTTAACCGACATTACATTTGATACATTGTTTGATAAGGTCATATCCAATCAGCTAATACTCCTCTTCATAGCTCTGCCAATTTAAATGTAGTACATACTGATTGTCATACCTTTGACAGGCTCACCAGACAAGGAGGAGAGAATTTCACAGAACTGTGTCTGTCATTCCATTTCCTCATCAAAGTGGAGAAATCTCAGTTAAAAATCCTATTAAAAATCAGTTGGAATGTCACTATGGCTAGGCTGAACATCAAAAGTCAAAATCTGGAATGCACACCTGAGAACCTTTGGAGCACAGGTAGATTTTCATCAATGTTCCTGGTGAAATGGAAGGGATTTGAAAAGGCCAGTTGAATCTCGTGAATCCACAAATGGTTACAGAACTAGTGCCACCTCCAAAGTTTCAGCTACTTATAGCATCGACATCACATTGACAAAAGTTCTCAATGTGAGGGGCAGACCGGGTATACCTCTCAGAGAAGGGGTAAAGAATCTTTAATCTTGATCTTGCCAAGCTAACGAAGAGAAGTTGTGGAGGTAGGGGAACTTCAGTCTTACCTATCCCTAGTAGTCAATCCTACTCCTGGATGCCAATGCCAGCAAGAGACATCCAGAACCTAGAGGTGGATTCCAGGTCTACAGGATTGAGCACAAAGAAATTGCAGATAGTCAAGCCAATAAATCAGCTTCATTGGGGGCCCAAATTAAATGTCTCTATGCAAATACACACAGAATAAACAAGAGGAATTAGAATTGTATGCACACCTGCAGGGCTACAGCTTTATTGGCATCATGGAGACCTGGTGGAATGGCTCCTATGATTGGAGTGCTGGAATGGAGGAATACAGGCTCTAGAAAGGACAGTCAGGGACAATGAGGAGGTGGTGTTGCTCTCCATGTCAATAACCAGATGAAGTACATGGAGCTCTGCCTGGAGATGGATGAGGACCTGACCAAGGGCTTATGGATCAGGATTAAAGGCAAGACAGGGACAGCTGACATTATAGTGAGGTGACACTATAGTGGGGTTCTGCTACAGGCCACCAGACCAGGAAGACCAAGCTGATGAGACCTACAGACAGACAGGAGCAGCCTTATATTCACAAACTCTGGTCCTCATGGAGGACTTCAGCCACCCTGATATCTGTTGGAGGGAAAGCATAGAGGAGGTTCCTGGAATCTGTTGATGGCAGCTTTCTTCTTCATAGGATAGAGGAGCAGGGGTCAGTGAGGTTAAATGGCATCTCTAAGAATTCCTAGTTGCAGAATGACTGGAGCCCAAGAAATGTGTCTCCAATCACCCTGAGAGAAGGATTTTATAAGATTAGAGATGAAAGGATTCAAATATTTTTGCATATGTCTTGCATATCATTACTTCCTTCTGAATGCAGCTTTTCAGTTCTAGGTTTCACAGCTGATACTCAGTTTGTCAGTCATTCTTATTGGGAATATAGCCAGAGCTTACCAAACATCCCTTGCCAGAAAATCTTCTCCTTAGCACTACTGTGATTACATGAGAAAACATTCAGTTAAAGATTCTTTCAAAAATATAGCACTTTTACTGCATTATGTCATGTTACTCGTTTGAAATTCTCTCTGCATTTTACCTATACTCTTACATTTCTTTGGAAAGCAAGAAAAAGTTAGGGCACAATAGGGGTCTATACTGACTTCTGTAAAGTCTTTGACATGGTCTCCCACAATGCTCTTCTGTCCAAACTGGAGTGTGATGGATTGTGGACTGTTAGGTGGATTACGAATTGGTTGGATGGTTGCATCCAGAGGGTAGCGGTCAATGGCTCAGAGTCTCAACTGGCTGACACTTTTGTCTCTCTGATTAACTTAGTTTACAATAAATATAGGGGATAGGAAAAAGAACATAGCTTTTTTTTTTTTTTCCATTTGAATATGAAAAAGCAGAAGGTATTTGTGATCCAACCCATCTGCAACAAGAAACTTGTGAAACTCTCCTGTTATTTTTGTAAATGTGTTTATTGTTTAAATAGAAGTAATTATTTTTCTTCTGCCGGCAGTTTCAAATTGAGCCAAATGTCTTTAGCATTCTGCTAGCAGATATTTTAGAATAGTACACATATGTCCAATTGTTTTTATAGAAGAGATGGCAGGTAATAACAGTTAGTTGCTTAAACATGTGGATTCAGCTTCTGGAGGAAAAAAGTCTATGCAGCAGTATGTTAATTAAATGAGCAAATATTCAATTAAGGCTTTTTTAAAAATGCAGCACTTTTATTGTACCGTATCATGCTATGATGTTGAAGTGTTTTTTCCCCATTGTTTGGTTGACATTCTGTTGTCTCTAGTACTGTCAAAGTATGTTTTGTGATCACAATATTTTTTTTGCTTTCTACTTAGTTTTGTGGAAATCATACTTGAGTACAAGAGAACAGGATGCTTCAAAAGGTTATACAAAATATTCTGTTATTATGTTTTCTCTTCACTGCAGCGCCTATTAATGGACTAAAAACATTCTATTTTTTAAATAATAAGTTAGATTATGTAGAAGGACCTAAAAGCTTTACATAGCTCTGGGAAAGACTTCTTGATGATTCCCTGTTGAAACTGGAGCAGTTCCTCAGCTCTGCTTTGATTTCAAATTGGGGAAAATCTATGTATTCATTAAAAGCTCTTCTCATACCTACTTAAAAACAAATTTATTATGCAGCATATACAAAAGTTTAAAATGTCTGTAGGAACATCATCTATTCCAGAAAAATACTGTACTCCTACCTCTACAGAGTTCATTCGGTTTCATCATAAACTGAATCACTTGTTCAGCTCAGACTTCATTTCTGTCAAAGAGAGAACAAAACGTGTTCTTTCATACTTTGGACATGAAGTGTTTTGTGAAACAACTGTTAAAGACTACCTGGTAAGCTTGAGCAACATCAACAATAGTAGTGTAGACTATTCGCTGGCAAAGACAAGACTGATGTGGTTTGAAATTTTAGAGCAGACACCCAATTACAGGTAAATAATTGAAAGACTTAGTGTCTTGACAGAAAGAAAGCAACAAGTCTCTCTCTCTCAAGAGACATGTAACTTTAAACGTCAATCTTAGATATCATGAGATCTGATTTTATTGAGTTCAGTGGTTTAGGACTTGATCTTGATTACGGTGCCTAATTTTCCCCATATAAAGGGAAATGACAGTGAAATTGTAACTGAGTAAGTCTGACTTTTTGTAATAACTCTCCTCCTATTTTTTCAAGAAAGTAATTTTAATTCTGTTAAAGTCCGTGGGATCTTTGAATTTATTTAAGCGAAACAAAGATTGTACTGCTTTTTTAATTTTTTTGTCATTATTTATGTTTTTTTGTTTGGTTGGTTTTTTATCCAAAAATACAGGTATATTAGAGAAATGGCCTCCTACTTTTCTTGACTTCTCTAGGTTTTATCCATTGATTTCCTTAAATAAAAAAATTGCTTCTATTATTATTTCCTGTTTCTCATCTTCAGTTATCAAAGGAATAAACTGCTCATTTTTTTTTGTCTATTTGAGACATGCATAAAAATCTTTTTTTTAAAAAAAGATTACTTTTAAAATTTCTATTTAAGACTTTTATTGTGAATTAAAATAATTATTAATTTATATGTTTATTTCCCAGTATATACCACCAGCAATATTGTTCCAAAATTGTTTTTCCACTGGGTAGACACTGCCTGTGTGAAAAATAGTTCTTCTATTCTTTTTCTGCCTTCAGAAAGTCCTTCCTACTAAGAACTGCCTTTCTTCAGGATGTTTTGTTAGAGTTCAGTAAGAGAAATTTCACAATCAGTACTATTTTAGCCCACTGTGTAAATTTGACTTTACAGATTATTTTCACTTTTCCAAAGTTGTAAAAGTCATTATTTCTTGTCCAGAAGCCTTGAAATAGTTATTAGACTATGTATAACTTTAAGGTGTCTCAAGACAGACATTCTCAAAGATGTAAAGGTTACTGTCTGCCATGAAAGTTTCACAGTAAACATGTCTATTTTAAAGTTTACAGAAATTACAGCTCAGACTCTCTAGGGGCATTTCTGGCAAGGAAGATGATTATTTGGGTTTTGTGGTTGGTTTTTTTTTTTTTTTCCTGGTTTTTTTTTCCTCCCCTTAATCTGCTGAAATCAGTCATATTTGTTCAGATTTCTCCAAAGAAAATACAAATTTGGCTAGTTTTAAATATCTTGAAAATTATATTTTCTGCTTTCATTTTTATCATTCATTCATTCATGTCACATCTGTAAATATACCTTAATAGCAAATGGAGAGAAAAATTATTCCCTTCACAGGAAATTAAATTTCATGTATTTGGAAGATTACAGACATAAGAGATCCCAGACTAAAGTTAAAAAGAAAAAACAAAAAAACAAGTAAAACAAACAAACAAAACCCCAAACACAATTTTTTTCTCTTGCTCTCCCTGTTTATTTTTATTTTTATTTTTATTTCACAAAGATTGTTTGCACTTTGAGTGCTTTATAACTGTAAATTTCCCATGCCTTTCATCACAGTTTCATGCTTTGTTTTATTTTACCCTTCCTTCCTCACTCTTTTCTGTTCATTATTTAAGCTACTTCAATAATTCTAAAGACCAAATTGATTTTAAATAATTATTTTTTACTTCTTAAAGTGATTGATATTATTTGTTATGCATTCCATATGGAAAGTGCAAAAAGTTCCAGAACAAACAGATATTTTATACATAGATAGGTATGACAATTTACTTGTTCATATGAGGTGAAGAGATTAAATTAAAAACCCTTTGTAACTGTCAGTTTGTTCTTCTCTTGGGCATTTGTTACAGACAACCCCAAATGTAATGTTTGGAAGCTTCTTTGACAGTAAAGTACTATTATTTATCTCATTAGTTTTGATTTTATTAAATTTCTGTCTTGGAATAGGGTTCTTTTAGTCATGCATGTAAAAATAAAGGGGGTTTATGTATGTAGTGGTGGATAGAATGACTGCAAGGGATGGTTCTTGTCACTGACTTATCAGAGTTTAGTCTGTGATCTCTCTTGCTCCGTGATGTACTGACTGCACCCTGTTTCTTTAGCAAAAAGTGTTTCAAGGAAGTAAAACCTAGATGCAAATATAGGAGTACAAAAACACAGGAATCACATCCACTAGAGAAAATACTGGTATTTTATGACAGACACCATTCTTTATAAAGGATTTCTGCTGTTTGTTCAAAATTTTGATTTGGTATTTTTACATGTCTGTCACAGGTCTCTCATTGGTTTGTCCTCAGTGAAACACAACACATTTCTTGGAATAGATCTGTTTTTGAAATCGTTTAGTTTTATTTTTTTCTGACATGGACATCACTTCTGCTGACTAACATGTACATGGGAGATGAAATCATCCACCTCTTTCTGTCTTTCCGCAGACCTCTTGTAAAAGTATTTAAATCATAGCACTGTTTTCTGTATGACCTCCAGGGAAAAGTTTTCAGAAATCTTGAGTCTACGACAGTACAAATTTTAAAGGAGTAATAATTGTAAGAGTAGTTTCTTTTTTTTTTTTTTTTCTTTTTTTTCAAAGCAATAGCATTTCCAGAAAACATAGAAAATGAAGAATGATTATAATATTTTAGATGGTGTAACCAAACCTGTCAAAATAAAAAAAAAAAAAAAAAGGTGCCTTCAAAAAGAGTGGCTTAATTTTCTAGCAAACTGAGCATATAGCCACAATGCTGAAAGCCTGTTGTGCTCATGCAGAATCTTCTGAAATCGAGTCACTTATGTAGCTTCCTAAATAATGAGATAAAAGCCTCTTTTGCTCTCCTAACTTCAAAGATTTTAGTTCATCATTTTCCCAATGTAATAGGCTGCATTCTACTCTGTGATATATACAAAGGTTTCAGCTGGGCTCAGACTAGGAGACAATGAACTCATTTCCTATATGCAGAGAAAATTCCAAAAAAGATGGAGACAGTGAGAGAAAACAAGAGGGTGTGGAGAGGGATAGATAAGTGTGGAGGGAGTCTGACGAAAGAAACATATAAAAAAATGCAAAGGGAAGAAAAGACAAGAAATACATAGGGAATTGCAATAAAAGGGAAAAAGAAGAGAGAAGCAGATTTTTAATGGAAATTTTAATGAAAGAAACCCAAAGCATATCCTCTCTTAATGTCTTTTATTACTGCTGGCTTTAGTCTGAATGAGTAGGGACTAAGCAATTATTTTGATCTAAATACTTAATGCACTGTCTACACCTGTGAAAAATAAACATGCTTGAAAAAATATTGAATTGCCATTGGAAAAAAAATAAAAAAGAAGAAAAGCATTGCTTATGAAGTCTGAGCAATTAAATTAACTTTATTAGATAAGGAAATCTCTGAAGCAGATTGAATCCAGTGCTCTGGTGACACTGCTCTGAGTGCCTTTGCCTGTTTCTCTGGTTTCATTATGGTTTCATGTAGATTTTGTTCAATGAGGTTAAACTTTTACATACATTACTATTGCACACACATTTTCTGGGGTTTGCAATCCTTCTACAGTTTTGGAGCTTAATTTTAAAGCTCAGTCCTGTAGTTGTTGAGATTAGAGGCAAACTCCCTTTGGTGTCTTTAGGGTGTCATCCCATTGCCAGGAGGCTAACCTTAGTCCTGCTCAGGGAATGACACAGCCATCGGATTTTAGACTGATGTTTAGTGCCACAACATATAAACTAAAAAGAGAAACTGAGCATATGTTATAGAATTTTGGGACTGACAAATCAAGTCAATTCATTATTCAAGCTTAAAAGGAATTTGAGTTGGTTTTTTATTTCAATGTTGTAATTTCTTGGAACTTGACCAAAAGGCAGGTTATAAATATGAAGACAATTTATCAAGCAGATCATCATGTTATAGAAGAGCACAGCGTCTGTTCATGTAGTTGATTTTTGCTTCTTCATGACCATTCTGTAGAGCCACATTTTATCAAGATCTTCCACTTTAATGTTCAAATTTAATTAAAAAAAAAAAAAAAAGAAAAGATCACTGCAGAGATCAAGCACTATCATATCCTAAAAACAGACAACCAATGACAGCTATGAAAACCTAAAATTACCAGTTTGAGTGTTTCCAAAATATAATTGTAGGACTTTGTGCATACCAGCACACATACCTATAATATTATCTATTTTTAATTCTATTTTAATGAGGGATGTAATAGAAAACTATTCATAGGCATGAATAACTGCTCAAACTTAAGTAAGAGTTATAATGACTGAGGAAAAAACAGCTGCAGGCTAAAAGGATTAAAACATTCTGAAATGTCATTCTCCAAAAGTGATTATTTCAGCAGAAAACAATGCAATTCTTATTTACTGGCTAGAAAACATGGATTTATAGACATTAAAACCCCTTAGGAATATCACTATGAAGTGGAAAACACATTTTATTTGCAAAGTAATGGAAACAGTTTATCTTGAAACACTGCTGATATAGAAATAGTCAAATTTCATTGGAGATGAGATGTAGAACTTCAGAAAAGAATTTATCTTTTTCAAGTGATGACCTGCTAAACATTGATGTTAGAAGGCTAATATATTTTCAGAAAATCAGACAAGAGAAGTGATTTTGATCACTTTTCTAATACATTAGTAAACACTATGTCATGGATGGAAACACTGACTACTAGTGCTAGTTCACTTTCATCCCTTTCTGACCCAAAATGTTGTTGAATTATGTACTGATAGACAAGAATTAAACCCATTAATCACCATTCTATTTACCTGATCCAGCACTGATATTTCATTAGAAATGCCTTATGGAGATCTTTGTTCTTCACTTTACATAAGGGGTGCTATACAATTTCAATAATTAAAAGCCTATGATTGGTTAAATTATACAGCTTCTATAAAAAGGAAAAATTAAAAACGTCCTGAAATATGAGAAGCTAAGACTAGATAAAATCAGTTCAGCAGTTTTATATATATAAAAAGAGTAAGAAAATGTCTGTCTAATGATGAGAAAGGAGCAAGGATTTACTCCCTGTCCTAACCCACTGAACACAAAGGAGTTACAATAGGTGTGCTTAAAATTACCAAATTTTATATATCTACATTATAAAGAGGCAGTTGAATCTATACTACTTATCCAAGTCTTTTTCATACACAGTAGATAGGAAGAGACATCTTCCAGAGTTGATTTTTAACCTGTTTTAGACAACTTGATTAGGAGGAGTTGATTGAAACGCTATGGATATTACTTTCGTTCAGTGACTACAAGAGGTCAGGTGACTGGTTCTGACTTAGATAGTCACATTTTATTTTAGATTTATAAAGTCAGCTGAGACCAAGTGTCTTGGCATGGATTAACCTTGGACTTTTGTCTCCTACAAGCTCTTCATTTTACGTTTTTTATTAGAAAGAACACTATCTAATTGGAAACATTTCTTCCTCTCCCTATCTCCACCCCTTTCACCCAAGGCATGGTTTGAAACACATTTCTTTAAAGAGCATTTCAAAATTAACAATTTTAATATATGAAAAGGAAGAGGTAGGCAAAAAGAAGAAAATGGAAAGCAAAAAAAAAAAAAAAACCAAAACAAAGCAAAAAAAAAAACCAAACAAAAAAAATAACACAGAAAAAATTGGAGACGAATAAAGAACCAACAAAGAAAGAAAGAGAAATGGATAGAGAGGAAGAAAAGAGAGAGTGAAAAAAGGCAAAAGGAGAGAAAAAAAAGGAGAAAAAGGGAAGACAAGGAAAAGAAAAAGTGAAGAGGAGAAAAGGAAAGAAAAAGAAAAAAGAAAGATAAGAAACAAAATGTAGAAATAGAAAAATTAAAATCCAAAACCTACTTAGATGACATACAACACTTAATAAAGAGCAACAAGCTGTGGTTTTTTGAGTGCATTTGATGATTCTGAATTGCACTGTTGGCACAAAGATATTATTGTTTTAGGCACTTTGGAAATTACAGGGATAATATGCTAGATTAGGCAATGACCATTTTCTGATCATTACTAGCTCTCTGTTTAAAGTAATTACTACAAGTGACCCTAATTTTGGTGAGGACTTTGTTTGCTAAAATGAAGCATGCAGCAAAAATGGCTAAACTGTCTCATATAGCTGTTAATGCTAGCACATTTATTTGTCCAGAAATGGGGGGAAAAAAAAAATCACATAAATCTTTATCTGATGTAAATTACCACAGCCTACATGTCCTCTAAGCTGATTTACACAGAGTGGTCGATATGTACTGCAATTCACCAAAAGCCAATATTCGCTTATTTACAAATTGGAAAATAAGCATGCTTGCTGCTGGGAAGAGTAAAGCATGTCTTTGATTCTTCCTTGAACAAATAAAAAAAATGAACTAGATTCTTCCAAATGTAAGGGTACTGAGCCATATCCCAGTGTCATTTGCAAAAGAACCCTGAGGCTGTGGCAGGCCAGCTTATCTTACTGTTGCCAGGTTTATTACTAGCAGAGTTTTGAATGCTTAACACTTTTTGAAGGATTTCAGAATGTCAGGCCCTGACTGACAGCTTCACTTGGTGACTTCCTTGCTTGTGGGTATATGACAGTTTGACAGCCATCCTTAGGGTTCATTTAATAATTTTATGCAAGTCTCCTTACAGAACAACATTAATGACCATTTTTCATTATATGCACATCAGCAACAAACTTAAGCTGCCACATTGCATTCCATTCTAACTCCTCCGCTTACTAGCTCCAGGCACTTTTGTACATTTGCCCTCCCTTCTTCTTTAGCCAAAAAAAGTAGATTTAGAATAACATATTCACACAAAAAGGTAACAGATTGAAAACCAATGTTTACATGGTTTCTTAGGGAATTAAAACATCATCAAAGGTTTAAAAAAATGATCAGATATTTATAGTGATCTGAGAGAGTTTATCTGGAAATAGTCTTTTAAAGGAAAACAAAGGAAAGGAAACAAAAGGAGAGTAAGAAAGAAAAGTTTTAAATTCTAAATAAAACTTTTATATATAATCATGACAGTTAATACTATTGTTATTATTATTATTGTCACAGTTACTATGAATTATTCTCCAGCATGTTGAAAACATGCATCTATCCCCAGAGCTGCTTAAATTCAGACAAATACTTTTTTTTTTTTTCATTAGGGCAGGTATGTCCTGTTTCTTAATAGTTGCACAGTCTTGCAGCAACTGCCATTGATGTGGAATAGAACATGTGATCTATAGAGTCATTAAGTAGTCAACCTGCTCTTGAAATGTTCGTTAACAATTATGAGGTTCAGAGTATGGAAACCTTACATCCATTCTTCCTGGATAACACAGTGACATTGTCTTTTCCTGTGACTCACTTATCTTCTCTCTGCAAATTCCTTGCCGTTTTTATTACAGCTCTTGAGAAAGGCAGACTGTAATTTAAAGACTCAAAGAGGCTTAAGCACTAAATCATAGATCTGTCTAAGCTACTGTCTAGTCTGATGAGAGGGGAGAGACCAGAGTAGCTAATGTTTTAATATTTCTTTGGCCATTCTGAAAAAAATAGACAAATTAAAACTTTCAATAAAGCAAAATTTGAAAGCAAAAATATTCCTACCCTATAGGCTACATACTCTTGAAAAAATATCTTTTCAAATGGACATATCTGCTCTTTATCAACAGTATATCAAGCATACAAAAAGGTTAACCCAGAGTGACCTAATAACAGCCTCTTGTTCCTGTTTGCTTAAGAACAAAGTACTTAATCAGTATTGGAGTTTCGTCAATGAAACTCTTTAAAAAAAAAAAAAAAAGAAGTATGTTTTTCTGGCCACAAAAAAGATCCAACTATTTTCCTTTGTCATAGATGTGATTTAGTTCCTACATTCTGGTCCACAGAATTTCTGTTTCTGTGATCTGCTCAGGTGGTCTGGATGCAGTGTTGAAAGTCACAGCATGAATCACTATCCAGAAAATGTCAGATGTGCATAAAGTGATGCATTAGCAAAGCTGTTGGAAGTTTCCACAAGAAATTGAGGGAAAAATGATAGGGTAATTTGCATTTTTGGTGGTTAAGTAGTGCTTTGGAGAATTCAATATTAACTTTGGCTTCTTCAAACACTTCCTATGTGGCCCCAGAGTAATTGTGACAGGCAAACTGTCATTTCATGAACTGCCTCTTTTGAGAAAAGCAGTTGAAGAAACATGCTTTTAAAAATTATTATTTATCAAGTGTTGAACAATTATAGCTACAAATGAATTTGGTGAAAATTCTCACCATTACTGTGATGGGGGCAATGATCAAGAGAATCAAATGATCTACTCGAGACATGCTTTGCTGTTTCACTGACCATTGCAAAAGCAGTTCAAGTGTCATACACATACAGTCAAGTGGCATACACATAAATTAATACAGCAGATGATAAAAATAAATCCACTGTTTGTGGTTGTCAAGATCATTCTCTTAGCAAAAAGACAACATTAGCCTCTGCTTACACTTATTTGAATGGCACAGAAGGCATATATCTTACTCAGGTCCCCTCTCTGTTCTCAAAGAAGCTTAATATTTGTTATAGCCCACAGAATACAGAATACGCTGAGTTGGAAG
The DNA here is from genome assembly GCA_035583185.1 of Anabacerthia variegaticeps. Lineage (NCBI taxonomy): Eukaryota > Metazoa > Chordata > Aves > Passeriformes > Furnariidae > Anabacerthia > Anabacerthia variegaticeps. The sequence goes on from JAWWEW010000078.1 coordinate 95,446,842, forward strand.
AAAAATGGAGTTGGTTGCATTTTACAGGTCTTTGAGTGGGAAGCCAGTGATAGTGGTTCTTGATAAAAATTTGATGAATAGTCTTTGTGGTGAAGGCACTATCTGAATGTGAACAAAGTACAGCAATGCTGATTCATTCCATTTTCTATCAGGGCAGATCACCACTAGCTATCATTATGCTGAATGGTCCTATATAATCAGAAATAGATATAAGAATTTGGGACGAAGAAAAATATTTTTATGCCACCATTTCTGAAAGAGACTTTCTACCCTCTGTTCCATCCCTTGTTGACTTTCATGGAGAAAATAAATCGTGTGAAAATAATAGATTATGCAGACTATTCATTATTATCATCACACTTTCAGGGCTTCGCTGACAACTTGCATCTTGTGATTATGTTGTGTGGAGGTAAAAACATCTGCTGAATTAATGACAAATCTGTCAGTGCCTTTATCCACTGCCCTGTTTAAAATGATTAAACTCATCGAGTGTTTGCTTAATCTATTTTTCTTTTTCATATACCATGCTCACTGCCTGGGGTAAACCCATCTAATAATTTTCAACTGAATAAAACCATAACTCATGACCCAATAAATTATTAAAAAACCCTGCATTGCATCAGATTCATCATTCATCTTACCATAGTGGCAGAAAGCCTACAGAATTCCTTAACAGTTCTTGCTGTGATAAATAGTTCTATTAAAATTTATGAATACAGTGGTATATATTAACACATATTTTGTTACTGAATTATCTGCCATACCTTTTTGTTTTTTTCATGTACCAACATGTTGCATTAATAATTTCATTGGTCTGGAAAACTCACAGTCAGTTATAATTTTTTTTTTTTTTTAATTTTTTAGCTTAACCCTGAGATCCCTTCAAAAATGTGGTAACATTCATGTTCTACATTGCTTTTACCCATGTTGTCATTCAAATTCTTAAGAATTGTTAACCTCTATGTCCATCTGAAGTGACTCATTGCAAAAGAAAATTAGAATTTTCTTGACACACAATAGAAAGAATAAATAATGATTAAGTAAGCAGCCCATAAAAATGCCTCACAAAGTAAATTAGGAAGTATCTGTTTCATTATACACACACATTAAAAATGAATGACTTCTAAATGTGAAAGTTGTTCATTAAATTTTGGGAATTTGAACAATTAAATGGTGGCTACTCCATAGAGATGGCAAATGTTTCTGTATCCATTATTTTCTCAATAGAAAAGCAAAGTTTTTACAAAAAAGCAAACACAGAGGGATCAGTTTTGTCACTCTAATTAACATAGAAGTCATCTTCATTATGGACTTTCAGGAGTGAAAAGGAATGATGAAAAAAGGGAGCAAAAGGAAAAATCAATGATCATTTTCCTATTGTAGGTCACCTAATAAAATTCATTTGTACCTGGGAATGTTAAAACTTACTGCTATTCCTTGCACTATTTTTAGACCGTCAACTTAGAAGTGTGTGGAGTGAATGTGAGTGTGAATGTGAACTTTTTTCTACCCCATATTCTTTTGATTTTATTAAATCATAGGATGGTTTGGGTTGCAAAGAACCTTAAATATCATCTAGTTCCAATCCCTTTGCCATGGGCAGGGATGTCACCCACTAGATCAGGTTGCTCAGGGCTCTGTCTAACCTGGCCTTGAACACTACCAGGGATAGGGCATCCACAACTTCTCTGGGCAACCTGTTCCAGTACTTTACCATATCCTGAGTAAATTAATACATCACTACAAGTGATATTGTCTGTCATGCAAAATTCTCAGAGATATTTTCATAGTAGATTGAAAAGTAAGATACTGGTGTTTTTTTAAATCATTTTGGTCTCTGTGTTCTTTCATTTGAAATAACAATCTTGTTTCTCAATAGGAAATAAAAAAAAAAAAAAAAAAAGGATATCCATCCCTTCCTATTTTCCTTTTCAAGAAGAAGCAACTCTACTTTGGAGACAGCCCTTCTTCCAAGGGAAGGAATATGAGAGGCATCATTAGTCTCATAACCCTTCACTTGAGCTAGACTGAGGAATAGTTAGTTTACACCATGAAATTGCCTTGCATAGCATCTGAACCTGTACAAGTCCCTGAGGTTGGACTCCATGCTCATCAGAATAATGACGGAAAAACTATCCAGTAGATACAGAGTTATTCTCTTCCTACTTGTTTTTGCATTTATTTCTTCCTGGAACATACTTTCACAGCATGATAAAAAGATATAACCCAAAAATATTACTTCAGTCAAAGACACGTTTCAGTCCAGGATAGATATTTTATGCAGATAATCTTACTTTATGAGGAACCTCCCCTGCCTGTACACCAGGTTTTGACTTGGTCACAAAGCCACAAAGACTCTTTTAAAAAATTATTTCACATGAACCCGAAAGATATTTTTTTTAGAAAAGCCTTTTTAAATCATGGCACTTAAATACTCATAAAATTATAATGTCATTTATTAGAGTGCAAAAAAATAAATAAAACTGGTTTTGGGTAATGCACATTGACCATTCATGATATTAACGATGCAGAAATGCTCCGTTATGTTTTTAAACCAGCTAAAATGAGTAAACACAGTAATATTTTTAACATGGTGTGTCTAGGAAAGAAAATATCTTAAGTATTTTTTATCAAGGAGAACCTTAACAACAGAGCCAGACTTGATGACGGAAGGATGACACAGGAATTCAGATTTATATGTTCTATATTTGGATGCTCACTCCAGCCCCCAAAAGACAATTGCAGGTCCTCAAAACGGCTGCATCTCCCAGGGTCTGAAAGCCAGAGAGCTGACAGTGTGGGCCAAGGAGCAGTCTTTGTCGCTTTAGCATAGGGTGACAGGAGCCAAGTCACTTCTGCTCCTGTTGAACCATCACTGTGTTTAGTCTACAACCACTTTTTAATCTACACAGTTGTAAAGATCTCCCACTGGTGTTCCACGCCCTCCCAGAGGAAACACTACTTATTTGCCTGTGGTCAGGAGGATTCAGTATCTGCAGCAGGGACCTTCAAAATGCACAGTTCATGTATAATATAGCATTTAAGACATATGCCTTTTTTCAAGGGGTGTAGGCAGAAAAAAACTCAAGAAATAATTACCTGATTGTGACTGGGTGTTCTCTGAACTCATCACCTTATCAAAAAGCAACTTTTACCTGCAATGTTCCAGAGCAGGAGTAACAAATTACAGGAGCAGTACAGAGGAGCTCTGATACAAAGTCTTAGGGATTTATGACTCTGCCTTGCCCTTTCCACCTCCTCCCCCTGAGATTACTTACATTTTTCCATATAAATGATCAGTTATTAACTATTTTCCTTTCTGTCTCCAGAAGCGTCCTTCACCTTCTCTGCCAGAAGCGTGCATAGAAGAATGATAAAGATAATAATCTGATTGTTTTAGAAAAAGCTTTAATATCATTAAAAATACTTAGATGTGGGTATGCTGGCACTCAAGTGGCCTGTGCTATGCAAGGAGGCCCCAGCTCTGCCATATAAACCCCAATCTGAATCTGCCAGAAGGACATCACTTAAAACTCAAGAAAAGAACAGTTGTGCTTGTCCCTCCAGGGATGATTCTGCTAACAAGAGAGCTGTCAGTTCAGACTGGATCTCAGCTAAGTGATTGCTGAAGAAACTGAAAAACTGCTCTCAAGGAAATCCTCTCTGCTCAGACACCAGATATGAACAATATAGATTAACCTGTTTGCTATCTCCACCAATGTGTCTGCAAAACACTGATGTCTTGCAGCAGTAGAAAGGGAGCTGAATGAGTCTGTTGTTAAACATGTTTTATTTAATCCTGCTTCACCTTTCTTTTGCCACTTACAGATGAGCACTGCCATTCTTTGTGTAGCCATTCAGCTTCCCTTCAACCTGCCAACTTACTCAGAGGTTTGTTTGTGTAGCACAGCCATTCTGGCCTGGGGGTGATTTCACAATGCTCCTGCTGAGGAAATTAGAGAAGATAAGCCTGTAACATCCTGTGCATCTTCAGAGTGACAGCTTAAACAAAAGTGTGGATTCAGTAGGCCAGCAGAAGTAGAATAAGGTCAACACACCCTAGTTCCAATGCCAGGCTGCCCCATTAAACAGATATGAATCATTTAGGCTTTAAAAAAGGGGGGAAACATTGCTTTCCATCTATAATTTTCTGGTGTTAACAGGTAGGTATGGTTTGGGGACATATATCAACAACACAGAAATTGCAATGAGGCAAATACTTTCAATTCATCTCACTTCAGAAATTTTATCTTAATTTTGTTTACTAAATATTTTGTAGGGAAAAAATGCATGCAGATTAAAAAAAAATTAAACAGCCTTTATTTGAAAGATAATTATCTAAATGTGGCATTAAATGGACAAGTTGGTATAACTGCATTCATGCCAGATCTTAAGCTGGTAGGGATTGGCAGAAATCCCTGAACTTCAGTATACATTTATACTTTGACAGTTTTACACTCTTGGTTTCAGCATGCAGAAGAGCAATATCTGTTGCTTCATTAAAGCATTTTATTGTTTGCAGCTAGTTTTCTCTAGTTTACAGAGAACAACCGAAAGTCTACAATGTTTCTATATTCAAGGTTCTGGAGTCCGACTAAATCCCTGAACCTCAAGTCTGGACTCTTTTGTAGGTTTCATGCCAGCCTGAGGTGTGAAGTGGGAAAGTAATTTTGAAATAGGAAGATTTTAAGCTCTTTGGATCTGTACTTGATTATATTGTAATTATCAGTTAAGAAATCTATATAATAAATTTTATCAATATACAAAAAATTTTGCAAGAAAAAATGTATATATGGTGTGTCCTTTTAATTAGGCAGTTAGTTGTTAATGTTGCAAAGAAACATGACTCTTACAATAAAAAGTATGCCCCATTAAGAGCCCCCAAAAAAACAAACAAAACCCAAATAACTAAAGATATATTTTATTGTTTTGTGTTTTTTATTTTTGTTTTTGTTTTTTTTGTTTTGTTTCACAGGTAAAACATCACCAAAAAAACCTTTGCAGTTACCAAGCACCAAGGATACTAAGGAAATCCCTTTTTGGATACAAAATATTGATATCTGATTCTGCACCTGTTATTTCAGAAATAGCAGAGATCACAGAGGCAAGTCAGAGCTGTGGAGGAGTGGAGAACTGCTTCAGTAGTGTAATGGGTTGATCCCAGTTGAACACCAGGTACCCGTCAAAGTCGCTCTGTCATTCCCCTCTGCAAATGGACAGAGGAGTGAAAATGTAATGAAGGTTCGTGAGTTGAGATAAGGATTGGGAGAGATCACTCTCCTATCACAGTCATGGTAATAGACTTGAACAAAACAGACTTCAATTATGGATATTCCTTAAATACATTACTAACAGAATCAGAGCAAGATAATGAGAAGTAAAATAAAACTTAAAAAGACTTTCTCTATGTCCCTCTCTCCTTCTCAAATTCTACCTCCTTCCCCCCGCCAGCGGCACAGGGAGACAAGGAATGGGGGTTACAGTCATTTCATCCCACGTTGTTTCTGCCACTGCTCAGAGAGAGGAGTCCTTCCCCTGCTCCAGTGTGGGATCCCTCCCATAGGAGACAGTCTCTCATAAACCTCTGCAGCATGAGTTCATCCCAAGGGCAACAGCTCTTCACAAACTGCTGCAATATGGATCTCTTTTTCACAGGTTGCAGTTCTTCAGGCACAGGGCCAAAAGTGTTACCAGAAAAACCTTCTCCAGAATGGGATTCTCTCTCCACAGGTCAGCAGATCCCTTCCAGGACCCTGCTCCAGCCTGGACTTCCCCCAGGGTCACAGCCTTCTCTGGGCATCCACCTTCTCCAGCAATGGTCTTCTCCATGGGCTGCAGGTGGATCTCTGCATTCCCGTGATCCTCTATGGGCTGCAGGGTTGACAGTCTGCTCTGCCATGGTCTTCACCACAGGCTGCAACCTCATCTCTGGCGCCTTGAGCATCTCCGCCCCCTCCTTCTCTATGGACAAATATGGTATTCACATAGCTGTTCATATGTTCTTATTACTCTCTTCTCTGGCTGCAATTTCATCTGCCCAATAAGATTTTCTTTCCTTCTTAAATATGTTATCACAGAGGTGTTACTGTCATTCTGGATTGGCTCAGCCTTGGCCAGCAGCAGGTCCATCCTGGAGCTGGCTGGCATTGGCTCTACCAGGTATGGGAAAACTTTTAGCAGCTTCTCACAGAAACCACTCCTGTGGCCCCACAACTAACAAAACCTGGCCACACAAACCCAATGCAAGCAGCCCAGTAAACAATATCATAGGCAAAGTTCCACAAGCCAATGCAAGTAACAAGTTGAAATCAAGTAGGTGAGCCACAGCTGGCCTCCTGAGACTTCCAATATCGGCCAAAAATGAAACTCTTAGAAATATCTTAGTACTATTTTTCAAAATTATATGTTCATTTGCATGTTTTCATACTTTTTCTTTAAAAAATTTCTTTGTTTTTATGATTGTCAGGTGTAATTAACCTCATTCTGGAGACATGTTGTTCTAATATTGTTCTTGTAAAATTAATATAACATCTCTGATTGTTGCACAGATCAGAAACATTGTCTGCTTAGGCAGATATTTGTCATGTTATCTATATGAGAAATAAAACTCCCAATAATCAAGAAAACAAAGTAGGCCTGGTTTATTTTCTGAAGTACGCTACAGTGTACTTTCTTTTGGCACACTATGTCACTACTAATGATATCAAAATCATTTTAGTAATGTAATAATCTAAAGAATCTGTTTTTCTTTATCATAATAACCCTCAATCAAAGCAACTTTAATCCTATTTTGGGTACACAGAAGGATCTTAACTGCTTGTAGAAAGGCAAGATACAGACTGGCATTAGGTACATTTGAAACTAATGTAATAATGGGACTAAAATTGTCATCTTCCTTAAACTATGAGTTTGGAAACTCTACTGCTTAGAAATATTGCATAACAGCTCAACATTGTTTAGAATATAGATTTTGAGAAGGGCTCATATTTGTGATCTTTTCAAAGTATGCAAGTCCACTGTGGCCCTATGAAATCTGAAGTCTATGAAAAGAATAATAAAGTGGATTGAAAGCATTATCCTCTATCTATGGTCATATTCTTGTTAAGTTTAACATGGGGAAAAATCAAGAAATATGTTTCTCACCTTTAAGGGAGCTGACCTACAATCCCGTAAAGCAATTACTCTGATATATTTAGCAGAACATTGTGCTTACAGACTTACAAGATCCATTCAAAGTTATCAACTAGTTGGACTTTAACCAGAGCATAGTTAAAGAGGGAGGTGTAGGCAAAGAGTTTAATATTTCAGTGGTTTTACATCCTAGTCTCTTGGGAAAAGAACAGAAGCTAAATTATCTCTTCTGTCTGTGTCCCAAGACTACAAAATGTTGGAATTTGAATTACTAGATGTAAATATCACATCAGACATTTAAGGAGATAACAGATGAATGGAAGGGAAAAAAAAGCAAAAACCAACAACAACCAAAAACCAAACCAAAACCCAAAAGCAAACAAAACCCAATGGAATTTTGAATGAAATAGAGTAGCTATATAAATATATATATATATCCTTTCAAGGAAGAGAGAAGTGAAGGTAAAGGTACTAGGATTCTATGACACTTAGGCATTAATAAAACCCAAGCACTTAGCACGAATAAAACAGAAGGCAGTTTTAAATCTCTTTAGGGAAGAATAGTAAAGAAGTATAGTTGTAAAAATATTCTATAAACTCCTATTTGTGACAGAAAACTGAAATATTATAAGAAATATTAATAGTCCTGAGAGGTCTCCTTAATATGGTAGACTTTAGCTTCTGAAGACACACATTGCAGAAGAAATGCTACTAATAAAAATAGTACTGAATGTGATAAGAGGCAAACTTACTCTCCAAATTTGCATAGAATCAAAGAGGATGTCACAAGGGAATGGAATTGGAGAAACTGTGGTTTAGTGGAAGCATTAGAGAAAGGGTGGGAAACTGATCAAAGAAAAAACTTCAGTTTTTCTGGGATGTGCTAGAAAAGGAAATAACCAAGAAGCAGAAAGATTACAGACAGTTTCACAACAATCTATACTAAACTAGAACTTTTACAATATTTTAATCAGTGAGACAGGTGCATAAAGTATGTGTGTGCTAACAAATTTAGTTGGTCATATGTATTTTGGGATAATTGTTAAAACACAAATTGTTTAAAACATAAAAAAGATGGGGTACAAGTTCAGCGGTATAAAATTCAATGTCAGTATTTGAAAACAGTAACATAAACCTCTACTATGAGTTTATATCTCAGAACAGTCTAAAATTTGAGTATACTACTTCATCAGAGAAGTGATGAACAAGTGTCTTTACATTGTACAGTTCAGTAATGGAACAATATATACAATCTGACTCAAGTATGGAAGGAGGTTATGATAACTTTTTTTGTCTATTCAGGCAAGCAAACTGCATTGATACTTTCTTTTAAAAGCAATGAAATATTCTGTTTTCTTCAGGCTGCTGGAAAACAGCTGATTTTAGAGACATTTTGTTATACCAGTTTGCAATTCCTTTCTCCCTAGCTGAATAGTCAAGACTATATCCTATTATACTTCCTCATCACACTGATGAAATTCATACAGTTTTGCCACCTTTGGTCTTTGTCTATGACTCTTTCTATATGGGTATGCCTTTTTTATTGTTTGTTTTTTTTTCTCTGTGTTTCGTTCTGTAGCAATAAAACAGGATGTGCAAGCCAACTGCAAAAAAAAATAACTATGTTCTCAATGCTACCTATCTCTTTATTCCTTTTCTCAGCTTTCATTTTAGCCCAAAGATTTTATATTTTTTGCAAGAACAGTAAATATAAGCACCTCTCCAGTGGCATACTGACTTCTGTACGTGTAAGAAATTGTACAGACACAAACACACAAGTCGTTCCAGTGTAATTTGTGTATTAGTTCACCCAATGGAAATTATTCTTAATGCAATGTTAGCCAGTAGGAAGCTGATTTGCCACACTGGTTGATCAAGGCCTTCATTGGGAGATATTAAGACAATGCAATATGCAAAAGTAACTAATGAAAAAGGAACCTTAGCTTTTTTTTTTTTTCCTTAGCCCATAACACTTCCAAAGATATTGAAGGGTAGGAAAGCTAATAATAAATGAAAAAGTTGTTTAACTTCAGGCAGTGTATGACTCTCACTATTCCTTATATTTAATCTGAATAATTAAGCTACTTTTTTCTCCCCTCCATCTTTGTGCCCTGGCCTGGTTATTGCTGAAATATGAGAAATATAAGTATGAAAACAAACATCATTGGAGCTTACAGGGAATAAAGAATATGCAGCCAGACTCTTCTTGTGGTATCTAGTCACAGGATGAGAGACAACAGGAACTTAAATACAGAAAATGCTATTTAAACATAAGAAATAAACCCCCCAAATCCCAACCGTTTTTACTGTGATTGTGATCAAACACCGTAGCAACTAGAGAGCTTGTGGAGTTTCCATCCTAGGAAATATTCACAACTCAATTGCATGTGGCCTTAAGGAGCCTCCTGTCCTTATTTTGAGGAGGGAGATTGGACTAGGTGATCTCTGAAGGTACTTTCTAGTCTCAGGACTTCTGTGATGGTGCGTTCAGGATTGTTTTGCCTGAACCAGTGAAAATTGCCAAGCTTTGCTTCTGTATTTTATTCTCCTTAATTAATTTCTCTTTCCTGTTACTTTTGCTAATGAAGCATAGTAGCTGGCATGAGTTTCTGAAAAAAGATATTAATCGTGTGGCATGTGGTATTATATTTAAAAAGACAAATGACACAATGTAAATAATCTCTAGCTTATTAGCTAGTTCCTAATAACATTTATCCAGAATCCTGACAAGCTGTAAGTTATAATTTGTTGTTGAAAATCATAATAAAAAATGCTGTATCATAAATAAGTCTGTGAGTTATTTATAACAAATATTTTACTGGAATTAAACTTCTTTGTAACTGGGGGAAAAAACAAAAAAAGCGGGGAAAGAAATGACAATGCTTAATAATCATTCTAGTTTAATAAATGTTAGAGCCCTGAATTGGATAAAATAAGTTTTTCAGTTTCCTTATGAGATTCTACATAGAGGAATATTTTGACTGCATTTCATTTACAGGCACAGACAGTCCTGAAGTGTCTCATTTTGCATGTCAACTCAGCTGATTATCCACCCACACTTCATTAATTCTGCCGTATAATGTCACTTTTATGATTTTGCTTAAAGTAATAGCTATGATTGGTTAACAAGAGAAAATGGTGCTTTTCACCTCTGTTAATTATATTCTTTGCTTTGAAAACAGACAGGAATATTTTACTATAATATTGAGCTCAGTAACTTATATAAAGCAACATGTATAAATTGCATGCAAGATTCTAGATACAAATGGTAAATGCACAATATTTATTTTTATAGTTAACTTATTTTTTAAACCAAGGGAGATGTTCATTTTCAGACTACATTAGTCTCATTTATCTCCATGATGTCCTTAATGTTATAAGATGTTACAGCAACATTACCAGCTCCTGCAGGCCTGTATCAGCCTGTAGCTACTCAGGCACATTATTAGATTGTCAACATAATTCAGACATCTCATATAAAAAGAGCCAGCCCACTGGCTCCAGTTCTTTGTAAATGTATTTGCCTGATTTAATATCTTTAAGTGTATTGAGTGTTCTTTTTGATTTTGGTTACACAGACACTAGTTAGAGAATCTTGTTTAATGCTGCTAAAAGTATTAAGAAAGATAGCAGTTAATACAAACTCCTGCTGTTGTCACATACTGTGCTACTCTGGTAAATCACAGCATAATACCTGGATGAAGAAGAAAAGTCATAGAACATTTCTGAAAAAAAAAAAAAAAAAAGAAAATAGAGAACTATTTTGAGATTACTTTTCCTAACTCTCTTTAGGGCATTCTGATTTTTTGGAGAAAGCTACTCCCTCCAGGAAAGTTACCACTATCAGGAAAGTTACCAGAAAAGTTACCTTTTTTTTTTTTTTTTGTTTTAACCTTCTAGCTAATTTGTGCTTTAAAAAAGATGTTTGAAAGAAAGAAAATTCAGAATAAACTTGGTGGTGAATGAGAAGCCAGGTAAAAAGTGTTTTTTTTCAAAGTGTCTTTTATATACTTTTCAAATAAGTCACTGACCCCCACTCTGTATAAATAGGACAAGCATTCAATTATTCTGTTACTTTTGTTTTTGTGGGTTTTTTTGTGTTTTATTTTTATTTTATTTTTTATTTATGCACTGAAGTACAGAAAGCATTAACCACTAAAGTCCAAACCCAAGAACGATTATCAGTAAGACCTTTTATATAACCACATGGAGCAAAGCCAAGCCATCTCTAAGGCAAAGCAATGTAACTCATTGGAATTATGTGCATTTTCCATTCTTAAACCTTCTCACTAACTCAAAGATAATGCTAAACACAGAAAACACAATAAGTCAGCAAACTTCAGTAACTCATTTACAAAATTATTATTCTTGTGATTTGCTGTGTATGCATACACATACATACACAACTGCATATATTACACATAAGATGTATGAAATGCTGTTGTTAAATTTTCTCATTACCTTTTTGCGGTCATTGTAACAGCTTTTGGAAGCAAGTTATTGCAAGAGTGGAAACCTATTAGGGATGTCTGAATATTTGTGTATTTTGCCTAAAATATGTGAACTTGCTATATAAAAGGCAAAACTGTATACAAATTGGCTACATGTTATATATTAGGCAGAACTATATACAAATTAATCATATAAGGAAGGCACTTACCTTCCAAACCTCTTTACCAACTACTATTATGAATAGATCGATCATGGAACAGACCTGAGAGGATACTCTAAATCCATCTAGCTTTAGCATCTGGAACTGAAGTCAGTGAGTTAATAAATGAGCTAGTTTCAGGAGAAGAAGAATGTGCCCAGAATCTTAAAAACATTGAATAGGTGCTAAGTGTAACTGGATAAGACAAAGCAAAATTCTTTAAAAAAAAAAAAAAAGAAATATTTTGTGGGCATTAATAAAATTCACTGGATTTTCATAAGTTTTCATGCAATCTAGATGCAAAGTGGATAGAAAAAACAAAGAAAAAACAACCTACCAAACAAAAAAATCAGCCTAAAAATTTAGTAATAGTGACGTAGATGTTTTGGCTAGTTTTCTGAACCTGTAGAATGCTGTTCATGTATCATATTGTGAGCAGCTTTTTGTTTGTTGGGATTTTTGGAGTGGAAGTGGGATCATGACAGCATTCATTCAAAATCTTGGTAACTTAAAAATGTCTTTACTACTGATGCTGATATCGCAACCCCTGCCGAAGTCACATCTACTATCACATGCTTTTTGCCTACATCTACCAAAAGCTGACATTAATGGTGTTAACATTGGTAGTAGAAATAAATAAGTTTGCAAAGACTCTGGTTTACTGAAGCCATTAAGTATATTATTATTCCTTAAAACTCAGAAACTTTTCATTTAAATGACAGAGGAAATATAGAAGTGAGGAAGAAGGAACAGAGGGAAGGAAGGAGGGGGTAAGGAAAAAGATCACGTGTTTATGGTTTTGTAACCTCATTCCATATCATTGTGCTGATTTGTAACGAGCTATCACCGAGCTGTTAATTAACTTCCTGTTTTATTGGTGACATTTACTGTTAAAGGAGAGAATTTCACATTTTTTTTCTAATGATGCATTTTCTCCTAAAGTTGAGTGAAGTATTGACAGATGTTAATATACGTGTGAAGTTCCAATCTTTTTCATAGTAGAATATCTGCAGATGGGGGTAGAATTCTCTGTGTGTCCATTTTTACTTGTTATCTGTATCTTTGGTCAGCTTTTCTTTTGGTTTACTTACATTGATTTTCTTTTCAAAACCAGTAACAAGAAAAAAATTTGTTAATGTTGTCCATTTCAGGAGCCAAATATACCATTTGATCCAAGCTGATCCAGGTGGTTTATGCTGTAGTATTTATTTTTCCTTTGTTTGAAACTGAAATATTACAACATTTTACTTTGTATGTTTACCCCCAGTTCCACTCCCCCTCCAAAAAAAAAAAAAAAAGAAACCTTTTTCACAGTCATCAGTGTATTATCGTCACACCTATGGCAAAAAGGAGAAAGTAGTTTTCCTGTCTCTATTTTGTAATTTAATTTGATCAATTAAATTCATTGCTAAAATGGTTTGGTAAATCTAATGACCTAGACCTAGCTGCAGACACTTAAAACCAATGTGAAATTTTTTTTAGAGAATATCAGTGAAAAGTTATGTGAAGAAGAAAAGTCATAATTCGTAAATAGGAAGATAAACCAGGGTCAGTTGCAATAAGCATACTTTAAGGCTAATAGCAGTGTAACAGCTTGAACATATTCTCAGAAGCAGGTGTTTCAGCATGAGGTGACATTTATTTGGGAACCCATGAGCCAAGGGAATCATGTTGCTAGAAGTAATACACAAAAAAAGACTTTTTAGGAAGTATGAGATTATTAATACTTCAGATGAAGACAATAAAAGGTATGGATGTCAATTTGCACTTGCTTTTTTACATTACGTAAAGTGCTACTGATTCAACGTTAAGCCTTAAAATGTCATTTCTGAATGGATTGACTCAACAAAATCAAACTTGTGGGTCTTTGCCTTTCAAAGAAAATTTAAAAAACATACACATATCGCTAAGTGGGAAAAAAATACCTATAAAGCAATGTAAAGTGCAGCTATTGCAAACTGCATATCCTCCTGTGCAAACCATTCTGGTGACTGACTTCTCTGCAGGTACAAAGGAAACTACCTGTCAGGACTCTGTCCCTGGCTGATTAGTAGATCTAAAGTGATAAAGTTTTGCCAAAGGGGACATGTCCATCACTAAGGATGTGGAAGCTGCCTTTCACTGTGAAACTGCCTCATGTAGTACCAAAACTCTTAAAATAAAATTATTTTAATATCATCATTTCAATTTAGGCGAGTTTTCATCTTCCAATCAGATTTTTTCCTTCATACATGTAGTGGTGGTGGGGTGTACTGAAAGGTTAGTAAGTAAATCAGAAAAATCTACTCTTTACATGTATTATATTCTACAACCCAGAAGATGTAAAGTAGGCTACAGAGATAACAGCTGAAAATATTATAGAAAAGCCCTTATATCAATGAGAGAAGTATGTGTGATGAAAAGTTTTCTCCAGATAACACAAAAAGAGGTCCACCTGGCACTCTGCAAGATGTTGCCAATTACACTGACTTTTAAATATCATTTATAAATGAAAGTTTGACCTTCACATTTCTGCAATATTAATTAAGCTTTTCCCAGGGAGAGTGAGAGAAGATCAAATGCATAAAGGACATGGTAGCATTCTTATGAAGCTCAAAACTCATTATGAGATAGAAAGTATTTCTTTTTAGAAGGGAGGGTGACTGGTCATTGTTGTATCTGCATGAGAGAAAATTGATGGGTTTTGATGCTTTTGGGTCAGTTTGTTTCCTTTATGAAAGAACTGTTTTATCCAAACACATATTAGAAAATTCAATAACGAAATAAATTGGTCATAGAATATAATTTATGCTATGAAAGAAACGAATTAAATTACCTGGTGTTCTTTCCCATATATAGTGTCTGAGGGCCTGTTAATAAGTGGCATAGAAAGATTGATAAGTTCAGAACAGTAATTTATTACCTACTGAGAGATAAACAAGCATAAGGATCACTATTATTTTGGTTACTGTTAAAGTGTATTGGCAGTCCTGCATGAGTCTCCTTTGTAGAAATTTTTCACATGGCTCCCAATCTGACCTTGTGTACTGTTGCCATGCATGGGATCTTTCAAGTTAAAACAGTAATACCAAAAAAAATCTACATCAGATAGTCTGGTTCTATCCTTCCATACCTTTGGATAAAAGTTTGTGCAACCTTTATTTCAAAAGGAATGGCATTTTAAGATGGGAAGTAGATAATAACTTATGGATGAAGCTAAAAATGAAGCTCATAAAACTGGCTGGTGAGTTTCACTTCTCCATTAAATTTATGCACTCTTTTGCATTGATAGCTATTAATGACCCAGTGCATTCAAAAATTATCAGTCTTTTAATTAGTATACTTATTCCAGAATTTTTACTTCATCAGGTATTTTTTTTTTTTTATACTTGAACATCATACTTTTGTAGAGTGTTCTTTAAGAAATGTTGTGTCTTTCTTCCACAGTATTCTGTCACACATACTATAATTTTTTGATAAATGATAGTTATTTGTATTAATTCATACAGTAAATCTATATTTCAGAATAAATAATTGTAAGCTTTATTATCAATGACCAATATGAATCAAAGAATCATGTAATCATTGAATGGTTTGGGTTGGAAGGGGCCTCAAAGGTCATCTAGTTCCAGTCCCCATGCCTCAGGCAGGGGCAACTTTTGCTGGATCAGATTGCTCAGCACTCCATTCAAGGGTAAGAACAAATCTAATTAGAGAGCATACCCAGCATTATTAACAGAGTCTTAGCAAGAGAGAGGAGTGAGATGAAATCCTGACTTCTCAGTCTCTTCAGACGGTGAAAAAAACCTTCATTCTGGTGTTGTTAAATTTCCCATTTGAGGACTCTTTTTTATATTGGATGAGTTTTATATATCAAATTATAAAATGGTTTGCATTAAATTTGAGATTGTTCTACTCAAATTTTTAGGAGGTGAAATTAGGAATTACTCTAATTCATACTGTAATGGCTAAATAAGATTCAGCTAACAGAGCTAACATAAGATGCAAAATATTTTTTGCTGGCAACAAACATTCAATTCCCACAGATTATAGAGCTGCAAGTAAAAATAGTACTGTACGAGCAGCACAATATTCTAGTAATATGCCTGTTTTTACCAACTGTTATAGATGTTTAATGTATATGTATTTATTTACTCATTTTCTGTCTTAATTCATATTAATAAAATACTTTAAATTTCTTATTGCTGCTCCATGTGCTTCAACATTGACCAGAACAATAATGTTCTAAGAAAGTTGGGAAAACCACCCATCTACTAGTTCCCTGCCTTTTTCTACAGGGACTTAAGTGCATGTAGCTATTTTAGTTGTAGCTAAAACTTATCTATTAAGACTTTTATATAATTTTTTGAAGTTTAATATTCTTTAATGTGATTGTGTTCTGAAAAAAAAAGCTATTTTCCATTCAAATGAACTGTTCTACAATCAATGTCTAAGCCACATCAAATGAATAAAGAAAGACAAATTAGTCAAACCCATTAAATTTGAATCTACCCATCCTCTATTCTGGAGATCAAAATTGGCTCCAGAAGCTGTTAAACACCAAGAAAAATTACCATTTGTAAGCATTCAGTTCTTTTAATTGAGTTTGTATGAAGAAAAGTGCAACTTGTTTGTTTGTATTTTTATATTAGGAATTTAAAGTTAGGTTAATGTCCAATATAGTTATTTTTTTCCATAAAATTTCAGACCAGAATCCTACAGAAACCAGTATCTTTAAGTATAGGGTTGTTGCTAAAGTAAGGTAAGAATTCAGTTTCATTTTACTACCTACCCTTAGAATAGAATAATGTATATTTTAAGTCCTCTGGAGGTCATCTAGGCTAATTGCTCACTCACAAAACTAACTTAGAACGAATTACTAGGGCTGTGTTCAGACAGCTTCTGTCCAGGATGGAGACTCCACAGTCCGTGCCCTTTTTCTGGTGTTTGGTAATCTTCAGAGTTAAAAAAATAAAAATAGGAGAACTCTACTAGCAACTGATTTGAACTTCCCCTTCTGCAATATGTGCCTAGACCTTTTACTGTGTATCTTTTATCTGCCTTTGTCTTCTCTACAAATGCCCATTAGATAGGGGTAGACAATAATAAGGTTCTGCCTTCTCTTCAAACAGAAGTAGAAAAAGAACAGCTTAACCTCTATTTGTCTTTATGTGCTCCCATCTCTGCCCATCTCAGTGGTTTGCCACTGAGTTTCAGTATGTTAATGTCTTTGTTTTACTGTGGGGCTCAAAACTGGTCACAGTACTCTAGATGGAGTCTCTTAAAAGTGCTGAATAGAGGGAAAGAATGACTGGCTGAACTTGCTAAGAGCCCAGTGTGCAGTTAACCTTCTTTGACATAAGGATGTACAGCCAGCTCATGTTCAATTTCTTGATGAAAACTGACCAGTCCTTTCCTGCAAATCTGCTTTCCATCTAGTCAGTGCCTTTAAACATCACTTGGGTTTATTCCACTCCATATGGGGTATATGGAATTTTGTTTTGTTGAATGGAAGGAACTCAGCTCATTATTCTATCTTTCTGCGGTTCTGACCTCCAGAACATTGACTGGTCCCCTTAATTTTTGATGCGCAGAGAAAGCACATCTATTCTGTCCATTCACCTATGTTGTTAATCAGGATACCGGCAGTGTTGGCCCTGGTACCAGCCATTCAAGACTGTCCCTAGTAAACGGCTTCACAGTCAGTTATCCACGTGTACTGTTCTCTCTCTATTCACCAACCAGCTGTTCTCAAAAGCCTTTTGATCCCAATGTGCAGCAGGACTACATTTTCTTATCTTTCCCATTGCTTACAATCTGTTGTAGAAACTCTCACTGTCCTACACATTCTGTGTGAGTTGCAACTCTGAGCTTTTCCTTTCCTTACTCCAAACCTACCTACATGCTTAGACAATGTCTCTGTATTCCTTCTTGGTTGCTCATGCCTCATTCTACCTTCTGCATATTTCCTTTTTTTATTTGGGCTCAGTTGGGAGCTCTTTTTCCATCAATTCTGGCATTTTGCCATGGCTGTAACTCTCTGCAAGTTGAAACAGACTGTTCTTGTGTTTTAGGAGGTCAATTTGAATAACAAGTAGTTCTCCTGAGCCTCTTTGCCCTTCAGGGCAGTCTCCTGCAGGACCCTGCCAAGCAGCTTCTTAACAAGCCAATATCTGTTCTCCTCAAGTCCAGGGCTGTAATTCTACTATTAGTCTTGCTCACTTTTCTCAGCATTTTAAACTACACAGTCTTGAAGTTTCTTCTGCCAGCTTTGTATACAGCCTTCACAGCTCTGACTGATTCTTCCTAAATCATGGGTAACCAACAGGGGACAAGTGGTTTGTTGATCCTCTGTCTCATCAACATATTCCAGAAATCTGAATCACATCACTGTGTTGCCCTTTCAAACATTAACAATGTGGTTCAAGTCCCCTACCAGTACTAGTGGCTGTAATTATGATACTTCTTCCAATTGTAATAAGACTTGTTTATTTCCTTCTTGATCCATAACACCTACCATGATGTCTCCTGTTTTCATCTGCTTTTTGATCATTAGCCATAAGATCTCAGTTGACTCTTCACTTGTTTGGACACATTCAAACCACTCCTTTGCCTAGAGTGTAATCCCTCCATCCTGTCTTTTCTCTCTTTCATGAAAAGCCTGAATCAAACCATGGGAATCTTCATTCATAGAATTATGGAATTATTTAGATTGGGAAAGACTTTAATATCATGAAGTCCCACTGTTAACTCAGCACTGCCAAGTCCACCATTAAATCATGTCCTTAAGTGCCACATCTACACTTCTTTTATATAACTCCAAGGATTGTGACTCAACCACTTTCCTGGGCAGTCTGTTTTAATGCTTGATAACCCTTTCTGTGAAGAATTTTTTTCCCAAAATCCAATCTAAGCCTCTCCTTGTGCAACTTGGGGCCAGGGGATAGTGCTATTCCATCATATCTTTTTAATCTCAGTAAGATAATAGCTCTTCAACTGTGCACAGGCTTCTAAGCTCATCTTGTTTTTTCCCAGACTTCATGACTTTGCATATAGGCAAATGTGACACTCCCTTAGGGATGCAGCTTTCACAGAAAGAGCAGGAGAACTTTCTGCATTATGCTAAGTCCCGAGGAGTACCTTACTTTTTTTCTCCATGTCTCTTGTGTTGCTATTACCATCCTCAGATTAATCTATTTTAAAGCCCTCCTCAGTAAATTAGCAAGTCTGTTGGGGAAAAAAGAGAAAAAAAAGAAAAAAAAAAAAAAAGAAGCTAAAAAAGAGGCAAAGAAGAAAACAGTGGTCTTGATCCACTTGGTATCTTAGGTCTTCTCGCCAGTTGTCCTTATTTTCAGAACTCATTCCATACTCTTAAAATATGAGGTCCTGCTTCAGCACCAGCCGTGCAGCCAGGATTTTCCTGCAGTACACTTTTAACTAAGCTTTTCTCTTTACCAGCAAGACCAAGAACACAGCCTGCATTCTCTTCATTATCATCCCAAGGCTCTTGGTATCACTCATGATAAGCAAAAGGTCTTCCCAATAGTAGCATTTGTCTCACTATGGATGAGCAACAAAGGATAATAGCTTGGAAACTGAATGAGCCTTAGCAGTTTCTCTGCAACTTTCTAGACCTGAGCCCCTAGCAAGCAACAAATATGCCAAGACAACAAATCAGTTATGTTTCCATCCCCTGCAGATGATAGTCTCCAAATGCCAGCAGCCACTGCTTATATTTGGGGCCAATCAATTACACAGAAATGCTATGGCTATGTATAGATATAGTTATGCATTGTTTGCAACTGTGGTGACATTTTTAGTAAAGAGAACAGGAAATCAGGAGTCATGGCCCATTACTTAGAATTTATAACTTTCAGAACTTTTTATAGTTTAAGGGTTTTTTTACTTAAATTTGTTACCTTACTGTGCATTTCCAAGGAGACAAAACACTCAAGTAGTATAGAGCTGTGGGAACTGCCCTTCTTTGAGTTATTTAGTTGCTGTTGGAGAGCTGCTAGTGCTGCTATCTCCTTTTAGTGAGTTGAATTTGTCTACTGTGTCTCCTAGTAGGTAGGCACAAGATAAGTTTCTGCTTCACAGAAAACACTGCAATAATTTGACTCTTTTATTGGAAGTCCCTGCAGAGATACTATGAAATGAAAGAACTCAGAGGAAGAACTATCCCCTCATCTTCCTTGAATCAGTCCTTCAGGTCTGGGAAGCAGGTTGGAAGCACCAGGAGGACTTTTTTATCCTCGGGCATATGCTGCATCTCTTCAGTAACAGAAATAACTTTTGTGTACTCTTTTAATTCTTCCTATAGAGACTTAGCTATTGTTGAAGGCAGTATATTGCAATGTTGTCCAGTAAAAGCACCCCAACCTGGAAAAATATTTGTTATCTTTAGTTTACTGTTGACCTATTCCTTCTTCATTTGACCAGATTTCTGTTAGAGCTTCAGCCTGAGGAAAATTATTTTTCCAGTTCACTACTATTTAAAGTTCTGGGTGAACCTGTCTATATCTGCTGCCATTTTCATTCATCCATACCTAGCTCTTGATTTCCTCTAATTCCTGAACTCATCCAGAGAAATGAAATGAAATTGATGTCTTGGACAGGGACAAGGGGATGCCTTCACTGTCTCTCTCACCTCTCTTCAGTCTCCATCCAATTTCTTTCTCCTGTCCACTCTCTGGAATTAATGATTCATATGTCAAAAAGAGGACTCAGAGAAGTGTGTAGCACAAACAAGAATTCTAATACTTATATTTTTATAAACTTTTAAATATTTTAATCTTCAAAAATTTCAGAAGAAAAAAAAAAAAAAAAAAGCCCAGGCATTTCTTACTAAAGCCCCCACCCCCCAAAAAAAACCCACAAAAACAAACCCCCAAACTTAACAAAGAAAATAAATAAAAAAAACCCACCTTATTAAAGAGAAAGTATTTGAAAAATATGGGAGAGCCATCATGTGAGGATGTAACACTTAAAAGTAGAACTGTTAAGCTAAACCAATAAAGATTTCTAATTTTAAAAGTGAATCTTACTGAGGAATTTCTAGATTAATCTAGATAGAAAAAGTGTTTTGGGGAAAAAAAGCTCAAGGTTCTTTTAACATATTTTTTTTTTTTCATTTGTGCTCTGGAAAATTTACTTTTAGTAGATATAAAGAGATTTCAATGTGGGAGATTTGCTATGCAGACAAGTGGAAATTGAAGTACTTGGCTGAACTAGTCCCTAGTAAAAGGTCTGAACAGCAAATAAAATACCAGCTATGTGGCTTCTGAAAATCAAAATACCTCTGTTTTGTCCATGGAATTTTGCTACTGCACTGTAGTGGGTTGATCCCAGTTGAACACCAGGTACCCGTCAAAGTTGCTCTGTCACCCCCCTCTGCAAATGGACAGAGGAGTGAAAATGTAACAAAGATTCATGAGTTGAGATAAAGATGGGGAGAGATCACTCACCAGTAATGTTCATGGTAATGGACTTGAACAAAACAGACTTGAAGTAGAGATATTAATTAAATTTGTTACTAACAGAATCAGTGCAGGTTAATGAGATGTAAAATAAAACTTAAAAACACTTTCTCTATGTCCCTCCCTCCTCAAGTTCTACCTCCTTCCCCCCACCAGCAGTACAGGGAGACAGGGAACGGGGGTTACAGTCAGTTCATCCCACGTTGTTTCTGCCACTGCTCAGAGAGAGGAGTCCTTCCCCTGCTCCAGTGTGGGATCCCTCCCATAGGAGACAGTCCTTCATAAACCTCTGCAGCGTGAATTCATCCCAAGGGCAACAGCTCTTCACAAACTGCTGCAATATGGATCCCTTTTCCACAGTTGTAGTCCTTCAGGCACAGGCTGCTCCAGTGTGGGTCCTCTACAGGGCCAAAAGTGTTACCAGAAAAACCTTCTCCAGCATGGGCTTCTCTCTCCACAGGTCAGCAGATCCCTTCCAGGACCCTGCTCCAGCCTGGACTTCCCCCAGGGTCACAGCCTTCTCTGGGCATCCACCTTCTCCAGCAAGGGTCTTCTCCATGGGCTGCAGGTGGATCTCTGCATTCCCGTGATCCTCTATGGGCTGCAGGGAGACATCCTGCTTTACCATGGTCATCACCATGGGCTACAGGGGAACCTCATCTCTAGCACCTGGACCATCTCTCCTGCTCCTTCTCCACTGACCTTGGTGTCTACATAGTTGTTCACACAATCTCACTCCACTCTTCTCTGCAATTTCATCTGCCCAATAACTTCCTTTCTTTTTTTTCTCCTTCTTAAATATGCTATCACAGGAGCATTACCACCATTCCTGATTCGCTCAGCCTTTGTCAGTGGTGGGTCCATTCTGGAGTCAGCTGGCTCTGGCTCTACTGTACATGGGGGAAACTTCCAGCAACGTCTAACAGAAGCCACACCAGTAGCCTCCCTGCTACCAAAACCTGGTCATACAGACCCAATACGTGCATCCAAGACAACAATCTGATATGGTACTTTTCTGAAATAGATAAATAAAAAAAAAAAATAATCAAACAAACCCTTATATTTTACTTAGGAGTTAAAATACCTTATTGTGAGCATTACTAAAATGAAGTGGTGTGGCAAATTCAGCAATTATCAGATTTCATTTCACTTCTTACTAAGACCAGGGAATAATAGACATCTTTTATGTCAGCTTTTCTATCAATGAGACTTATTCACTTTTTCTGAGAGGTGCTTTGGAAAACAATCCTGACATAGGACTGAGAATGAACTTTTTGTTTATTATTTTATGAACAATTTTTATTGCCTAATTTTTACATTCTGGTAATGGTAATCCTAAATAAATTCCTATGTGCTAGAAAGTGAAGATCAAATATTTGTATTTACTTCTAATAAATCAATAGATAAAACAGGGATGACTGTTTAAATCAGATAAATAGATGGTAAATGAAATCCTAGACTCTTGTAACTGTTGTTATTTACCTATACATCTTTTCATTCCCTGTAATAGTTCTTACAAAGGGAAAATAGCAGTAGAGTATCCTCCTTAATATTTGTGTCAAACTGACATGAAAACTGAGAACCAAGGAAATAATCATCCCAATATAGAATTAAAGCATTAGCATATTTATATCAGGAAGTTGCAGAACTATTCTGTGTCAAAACTCTGTGTTAGTGCTTTACTCATTGCTAATTTGAACTAGAAAAATACAACAAAACATAAAGTAGAAATATAGCATTTTAATATCTGTAACAAAATGTGTGATGAAGCTAAATATAAGTGCCGAGTTTATCCTTGATATTGTATTTACAGATTCTAGGCTATTGGTATCAGTGGGAGTTTTGCTGCAGACTGAGAGATGTGTGTGGCCTGTTGTAGTAGATTAATAGGAGGAGCAGCCAAAATGTTATTTAATCACAGGAGGTTTTGCTTGTTAGCTGAGATGGAACAGCAGCACAGAAACTAACAGTTAGATGAATTAAGTCTACAAAAAAATAAATTTAAAAAAATCATCTGTTCAGCAGTTTTCTGCCATTCTAAGAATGTATAAAACCCAGTCTCCACTAGTAGGCTATTTTTTATAGTTTGTTTTTTTTTTTTTAATTTTTTTTTATAGTTTTGTTGTTATCTCCCTCTCACTGCTCCCTGTCACAGTCCTTATTTCAATAAACATTTTTAAAAAGTTAGGGAGACTATTGAGTTGTATTAGGTCTATTCTTCTGAATAACCAGCCTAGAGAAAGATATAATTTAATCATTGCTGTGCACAGAATAAATTCCTTGTTATTATTTTGTAATAAACAATGAAACATACATGCTAAAAACCTGCTTCCACAGGCTATAATGTTATAAAAAATTAGAGGCTGCAAAGGTTTTCCAGAGAAATTTAGCTCAGGTAAGAGCTAAGAAATGATCAGGATCAGATGCTGCATTGTTTTACACAAACAGAATCATTTAGTTTGGAAAAGACCAAAAGATCATTGAGTTCAACCTTTGACTGATCACCACCTTGCAACTAGATCATGGCAGTAAGTGCCAACGTCCAGTCATCTCTTGAACACCACCACCTTCCTGGGTATTCCATTGAAATGTTTAACAACCCTTCACATGGGGACATTCCTCCTGATGTGCAGCCTGAACCTCCCCTGGAGCAACTTGAGACCATGTTGCCCTGTCCTGTCACTAATTCCTTGGGAGAAGAGGTTGACCCCCACCTGGCTACAACCTCCTTTTCAGTAGTTGTAGAGAGTGATAACGTCCCCCCCAAGCCTCTGCTTTGCCAGACTAAACAACCCCAGCTCCTTCAGCCATTCTTCATATGACTTTCCCTCTAGATCCTTCATCAGCTTCATTGCCCTTCTCTGGACTCAGTCCAGCACCTCAATGTCTTATTGAAGTGAGGGGGCCAGAACTGGACACTCTCACACCTCACAATTAATTACATAAATAAATTAAGGAAAGAATGTGGCCAACAAGTCATCTGCAATCTCCAGCCATCAATTAGTAAGAAACAATTAATAGTTGTTCTGTTCCTGGGTTGAGAAACAAGTTAATTGTTTGCTTGCACAAGGCTCTCAGAAGACAGACCAAGCTGACTTTTTCTCTTTGGTGGTTATCTACCTCTGTAATGTTAAACCTCCAGACTTCACTTTCCCCATCCTCTGCTGAGTTTTACAAGGATGAAGGATTAGTGCACCTGTCAGTAGTAGACCCTGACCTTTTCCTTTTCCTGGGACCCCTGCTCCAGAGGACCAAGCCAGTGAAAATACTTCTATTATTTCATTCTCTGCCTGTCTCAAGACCGCAATGTGTTTTTTCAGAAAGTTTGAGGTATTCTGAAGAATTGTTTCTCAAGAAAAAGGATAATTAAGACAGATAGCAGAAATCCACCAGATGCAGACCCTTGGAAGTTTCCCTATAGTGATAAGTCTGCTGGTAGAAAAGATTGGACAGCATCCAAAACAAGCCAGCTGCTGAAAAATATGGATTGTCACAGAGACAGAAAGAGAATTTGACCAGGGTAGATGTAAGTTGCAATAATTCACTGCCAAGAGCTGAGCCTCACAACTGAAATGTCAAGTTATTGCAGACAGTACTGTTATGGGAAATAGTAAACTTTTTAAGAAGACATATGGAAATGAAACAAATGTTAATAGATTCATCTAGCTTGGGGGAAATCGTGCTTCTTTGCTATATCATTCTGTCCACCTTTCTCGCAGGTCTCCTCCTCTCACCGTTTCTGCCTCCAGGCCAGTGTGTCTATAAACAGGAACAAGGTCATCAGTAAAATGCAATTTAGCTCTCTGAGAGCCTGATAATTAGTGTTTACATTATTGAAATGAAGCTGATTGAATTTATTGTTGGCAGTGTATTCTGAGTTGACTACAATAAAGTGAGCTTCTCCTGTCACCTTGCTGAAAATCCATCATTCTGGGCGAGTAAATGCTAGTACTCCTGCATTATTAGCTAAAAGGAATCAGTAATTCCTGGTTAAAATATACATACACACAAACCAAAACATAACTCTCCCACCTCCATCACTCCTATCTTTGCAGCCTTCACTGACTGAGAGAAGCTATTATGAACTGGAATCCCCCATTTACTATCCCGTTTGCACCACTCAGCACAGTTTAGGGGGACAGATGCCTGTGTCACTAATTGAGATCTGATCTTCTTGTCCTTAAGTCGGAAGTTTTTTCATCTTAGTTTTTAACCCCTGTCCTACTGAGGAAAAGGAGTTAAAGGGTAGCTGGTTAGGCATCTGACAGCCAGCCAAGGCTATGTATAACATTGTATTGGTATGTATCCAGCATATACACTACTAGGCTTAATTGACAAAGTTTCCATCCATAACTGCAATGCCAAAATTATGTGATGAGTTCCCGAGACTGTCAAGAATAGTTTTAGGAGAGTCAGTGTGAAAGGAAGAGACAGGAGAGTGAAAAAGATAAATCTGGGGGAAAGAGAGTAGCAGGCTCTACCATAGCTCAAAAGTACCATGATAAAAGCCAAAGTATAGGATCTGGGGGGAGCATGTTTTCAAAACATGGTAAAACATGAAATTTACTCTTGCTTCTTCGTGTTCTCCCTTAGTAGTTATACTTACCAAAGTCACCTGACTTTACTGTCATAAATTCCAGCTTCTAATAAGAACAATTTGTAAAACTATTTTTGGCTAGCCACTGGCCAAAAAGGAGAAAATTCACACAATGTCCTCAACAAATTTAGTTTGATATTCTTATTTTTACACACAAGTAATTCAAAGATTGTTTCTTAGAAAATATTTTCAGAGCTATTGTTGTAAGTTTCAAATTCTTAAGCTTTCTTTTCCCCTCAATAACTGAATTGCAATGAGGCCAGTGCTTTCACCCCATGTATTTGATTTCATATTGTTCCACATGCTGCATTCCTTTTCATGGCAAGAAAGTTTCTCTAAATCATTCTGTTCCATAAAGGAGGCATTGTTATCACTAACACTTCTGTTGAATCAGACAAAAGCCCATATATCTTAGCACTTTAACTCTTTTCATATGGTGTCCTCTTAGCTTATCACTTGCCCTCTTTAAATATGCCAGCATCAGCTTTAGAAATAAAAATTAAAGAGGGAAGCGAACTAAGGTCTTCTTCAGGAAGGTGAATAAGCATTCAGAAAAATGAGTAGTGAAGGTTCCAATTCTAAGAGTAGCTGTTCTGAAGGGGGAAAAAACCCGAAACTCAACTCTCTACTTATATCCTTACTACATCCAGATATGTAAAAGAAGAGTTCTGGCCTAATCTTATATCTGGTC
Source organism: Anabacerthia variegaticeps (assembly GCA_035583185.1). Lineage (NCBI taxonomy): Eukaryota > Metazoa > Chordata > Aves > Passeriformes > Furnariidae > Anabacerthia > Anabacerthia variegaticeps. The sequence continues at coordinate 95,473,370 of JAWWEW010000078.1, forward strand.
CTGAGACAGTGAAAAACAAACAGAAAACAAGAAAGATGAATGTAAGCAGTTAAAATACATTTCCCTAGAAACTTTAGCATTAACTGACAAGTTTTTCAGATGGTGCCCTCATTGAACTGCAATTGATATTCTCCTGCTAATGTATATTTTTCCCCCCACTGCCTTCCCCCCCACCTAGGAGTCAGAGAGCTCTACTCTGCTTTTATGAGAAATATATATATATATATATATATATATATATATATGACTCCCAGAAGCTTTACTCTTCCTAAGTGAATGATAACCAAAAGGAAATTCTTCCTGTTTTCCTGTTGAAATCACTGTTTGGTGGCAACATCTTGTAGATTATAGGTTTATGTTGAAAAAATTTTCTTCCAGACTTAAAATTAATAAAGTAAAACCTAGCATTTTAACATATATGGCCAGAAATCTTTCAACAAAGTGTCCCTGAAGCACTAAAAAGCAATGTTCACTTTGAAATGATAAACCTAAGACCGGAGAAAACAGATAAATATATGTAAAAAGACCATTACATCTATGGGTAGAAAACATTTACAGCTAGCCTGATGAAATCCCAATCACGGCATATTAGTCAACAATTTATATTAGTCCTAAAGACACAGTACAAAAATATCACACATCCCTAGAAAAAAGTGATAAAACATATTCAAATCCTTTTCTATTCTTTTTGTTACAATAATGAAACCTTAGCATTCCTCCTGTTCCAGGAGGAATGCTTGCCCAAGGTCTTCATATGTGGCTGCCTCTAGAGACCCCAATCAGCATTTGCTTGACTCTAATCAGTACAAACATCTTCAGTACTTCAGTTTAATAATATTCAAACAACATTCTGTTTCTACTTTAGATTCAATTTTGGTTTATTTTGTGCTTGTTGGCTTTTATTTGTCTCCTGTGACCACAAGATCACTTTTTGTGAATTCCTGAGGGATTGTTTCCCCTGGAGGCATGAAAACACCTTATGATCTGATTGTTTTGAGAAACTGCATCACTTGGATAGACTGTGGCAGAACAAATTCAGTAAATTATTTTATTATTTACTGAAGAAAGGAAAATCTTAGAAGAAATTTAATCTTAGGCTGTCATATTTATAAAAAATTCTGTTTTTCAGAAAAGTTACAGGTTTTTATTTGGAGATATTTTTTTTAATGTTTTACTTTAGTATTGTATTAAAATTACTTCTTTGTGAAAATACAGTTTTTGAGGTTTAGGTATCTGAAAAATAGTTCATCTAAGCCTCCAGCTTGCCTTAGCTATTGGCTCTATTAAACTGTAAAATTCTACCCTTTGTCTAAGAGTTTGGAAACTTCTCAATTGCTTTGGCACCAAAAAGATAGAGATATCCTACTTGGCAAGGTTTCTGATTGCAGTTGTATTTATTGGTGATGCAGATCCCTCATCTCTCACTTTGTTGAGTCATAAGTCTTACATTGTCATGAATAATGGATTTATTTTCATGAAAAAAATGAAAATAGCTGTTACAGGCAATCTGTCTGATAGAGCTGTGAAAATGACTAACATTCACTTGAATTCCAGATGAGGAAGTGGAGGGAACACTCACATGGCTCGTATTCTAGCAAAGTTAGCACCAGCAGTAGATCTTCAGTATCTTCATATCTTCAATAAAAGGTCAGCAGTACCTTAATTCTGCTTTTATGAAAGTTTAACATTTGCTTTAATCAGAGCAGAACTAGTTGAAGAGTGGTTTGTTTTTTTTTTTATTTAGTTTAATTTGGTTTTTAACCTGACCTGTGCTGTTAACTCAGAGATTTTAAAATGATGAAACTTCATCATCAACTTTCATTTTGATGGTGAAGCCAATGGGAAACAAACTCAAGCGCAATGCTAGTCTTATAACACATCTCTGTCCTTAGAGACTGTTGCGTGTTTTTTTTGTTTTGTTTTTTTTTTTGTTTGTTTGTTTGGTTTTGTTTTTGTCTGTTTGTTTTTCTGCTATGCCTGAGTGTAATGGTGAATTGATATATAAATCAACTCTAAAACTAAGTCACTGGAGAGACAGTAAGGGGAACCTTCCTGGTTTGCATGAATCTGAGCATGCACTCAGTATGGGGAAAAAAAAAAAAAAAAAATTTCTAAAAGGGCCAAAATCTTTATATGCATATGAGAATGTCTGTTTACCATATAAAAAAATAAATGTCTCTTAACAGCAAAGTGTTGAAGATTACATGTGTGATCTCTTGAATTTGAATGATTTCAATTAAGCAGCTGTGATGGTTTGAAAAATTGGCCAAATGCCAAGAGCCAGAGGGCCCAGGACAGAGGCCCCAAAGACCCCTCCTGGC
>JAWWEW010000078.1:95475790-95505191 GCA_035583185.1 Anabacerthia variegaticeps
TACGTAAAGAAATGAGATGGAATACTTCCCTAGTTATGACCCAGTTACCAGGAAGGGCCTAAACCAAAACCACTACAGCAGCCTTCAGTGAAGTCCTGTTTAAATTGCTGTAATTTATTTGACTCACTTACTAAGATAGCAATACTTTTTTATATAATATCAGTAAAGGCTGTGACCTGCTATAAGGAAAAACTATGCAGTATTAACAGACCAGGATTCTGAGCTATTAAAATATATACATATTTGTAGTATTAAAGGGCTTAGAAAAAAGCATCCTTGGACCTCGGCGAGTTCCAAGTCAAAAGGAACAGAAGGTTGAGATAGGGATGGCAAAGGGGTGCTTTAGAAAGAGCATGAAAGAAAAAAGAATCAGAGCTTGTGACAATGTTACAGGTCAAAAGGCTGAACTTTAACGCAGTTGAAGAGAAGAGGCCAAATCCACATATAAAATTTGGAAGACTGTAACTACACCCAAGTTTCATTTGTTTTTGTAAAATAATTAAATTTGTTCTACAGTAACCTTTTTTTCTCCCTCAATTATTCTCTCATCATTACGTAAATACAGTGTATAACATGCACCATTAGATATGTAAACAGGAAGATGAAACGTAATGGGTATGTGCATGGAAAGATTACTTTGAGCAGAATTTTATTTTCAAAAAAGTGAATGTAAAAGGCATGTTGATTCAAACCATCCACTAGTAACTTTAAGAAGGGGATATAAAGAGTAAGTTTATTATCAGATCTTTTTGTATTTGACTTACTCTGGCTAAGTGGCTCTTAATCCACTAGAAGAGAAATATATGCCAGGACCACAGGACATTAATATCCTCCATTCCTACCTCCCTGTATCCATAACCAGCATCAAAATAGAATGAGGAATGCTATTGTCAGAAGAAATAGACATTACTTTGTACAGTATAAATAACCAAATCATGTTTTTCTTATCCTATATCGTCTTCCTTGCTCCTAATGTTCCTTCATCAGGCTAAATCTAAAGGCACAATGCAACCCAGGGACCCTCTGATTTATCTGATGTTAACACTCTCTCTCTTAAGATGTACCAAAGACAGATTAAGTGTTTCTTGGCTAACTTCTCTTTCAACTGTCAGTTTATGTGAAGGAACACTGGATTTTATTGATGAAGATATTAGAAAATTAGCAAAATAAATCCTGAATTTATAGTATAGAAAAATGAAAAATTCAATGAAAGATTCTACAAAGAAATCAATACTGAATTCTGATACTCATCCAGGAAGAGATGGTATTTCTCTATTTCATTGGACTTTTTCTCAAAAATTAAAGTGTCCTGCCAAACATATGCATATGATGGCAGAAACCATATTCAAAATGTTCAAATAACAGTTTTGGGTTTTTTTGGTTTTTGTTTTTTTTGGTTTTTTTTGGTTTTTTTTTTAAAGAATAGACCTATGTGGAAAATATTTATTTCCTATTAAGCCCTAAAGCTGCTAGAATATCTATGAAACTTCATGCACTAAGAAAGAAGAAGACCAACAAGTCCTCATTTAAAGCATGATTTTGACCTGGTGAGAGTCTTTCTCAAAATAATGATTTTCATGTGGATGTCCAGTTGTGCTAGTTCCCAGAGAATTCTCTGTCATTGTACTGGGAAGAGGGCAGCTTATATAATAAAGCTAGATTTCCAACAAAATACTATCATCCTTGTGCTTTATGAGGAATTTAAATCAGAATTTTACTGTTTTATATTTTCTTGTGAAGGTAATTTATTTTTAACCCAAACTATAATCCAAAAGCATAACACTAAAAAGACACATGTTGTTACATATTTCACAATGAATTTATAGTACTACTAAGCCTAGGACATTTTATATTTAGTAAAGAAACGCTAGGGAAACTTATTGGGACAGACAAGAACTCTAAATAATATTGGGACAGACAGGAACTCTAACTAATACTAATTATTCAAGGGCGAGCCACACTTCTTGATCTGGACCAAAGGTTTGGAAAAGAGATCTTTAACAACACACTATTAGTAATCTGCTAGTCAGTCTTCTCTTGTTTTCAGTTATTGAACTGAAAGCAATATTGATCTTTACTCAGAGCAGGCAAGATCTGTTCTCAAGAAGGAAGCATCTCAGAAACAAAACTGAAATTCATTATTTCCATGTATTTTAGTTGCAAAAATAAATTTTCTCCAACATCCAGTGTATTTTATTAAAATACAGCATCATAGAATCATCTAGGTTGGAAAAGATCTCTGAGTTCATTGAGTCCAACCTGTAATCGAACAGGACCATGTCAACTAGACCATGGCACTAAGTGCCACAAGTCTTTCCTTAAACACCTCCAGGAATGGCGGCTCCACCACCTCCCTGGGCAACCCATTCCAATACCCAATCACCTTTTCTGTGAAGAAACTCCTACTAATATCTAGCCTCAATCTCCCCTGGTGCATTTTAAGACTATGTCCTCTTGTCTTGTCGCTAGCAGCCTGGGAGAAGAGACCGACCCCCACCTGGTCATAATCTCCATTCAGACAGTTGGAGACAGAGATAGGGTCGCCCCTGAGCCTCCTCTTTTCCAAGCTAAACAGTCCCTATCTTCAACACACTTTTGGTTCCAAACACATGAAAGTACCTTAATCACTTGCATGTAATGACAAAAATGAGTGCTTAAAGAACTGTATTGCCTTGAGGCTCAGATCTTGAGGATAAGTTATATTATCATCACAACCTTCACAGAAAAAGTTTCAGTAGTTACCTTCTTCCCTAGCTATTCTTCCAGCTGGCAATGCCAAGGAAAAATTATTTCAATGTGTTCTTACTTCTCAGTCTCCCTCTCAACTTTCATTGCAGTTCAACTGGCAAGTTTTGTCTCTTGCTTTTATAAACCTCTGAACATTGTCATTATTCCATGGTAATGGAGTGTTAATTTTTCAAATGCAGTTTCTCTGATACCATATTCACTGGGTATAGATTGTTTGAGGGATTCTTTGGATGTATATGCCTTTATTGAGTTAATGTCACCATTAGTTCTGAATGCCTCTTGTAAGTGCCTTGTGTTCTGCTCAGGGTATTACAGACTTATTGTTGTCTTCTTTTGGGCAATTTTACTTTAATGCTTTGTTTGTTTGCAGTCTGCCTGATTTGTACAGGAGTTTTTGCCTCAATTTTCCTTCAAAGTGGATTCTAGTTGTGTTATTAGGTGGAACACAAAGTGATTTTCCATCACTTCAGACAGTTTTATACTTGCTTAATGAGGTTAGATTTTCTGTTTCTGGAGATGTGGTTTACCTTATTTAGTGGAGGTTTAGTCATGCACATTATCCAATGACTTTGTTGGCTGAATCTTTTCAATTCCCTCTGTCTATTTGGTGTTTCTTGCAATATTATTTAGTTATGGCCAACTGCAGCTGTGTGATTTCATGGCTGAGGTCTGCAGAAAATTTGTTTATCAATAACTTCTTAAAAGAAGATGTACTTTATTTTTGAATAGCATTAGGCTAAATAACTCACCAAGTCCCAAGTAATAAATTTTGCTTTTATGTAATTTACCTGTGCATGCATGAATAAGTTATCATTTAATGGGAATAGTATGTCAGACTAGAAAGGCTGTGTTTCTCCTATTGCATTTTATTCCTTGATTAGGAATCGTTTTACACATTTTAGTGCACTCACAGAAAACTTGAATCCATTATTTAAAACTCTGTGCTTTAGATCTCTGGGTTTGTTCATCCTTGAAGACCTGAGTGAATTGAGACATCATAACTCCATCCTTCAAGAAGGAGAATATAACAATTTCAATAACTGACTACTAAATTTCCCTCCTGGATCCATTAATGGATGGAAGAATTACATTTAGAAGGATAGCAGAAAAACAAATGACTATTAGTAGCCCCATTGTAGACATTTAAACTATTAGAATTTTGGCAAATTAAGTTTTCACGGAATCCAATACACTACGGAGAAAAATGGCCTAGTTTCACTGTGTGTTTCCTCTGGCTTCCTAAAGAAACAGGTTTGATTCATATCCCCAGGGTGGATGCTTCTGACATAGTCACTGCTCTTCTTCTGCCACAAAGTTAAACCAGATCAGGCTTCCCTGTGACAATAGGATTTTGTTGCTCTAAAAGCTGTTTATTTTTTATCATTTTATCTTAGCCTAGCTAACATGTATTAATCTTCCAAAGGTAAAAATACAGTGAGGATAAAGCAGGATAGTTTTGCTTTGAGGTTAACTTCAAGAACCATACTGGTTGATGTATCGTATTACCTAAGGTAAAAAGCACAGCACTTGCTACTTTTTCTTCTTTAAAGCCATGAAGCCATGAGACTTGATAGCTGTGAAGATAAATTGTTTTAGTTCTGAAATGCTTCAGACAGAAAAACTTCCCACAGCCACATTTTAAAGATTATTTCCAGGGGAAAAGGAATTTGTCTTGGTTTATGTTTCTTCATGGCTTATAAACAATTATGAAGAGTTTTGTTAACATTAAAGGGATGATTAGTGGAGTCCTCAACATCACAGACTGACTTAAATAGACTTAGGGAAAAAAAGCGTAATTTTAATTTTCATTCCCTATTTCAAGTCTTTGGATGTAATTGGATCATGTATTAAAGCCTTTCTCAGTGACTTTCAAAATAAGAAACTCCCAGAGAAAAGGAAGGCTGTAAACATGGAATCACTGCTGTGGGGCTTCAGAGTAGGTCATTCAACAGACTTCCTCATGCATGGGATAATTAATTGCATCATAGAAAGTATTGCTTGAAAGAAGCTTTGGAACCTGCATCTGGAACACAAAACAGGTTTCACTTGCTGAGATTCGATTCAGTTTCAATATTAGATGTCCAAATCAGGACAAGGCATCTTTATTGCTCCACTAGTCATTTACTCAGAGGAGAGAATTGCTAGGAGATAGCTCATCTCATTCTAAAACCAGTGTTTAGGTTAGGTCAGATGTATCATCCTTCACCTGCTTTTATCTACTGCTGTTAGGGAAAATTAGATTTATTTCAACCACAAAGAATAAAACAATAATCTAACCATCTTAATTAATACTATGTGATTATTCATGAAAAACTAGAAGAACTTGGTTATTATCCTGGTAACAAATTTGTGAACCACAGAACCTTCAAGAGAAGAATTATGTATTGTATTAATGCATGTATCTGGGAATAAAATATTTCATGTTTAAACAACCTTTTGTAATTGTCAAAATGAGAGAGTGCAATTGTGAAGACAGATCATGGCTAAATTTTTATAAGTATCATTGATGTTCTTGGATACTCAGACTTGCAGATATAAAATTCTGTGATGACTCAATGCTTAGGAGTCAAGCACTGTAATTGAAAATAATTGTTTCTGTGCATCAGAAGTCACTAATTGTTAAACTACCTTGTGGTCTTTGAAGAAATAGCTCAGGTTAGACTGCTTTTTGAATTTTCAGCCTTTTATTCTTGCAAAACTTGGAAGACTCTTCAGCAGCTGTCAAAAGGTACTTGTTCATTTCTAGCAGCCAGAACATACCTAGAAGTTCAAGTTTTATGCAGGTTTGTTTGAAGTGGCTTTGGAGATTCATGCTACTAAAATGCCATAAATTAATTATCTATAAGATTTGATTGAGCGATCGGTCATATCAATAGCAATGTTTCCTTTGATTCAGGAACTATTTTCATTGTAACTCACCAGCAGCTATATTTTGTCATTTCTTTGCTATCTTTTAGTAATGATAATGTTCATTGTCTTCACAAAAATCCCTGATTTAAATATTTCTTGTTTAAGAAGTACTACTAGAAATGAAAAGATATGTTGGCATAAACTTTCAGCAATCAAAGATAACATCCTGCAGAATCTTGAGTTCACTTAAAAAAAAAAAAAAAAGTAACTACCAAAATCTACCAGCATCATATATGATAGAATAGAGAATTGAAACCACTCTCCTGAATAAAATGTTGAGATAAATGTTGGAGAAATATGAAAATGTTATAAAGTATTTACCACAGGGAATGGCAGCTCAAAGAGATCAATCATGTAGAAAATTAAATTGGTCTTACTTTTCATTATTATATGTGGGTGCCTTACAAATGTCTGGAATTTTCCATCTTTCTTTGAATGCCACAAAGGTGAAAGCAGCAGTCCTACTGTGAGAATTTCAAATCTCTCTAAATGATGTGAATGTCCTTTTTTACAGCAATGTGAATAAAAGCAGGTTGCTCAAAAGGCAATTGTCCCATACCTATAGGTGAAGTCTGGACCAAATGAAGGGACTTTTTTGAAGATGTGTTTGTTCCCAGACCCTCTGCATTCACATTAGAATGCCAAATGTAAGCTGGAGATAGGAAGCCAAACAAGGGGGAAATGCTAGGCTTGTTACTCCTACTAAGGTTGTTGCAAAAAGTGAGACCTCTTTGGTAATAGAAGTGGCCATTATTCACAGTTTCTAACCTTTTCCTGAGGATCTTTTTCAGGAAAAAAGTGAGCATTCCAGTGCTCTGAAGCAAACTGGATACCCTTGGCAACACATCCATCTGGGTATCTACTTATCTTGCTTATGTCCCCAGTTGATCTTGGCTGATAAGTAACTAAAAGATCTTTATTGTTGTAAGGAGGATGAAGGAAAGGCTCTATGCAAAAGCAAGGAAGGTGAAGAAGAAAGGCTACAGGAGTTAATATATTTGTAAATACATGTATAAATAGTTATTTAGACATTTTGTGAAGAAACAAAGTATAAAGTATAGAATTAAGTGTAGCTGGTAGGGTGTAAGGCAGGCAGTTAGGTAGGGGTGATAAAGGATTCTTGAAGGAAAGAGAAGCAGTGTGTTTGACAAGAAATTACCCAATGCTACATGAAGAAAAATTACTGTTATAATGGAAGAATTCTGAAGAAGAAAATGGCTCAGGGCAGGTTTCATTGAATCATAGGAAAGAATATGGTGATGAGCATTGACAGAGAAATTGTCCACAGTCCTGACCTAATTACATGTTTCTCCTGTATAGATCTAAATATAAATAATATATATAAATATCTCTTTTTCTAAGGTTTGTTTTTGTGTGGTTTTTTTTAATGTCATAACTATAGGATTCTACACAGTAATGAAGTAATGTCTTACTATACATATGTATTTGCAATGTATTACTTTCTTTCCAGTGATGATTGTAAGAATATTGTTTAAATATCTTTTAATTAAAAGTTTCCAAACATTCCTCCTTTATCTTAGGACAGCTTTGCATTTGCATTTCTAGGTAAAACAAAGATTTTGTCAATTTATTGTGTATACAATGTCCGTGTGAATTTTTTTTTTTTTATAAATGGTGATTTTTCCCTACATACTTTTCAACCATTTTCATGGTTTGAATAAAAAGCATAATATTTTGCTACCAGTTTTTCTCCTCTGTAATTCATTTGAAGCTTTAATGGGTTTTCATTGTTTATTTGTGTACTGACTAAAGTAATGTGAGTAGGAAAGATTGTTCATCATAATTAAATCTCAAGTATCTTTACCTTGTTGGAGTGCTTGATTATTTCTTTAGAGACAAATACTAATTATAAGTGATGGAGATTCCTCTTTGCTTTTCAGAACATATCTGCGGACAAATATTGGACCAAACAGTTTTTCTGCTTGTTCTCAAGAACCCTCATTTTCCAGCCCATCGATCCTTTTTCTTAAAGCATATGTTGCATAAGTTAGTGATATCTGCTCAATTTACTTGATCCAGAATTTTTTAATAAATTTTATGGTTTATTAGATGTTGCTTGTCAATAGAGTAGATCTTGTGAACAAAGAGGAGATTGGTGGCCATCTTGGCCACAACGGGCGTGAGGTGACAGAGTTTAAAATCTCTGTTGAAAGGAGAAAAAGTGCCAGCAAAACCTCAACTCTGGGCATGAGGAGAGCAGACTTCATGCTGCTCAGGAAATTATTAAGTAAGGTCCCTTGGGAAAATGTATTTGTAGCTGCTGTGGTCCCTCAGTACTGGTTGCTTTTCAAACATCACCTTCTCAGGAGTCAGGATCAGGCAATTCCAAATGTCAGGAGTCAAGCAGACAAGACAGAAGGCCAGCTTGGCTGAGAAGTGATCTTGTTTTGGAAAAAAGATGAAAAAGGAAGGTGTATGGCCAGTGGAAGCAAGGTCAAGTGACATGAGAAGAATAGAGAGATGCTGCTTGCTGCAGCAGGGAGAAAATTCATGCAGACAAAGCTCAGCTGGAGCTGAAGTTGGCAAGGAATTTGGGGAAAAATAAAAAGAGGGTTTTTTCAAATACATTGATAACATTAGGCAGTATAGAAATATCATTGGCCTGTTAAAGGATGAAGAAGGTCATGTCACAAACAGGGACAGAGACAAGGCAGAGGTATTTAATATTTTCTTTGCCTCTGTCTTCAACATGGATGACATCCCAAGGCAGGTCTCAGTGCCCTGAGCTGGAGGACCATGACTGTGACAATGATCGACTCCCAGTTGACCCTGAAATCTGCTGCTCAAGCTTGATCCCTACAAAACTACGGGACCTCATGGGATTCATCCAAGAATCCTCAATGAGCTGTCTGATGTCATTTCAAAACCTCTCTCAATGATTTTTGAGCAGTCTTGGGATGACAGAGAGGTCCCAGCTGACTGGAAGCTGGTGAACATTGTGTTGATTTCCAAGAAGGACAAGAAGGACGACCCTGGCAGCTACAGGTCTGTAGTTTCTCTGTAGTTTTCTCTTGACTTCAGTGCCTGGTAAAATCATGGAGAAGATTATTCTGGGAGGTATTGAAAAACACCTCAAAACACAATGCAGTCATTGGTTACAGTCAGCATGGCGTCATGAGAGGAAAGTCCTGACTATATAACTTGATTTCTTGACCTAGTTTTTCAAGGGAAACCAGATGATGTAATCATTTTGGATTTCAGTAAAGCTTTCGGTACTGTCTCTCATCGAATCCTTTTGGACAAAATGTCCAACACACAGCTGGATAAACACATCATGTGGTGGGTGAGCAGTTGGCTCATGGGTCAAACACAGAGGGTAAGAGTGAATGGCGTAGCATCAGACTGGTGACCTGCCACTTTTGGGGTTCCTCAGGGCTTCATCATGGGTCCTGCACTCTTCAACATCTTCATAAACAACTTGGATGCAGGACTGGAAGGGATAGATGACACAAAATTGGCAGGACCTGTTGATTCCCTCAAAGGCAAGGGAGGCCCTGCAGAGGGACCTTGACAAATTAAAGGACTGGGCAGTCACCAACCATATAAAGTTCAACAGGGGCAAGTGTCAGATTCTGCACCTGGGATGGGGCAACCCTGGCTGTTTATACAGACTGGGGAAAGAGATGCTGGAAAGCATCCTGGCCATAGAAAGGGACCTGGGAGTACTGGTTGGTGACAAGTTGAATATGAGTCAGCAGTGCCCCAGCAGTCAGGAGGGCCAACCGTGTCCCGGGTGGCATCAGGCAAAGCATTGACAGTCTGTTGAAGGAAGTTATTGTCCTGCTCTGCTCTACACTGGGGCAGCCTCACCTTGAATATTGTGTGCCGTTTTGGGCATCTCAGTATAGGAAAGATATTACACTATTGGAGAGGGTCCAAAGGAGGGCAGCAAAGATGGTGAAGGCCTTGAGAGGAAACCATATGAGAAGTGGCTGAGGTTACTTGGTCTGTTCAGCCTGGAGAAAAGAAGACTGAAGGGAGACCTCATTGCAGTTACAACTTCCTCATGAAGGGAAAGGGATGTTATGATCTAGTTGTTAAAATTATTAGAAATGTCTCTGCTTGTATTAAAGTGCAATCAAGGCCAGATGCCAAAGTCTGGATTTTATTTAAGGGCAAATATGAGAGAGAGAAAAACATACAGAAATAAGGAAAAAGAGAGGGAGAGGAGAAGAAAGAGAGTGACAGAGAGAGATTAAAATAGAAAAAGTATCACCACTCCATGTAACCTGGCTGTATCCCATCAGTTTGGCTCTTCTGGTCTTCTCAGTGGTGAGCATCCCACAAAGCATAGAGTAAGATGGGTTAATATACGTTCAGAAGATGCCACATACCCACCCTGAGTGAGGATGGGAAAACTTTTGTGACAGGCTCCAGATTTGTTGCCGTACTTGGATTACATACAGTCCTTTGTTGGTAGAATGCCTCTCACATGAATGTCTTGTGTGTGCATGGTGTCCTTGGAAGGGAGAGTGTTAACTCCCTTTGTTTGGTGTGGAGAGATTTTGCCATCACACACCTAAAATCCTTCTCCTCCACCACCCTCTGGGCCTAGTTTACTTCTCCTCATACTTGAGATAATTAAACAATCAAATTTCAGTCTGACTTTAGTGGTTGCATACAGACAATTGCTTCCTTGCAGTATGACAAAAAGTCTTTCTATGTTTTTGACAATGCTTCAGATGTTATCGACATTATAATCAATTGGTGGGGGGGGATATTAGGAAAATGTTCTTCATCAAGACAGTGGTTGGGTGCTTCCCCAGGGAAGTGGACACAACACCAAACCTGTTCAAGCATTTAGGTGATACTCTCAGGCATATGGTTTGATTCTTGGGGATGGTCTTTTGAAAGGAGAGGAGTTGGATTCAATTATCCTTGTATGTCCCTTCCAATTCAGCATATTCTGTGATTCTGTAAACAGACCTCTGAAGTCATCTAATCCAAGCTTTGACCAAACACCACCATAACAACTAGATCATGGCACTAAGTGCCATGTCCAGTCTTTTCTTAAACACCTCCAGGGACGATGACTCCACCACCTCCCTGGTCAATCCATTCCAATGTCTAATTTCTTCTTTCTGTGAAGAAATTCCTCCTAATGTCCAACTTGAATCTCCCCTGGTGCACTTTGAGACTATGCCTTCTTCTTCTATTGCTAGCTGTCTGGATGAAAAGGCTGACCCTTACTTGGTTACAACCTCCTTTCAGGTAGTTGTAGATGACTATAAGGTCACCTCTGATCCTCCTCTGTCTGAAGTTAAACAACTCCAGCACCCTCAACTGTTCCTCATAAGACTTACCCTCTAGGCCCTTCACAAACTTTGTTGCCCTTCTCTGGACTTGCTCCAGCATCTCAATGCCTTTCCTGAAATAAAGAACCCAGAAATGGACAGAGTATTCAAGATTCAGCCTCACCAGTGTCAACTACAAGGGGGAAAATCAATTCCTTAGTCTTACTGACCACACTATTTCTGATACAAGCCAGGACTCCATTGGCCTTCTTGGCCACCTGGATCATGTTTACCTGACTGTCAACTAACACCTGTAAGTTCTTTCATGCTGAACTTCTTTCCAACCTTTCTTTCCTCAGCCTGTAGTGCTGCACAAGGTTATTTTGGCTGAACTGTAGGACCCAACACGGTCTTGTTGAACCTCATACCACTGGACTCAACCCATCTATCTAGACTGTCAAGATCACAGAATCATAGCATCTTGAAAGGTGGAAGAGACCTTCATGATTATTAAGTCCAACCATCAACCTAGCACTATCACTGTAACCACTAAATGACTAAACCTTCACCCAGCACTAGACCCAGACACCTCTTAAACACCTCCAAGGGTGCTGACTTTATCACCTGCCTGGTCAACCTATTCCAATGCCTGAACACCCTAACAGTGATTTTTTTTTTTTTCCCTAATATCTATTCTGAATCTCCCCTGTCTAAGTTTAAGGCAATTTCCTCTGGTTCTCTCACTGCAGACATGGTAGAAAAGACCAGCTTCCACTTTACTGAAGCTTCCTTTCAAGTAGTTGTAGAGAGCGATGAGGTCCCCGCTCAGTATCCTCTTCTTGAAACTAAACAAACTCAACTCCCTCAGGCGCTTCTCATTAGACATGTTCTCTAGTCCTTTCATGAGCCTTGCTGCCCTTCACTGGACACACTGCCATATGTCAATGTCGTTTTTAAAGTGGGGGAGCAAAACTGAATGCAGTACTTGAGGTGCATCCTCACTAATGCTCAGTTCAGGGGGATGGTCATTTCCTTAGTCCTGCTGCGCTATTAGTCCCTACACTCTTCTTGATACAGGCCAAGATGTCACTGATCTTCTTGGCCACCTGAGCACACACTGGATCATATTGAACTAGCTGTCAATAAACACCCCAAGTTCCTTTCTGCCAAACAACTCTCAAGACATTTGTCCCCAGTTCTCTCATGCTGCATGGAATTGCTGTGACCCAAGTGCAGTACCTGGAATTTTGCCTTGTTGAACCTCATGCAGTTGTCCTTAGCCAACTGATCGAGTCTGACTGGGTCTTTCTGTAGAGCCTTCCTACCCTCGAGCAGATCAACATTCCCACAAGACTTAGTCTTGTCAGCAAATTTACTGACAGTGCACTTGATCATCAATAAAGATATTAAACAGAAGTGGGCCCAATAGTGAGTTCGGGGGGGCACCACTAGTGACTAGACATCAGCTGTTTGCGTCACCATTCACCATCACTCCCTGAGCCCAACCATCCAGCCAATTCCTAACCCAGCAAAAGGTACACCTGTTCAAGCCATGGGCTGCCAGCTTTTCCAGGAGAATGCCATTGGAGGCGGTGACAAAGGCTTTGCTGAAGTCACAGTAGACTACATCCACAGCCTTCCCATCATTCACTAGGCTGGTCACTTGGTCATTAAAAGACATCAGGTTGGTCAGGGAGGACCTGATTTTCCTAAACCCATACTGGTTGGGCCTGATCCCTTGGTTGTCCTGTATGTGCTGATTCATCTTTCACAGATTATGAATTTTCAGTTTAATCTCTTTTTATAAGGTAACAATCACAAATATGAAGTAGGTATTTATTCATATTAATTAGGTACACTCTCAGTCATCTCTTTTCAAGACTGAACAAGTCCAAATCCCTCAGTCTTTCCTCATAAGATAGGTGCTCCAGTCCCTCAGTCATCCTTGGTGCCCTCCGCTGGACCTGCTCTGGGAGTTCCACATCTCTCTTGTACTGAGAATCCCAGAACTGGACACAGCACTCCAGAAATGGCTTCACCGGGGCTGAGAAGAGGAGCAGGGTCATCTTCGTCACCCTGCTGGCAATGCTCTTCCTAATACAGACCAGGATAGCATTGGCTTTCTTGACCACATGGGCACACCTCTGGCTCATGGACAGCAAGATGCCCAAATCCTTCTCCACAGACCTATTTTCAATTAGATCAGCCCCCAGTCTGTCCTGGTGCATGGGGTAATTCTTCCCCAGTTGCAGGACCCTGCATTTGCCTTTATTGAATTGAATTTCATACAGTCTTCTCTGCCCATCTCTCCAACCTGTTGAAGTCCTTCTGAAGGGCTGCACATCACTCTGGGTATCCACCAGCTTTGTGTCATCAATGAACTTGCTGGTCCTTCATTCAAGATATTGACGAAAAAGTTAAACAATACTGGGCCCAGTATTGAACCTTGGGGGACATGACTAGTGACAAGCCTCCAGCCAGACATTGTGCCACTGATTACAGTCCTCTGGGATCTGCTGTTCAGCTCTCAATCCACCTCACTGTCTACTCATCCAGTCCACAAGTCTTTAGTTTGCTTATGAGGATGCTGTGAGACACAGTGACTAAAGCCTTAATGATTTCTTCAGGTATAACAGTGTTACTTGTTTCTTGAAGTGATTTATTTGGATGCATACTTTTATAAGTAAAAGAGGCCCTGAAGAAAGGAACATATCTATAAAGTAGCACTTCATGTTTTTATTAATGTACTTATAATTGCTCATCATGTTATAATGTCGCTCCTAACATAGGCTGATTTAGACTCTGTAAAATGCAACCCATGTTTATCTTTCATCAATAATCATGGCTGCACCCCAGAACAGAGTATGGCATTTTAGTGGCACACATTGGTAGAACAGCTTGATGGAATACAGAGAGAGGATTTTGAGAAACTGCAGGTGCTGTCTGCTGTACTTTTTGGAGAGTTAGATTTTTCTCCCATTTGACAATGACATACATAAAAAGTGTGGCAACACAGCTTGAAAAACTCTGGGTCATGCCCTTGCTCTGTATTTATCTCCACACAGTTCTTGAAGCCATTAATAAAGACAGCACTGACAGAATTCCTGCTGAGTAGGCAGCTGGACATTTAACATAGGACTTAAAAGTTCTGGATATGTTTTGGCCATAGCATTGGATACAGAGAGTGCAAAACCAGTTTTTCAGAGAGGAATGGAAAAACCCTTCAAGCAGTAGAGGAACTGAGAAGGTTTCTGCCATGGTGGTTATCTGTTTGTTTTCAAAGGACATTCATCACGATCACAAATGGGGATAAGTCAGTTTTAGTACTTCTTTCCTGCCTGTGACTAGTGGCATTGGACATTTTTTCATGAAGCAAAAATTGATGTGCTCTTTAAAGTAGGACATACTGTACACCTCTGAGTGATAATGCATATGTGATGGATCACCCTGTTAATTGATAGAATAGCTCAGCTGAGGAGTCAGTAGAGTCAAACTTCACATTAACCTCACTCTGACTTAAGAATATCAAACACCTATTGAAATAGCAGAAGCCAGGGATTGCCTGTTAAAAGTAAAGCTGTAGAGCATGTTAAGATAAAATCAATGATTTGAACCCTATTATGCCCTAACCTGTCCTTGCCACATCATTTGTAAAATATGCTTCTTCTTAACATGAGACCCTGTCACATTACCTAGCTTGAGTTTTCAGACAAAGACTAATAGTAAAAGCATCAATATGGATGACAAGGAGGCATTCAATGATGAATATTCCATATCAGGCATGACATATAGTTCGTCTTGCCGAAATATTTCTGAAAGTATTAAAACTGACATATCCATTGCTCATATTAGAGAATGCTAATTTAGAACAAATCTATCTCTGTCTGAACCATGGTTTTAAATAATATTAATTAAAATATCTTAGGAAAGCTGTGCAACCTAAACTCAAAAATGCAAACTTGGATTTAAAAAATTACATGCAAAAATGATCCAGAGGCTATACAGATTAAAAAAAAAAAAAAAAATCTTATATTTTTCATATTTGTTTGTAAAAGCTGTTAAAAATGAGTTTGGATTCAAGTGACACATTTATTCCATGTATTTCAAAGTGTTATAGTTAATGAAAGCAAATATAGTAACTTTGCAGAGAATAATCCTCAGCGTGTGAGAGACTTGTCCAAACAAATCAATAAAAAATTTAGAAACAGGGCTGAAAAATCATGTCATAGTAGCAATAATCTGATAATTGGGCCAAATATGCATTAGTCTCTGACTTACAAATGGACATGAAAATATAATTTCAACAAAAAAATAATTCTTTCTGATTTAGACTGTTAATAATTTTTTACTTATTACTACTTTTTTGTGGAAAATAGTTTTTACATTATAGTTGACAAGGAAGCATATGGAGATTGCAAATATAAGTAACAGTTTTTTCAGTCTATTATTACAAAATACTCAAAATAATAATGATAGAGCTAATTCTAAAAGGTCACAGGAAAAAATTGAAATGTGAATGTTTAATTTAAAAAGAGGTTAAATTTTCTTCTCCATTAAACTGTTCTTAAACACTACAAACATCATTGCAAGTGTTCACTGGGCTTTCTATGTTATGGTGTTTCTCATTCTTTATATGTATGTAATTGCTTTTCATCTTCCTATGCACAGAATAAGCTATGTTGCCACTCAGAGTTGGTTCCCACTTACACCTGAATGAAATGTTCTGATTTTCTAGAATATTGTTCTGCCCATATGATATTTTGGTCTTGAGCTTTTTAATTGTGGTGTGAAACTTGAGTTATCCTGCCAGTGTTTCACTGTTGAGCAATAAAAGTTAATTACCAATCTGTTTATATGTATATATACAGAGAGAGAGAGAGAGAGAGAGAACATTCCTGTTTCATTATTAAAAATTATTAGTAGGCCAACTTGATAGGCTTCTGCAAAGTAGACTGCCCATTCCTAGTAAGGAAATACTTTGCTCATGGGTTGACTTTTTTAAAAAACTTGGAATAAAATACTGAAACAAATAACTCTGAATTTCGATATAAAAATATTTTGAAGATAAATCCATGAAAATAATCTAAATTAAATCCATTAAATAATTTAAAGGAATGTAGCTAAGGAGTAGGAAAAGTCTGAATTGTGTTATACAATGAGATTTAACTCTATTAGCATGATCGGACCTAAATTAAGTTCTGATTAATTTCAGGCAGAAAAATAAACAGTCATAGCCAATAACAAATAAAGTGAATAATTTAAATGCAAAAGAAATATTACCTCCAAAATTCACCAGTTTCATTGTAGCTGCTGCCAACAGCTTCATCTCATTCTTGGCAGAAATTTTCTTAAAAGAATATAAGAAAAACCACGCACATATATATTATATATATGGAAAAATAATCTCCAATAGCATGCAGGGGATATGATGTAACTTTTTTTCTCCAGTGTACTTTTTTTAAATGAAACTAAGATAAATGACTCTTGATAGGGGATGATAAGAAGAGGAATGATCAAAAATCAATGACAAAATGAAGAAAATAGTTAAAAATAAGAAAAAGACCAAACAAGTAACCAAAAATCCTATGAAATGTGAAAATTCAAATAAAGAAAGAGAATTGCTAAATAACAAAAGAAAATTGCATCCTAGAGAGAAAAGAAAATGAGGGGGAGGATAATTTTAAATTTAAAAAAAATAAAATGAAGTAATAGGGGGTTTTAAAATTAATAAGTGCTGAATTTTCACATTTGCAAAATAAATCTTCCATTGAAGCAAATAACAAAAAAGTTTTGAAAATCTGTTGATGTTTTCCCATTAGAATTTTTGAAATTCAATCATCATGTTCTCACAGGTATCTGTATTTTAGATGTAATGCCAGATGGTGTTCACATGTTACAGAAAGTAAAAAGCTTTAGTTTAATTGTATTTTATGCCAAATGAAATATTCGTTTCAGATGTATGAATTTTAAATTAACAATTTTTAAAAATATCAATGAATGCTTTTATTTTTAATAAAAAAATCACTCTGTTACACAACACATTTAAAAAAACAACAGCAAATTTCTTGTTTAAAGATAGAATGATTTTCATGTTATACTCAAATATTAGTAATCACACACAAAGAAAACTCTTATTTTTAAAGCAAGTATTAAGGTATTTTCCCAAGAATGGCACTAGGTACAGTTCAATCTTGTCAAATGATTGAATAAAGCAACTTGCCTTCTAAGACCTATGCCTATTTAAATATTAAAAAATCTTCTTTCATATAAAAATAAAATGCAGGTGAAACTACACTGTTAAATGTCATGCTAGGTGGTGAGGCTTTATATAGCTACTTTTAGAACACAATGTCCATCACTTGCAAATTCACTAAGTAAAGAACATAGCACAGACATTTAGTGAAAAGGTGTAATATTCAAAAAAGATGTTAGAACATTTTATACTTGAAAATTTAACCCCATTGTTTGCTGTTGAAAATGTAGCAGAAAGAGAAGCTGCTGTTCTGAAAGACAACACTTAATGAGGGACAGTGCTACTGACCTTGTTGTTCTGACTCCTGATGTTCTAATGGTCTCATGTTTTGCTTAAGCCAAGAGTTATTCCTCTAAGATTGAATTTCCTAACAGAGAGCTTTACATCTGAAAATAGAGGAAGTCTATCAGTTTTCAGAGTTGTGTTGAAGGGTGTGCTTTGAGGACCTCAAAGGTGCTGCAGTCTGCTTTTATTCAACAGATAGGAATACACAGATCTGGTGAGCCGTGCATTTCAGCACCTCATCCTGCACACAGGGAGAGGACATGAATGCTTTGACAAAGAAAATCTATTCTAAACTGTGGCAGTAGACTTACAATATCAGAAGTGGAATAGATCATGCAAGAGATGGGCCTCTGAAGAAAATGAAGAAACCAGCCAAAGGTGCCTTAAATACTGAGGTTTTTACTGTATTGTAAAATGGGTTCCTGGCCTTTTTTCTCCTGAGTCACCCTTCTCCTTCCCAAAACTCCTTGAGAAAACTTATCTCCCTAGCCTAGTATGCAGGAATTTGCCTTGGCAGGACTATGTGAAGCCCCGCTATTGGTCCTTAGTTAATCCTTTCCCCCTTGGTTGTCATCCCTTGATTTCTATTGGTTGTAACTAAAATCCCCTAAAGACTTTATATATCACTGACCACGGGAATAAACTCTCTGCTTTCCTCTCCTGTGGTCTCTGTGGGTCTCTTTCCCGAGGTATCTCAGGGACCACGTGGCCTGGGGGGAATGGAAAGGGGGAGCGTTTCACCATGCTGTCGCACTAAACCATGGTGAAGAACAAGCTAGCTGGGAAACAATCACCCCAAAGCCACATTCTTCAACATATTTTTCCAGAGGTTAAAGAAGGCTTCAACATCTGTAGGTCAGAGCACTTGACACTCAAGTCGTCAGTGGCAGTACAACATGTCTTGAACTGAGGGGAAGTAAATTCCAGAAGATTTCACAAACTAGTTTCTTGAAACCTAGATGAACATATGTAAAAGAAGATGTAATGATTCAAAACAGCAAGGCAAAGAAGGGCTTGGCGTTTTTTAGAGAAGTGTTACTGCCTGAAAACCATTGCAGGGGAGACTTGGAACATTTAATTGATCTTGACCTGGAAACATGCAACATCCAATCTGTGAGCTTTGCTCTTTTGCTCTGTAAATCCCTTCCTTTGAGAAGATATGTAAACCCTTTTCACCTAGTGATCATGGGAAAATGAGAAGATCTGATTTCATTATCTCCCAGTACATAATATGATTTTTTTTTGTTTGTTTGTGTTTTTTTTTTTTTTTTTTTTTTTTTTTTTTGAGAGAGAGAGAGGGAAAGTACCTATTTAGTTGAAACAGGGAGGGACTGTCAAAGAATGACTAAAAATTGCAAAAGGAATAGATCAAGTTAACATAAGGAAGAAAAGTGTACACAGATCATCAGAATAAGGTTTAAGTCTACTAAGCTGTATCACATTTCAACTCCTGTAAATTTTTGGGTGCTAACAAAGAATTCCCACAGACACCTCAGAATCAGGTTAAGGAATCAATACAAAATATGAGAAAGTAAAGGGTCACACAAAATTTTCTATAAACTCAAGCTCATGCTAAATAAACTTTGTCAAAATTGTACACAAATAATTACCATGTCTCAAGTTCTTGTAATATCTATTTACCACAGTGGAGTCAATAAGATCATGGCAGGAACAAATCAGGTCTTGAGAGTATATGCAATTGGTTGGTGGTAGGGCAAACTCCTGGTTTAAAGTATTTATATTAGGGAAAAAAGGATTTCCTCACTCACCAGTCTTGAATATATACCTAATTTATCAGTGCTAGGTCAAGTTCTAGGATTAAAATATTTATATTAAACATAAAATATACCTCAAGGTATAATTCATCCCTCATATTGCTTCATCATCATCACTTGGTTCACTGACCATGAATGAATTTGTGCAGTGTCCTTATTCATGCAAATTTTAATAATCAATTGTCTTTTAGCAGGAACACCTGAGAAAGCGACCTGTTGTTCACTCAGACTGATTTTGAATGATGACACTTAGGCAGAATAAACTGTTGTGCTCATCCAAAATAAGAACAATTTATTGGATTAAAATAACTCCAATTAATAGCTCAAAACAAAAAAAAAAAATGTAAATAGTCTTCCAGATTATTTTCCATGATGAACTCCGACTTAGACATAAACCATCAAATTTATTATTAATTCAAAATAAATGTAAACATTAATTTTATTG
Source organism: Anabacerthia variegaticeps (assembly GCA_035583185.1). Taxonomy (NCBI): domain Eukaryota; kingdom Metazoa; phylum Chordata; class Aves; order Passeriformes; family Furnariidae; genus Anabacerthia; species Anabacerthia variegaticeps. The sequence goes on from JAWWEW010000078.1 coordinate 95,495,462, forward strand.
ATATCCTCATTAAAAAAATAAAAAAGCTAAGAGCAATTCAGGTAAGGTTTAATTCAGCTCAGCTATGTTCTTTTCAAAGAGCAAGGCAACCAAACTCATGAATGAATTATCCTTTAAATAAGTGGATTTTCACAGATTAAGCAGCATAGCAGTTTTGTAAGTTTAGAAACACTCAAAAGTCACCTTCTTGATATGCTTTATATAGCTGAACCAAGGTTAACATGGCAGCATCTTCTTTTGGTTTAGGTTTGTTTGCTTTATCAGTGTTTTCATCAGAATTTTATCAGTGTAGCCTAGTAACAAGTCTCTCAGACAGATGCAACATGCATGGTACTCCCTTACATGGGTTGAGCTACATTTTTATCATGGGTAGGAAGTGTTATTCTATGAGAAAATGCCTCGCATAATAGCAAACACCTATCTCTACTCACTGAAGATAAGCTCATTTCAGTCTTGCCTTACTTCACCTTCATCTAACCCAAGGCTCCCTCACCTCAGGAACAGCTTTTCTGTCCCCATTCAGCTCAGCCCTGCCTTCCATCTTTCCTTCTCCCCTTTTCCTACTGTTTCCTGTTCAAGAGTCCTGTAACATGCAATTCCCATTTGTGTAACACCACCCACAGGAATGTTTATTTGACTAAGATAGCTGAAGCTGCAGAAATGAATATAGAGAAGTTGTTGCTTGGAGAAAATATAAAAGACAAAAAGGCAGAGGATGATCCAGCTCCATTGCAGAAAGCTGGACGACACAAGATGCATCTTGATTCACAGTCCTCTGCAAAAAAATGGCAATTATTTACATAACTTCCCAAGGAAAGAATAGAGTTGTGATTATTCTGCATTAATCTGTTTGTAACATTGAAATTTCTTCTACAATTTTATCCAAACTTGGCAAGAGCTAAAAGGACTGAAATGTTATTTATACCCTATAAAAATTGTCAAAGAGAATGTCCAAATACATAAAATCAGCTCATTTCTTTGAGTGGCTATTGTTTGCATGTTAACACACTCTTGGATATTGGAGGATCTGCCCATAGGAGAGGGATTACATAGTCTGGCACTGTGAAAAATCCAGTCCTGTGGTTTGTCTTTATTAATTCTAGTTCCCATGGAAAAATAAAATCCTTTGGCTCACAGTACTTTTTCAAGCAGCAAACAGCTATAATACAGAAAAAAAAAAAAAATGCCAGCATATAATACAGGAATGATACATCAACAAAGCAGGAACTTCAAAGAACCATAGCTACTATAGTCAGAGATGTCAAATTTCTTGTCCTTCCTCAAAGTGGATAAGAATTGTAAACTAAATGAAGGTAAACCCATTTACTAAGAAAGACTGTACTACACAACTAAAATAGTTATCAATATATCATCTTTCCCAGACAAATTATTATGCGGGAGAAATAACATCTGCAATATAAACACTACCATATATATACATGACAGATAATGTGACATAACTTTCATGGATATGTGTTTTAGTTGATCTTTTCTGTACTGTTTCAGTTGATCTTTTCTGTAGTGAATGCTGAGATTAATGTCTGGTGAATGGAAAGGTAAGTAAAGAACATAAGAGAAGCAAAAATGCACCTCGATGACTGAAAAGGGCAAGAACAATTTGCTTCTGGGAGAGTTCACTGGGTGTGTAAAAAGCTATGTGAAAGGAGGCAAGCCATACATGTTCAAGATTTAGAGGCATAGCTTGGGGATAGTTTTTCCATATAAATTATAATTGTGTTTATTTAATTTTTCATTTCATACCATAAATACATAGAATGTGTTATAGTAGATAAGCATATTTCAGGGATGCAAGCTTAAAGATAATTAAATGTATATCTTGAAGTCAAAAATATTAGAAATTGAGTTCCTCTGGATTTCTTCAAAAGTAAAATTGGAGATGCATAACAAACAAGTTTTGCTTGCAGTGAATAAGCAAATAGTTATAATTAAGTTTGAGACCCTGTAATTGTTTTGAGCTATGAAAGCAGGGGGCAAAATAATGTAAGAATCAAAATATGGCTGAGGAGATTTAATGAGAGGTTTCTTAGTCATCTAAGAAGCTATTATGTAAAGGCAGGAATGAGTCAGTGAAAAATCACAGGCTCATTTACAGATTGTTTATAAAAAATCAAGTCTGGAACAAAAGAAAAAGTAAAAAAAAAAACCAAACCAGGAATACTTGAAAAAAAAAGAGAGGAATGTTAATGGGGGAGAGTCAAAGAAGTCTGTAAGCATGGAGAATATATTACATTGAGCAGATTATCTACTTTTTTGGTTTGCAAATCTGTGCGTTCACAAGCCCAAAGTTTAAACAAAACAACTACAACCTGCATCTGGTAGTTATGTTAATCAATTCAGCACTGTAAGTGGGTTGTCTGGATAACCTGATCATATTGTGATCAAAAAATATATTGTTTCTTTCCATAAAATTTATTTCTCATATCCCAGACTGTGAGAACGAGGATCACTGTACTGGGACTGTCTGAGATGGAGATGACCTTCCCTAGAGAAGCCCATATGTGCTGTGCTTTGCATTTATGGCTAAATGGGAGATGATAGCACAACAGTATTTTGGCTATTGCTGAGCAGTGCCTGAAGCATCAAGGCTGTCGCAATGAGTTATTTACTCAAGATGCAGTCATGAAAATAAAATATATCAACATTAAAGTAACTAATTTAGGTTTCCCCTATCTTAATCTTAATCATCATATTTTCTTGTATATTTTGAAAAATACAAGAGGTGATGATACTTACTAATATCTACAAAAAAATTAAAATCGCCTGTAAAAAAGAAAATTTCTGATGAAAAAATCATGAGATTCAGTGTTTGTGAATCAACATGGAAGCCAGGAGCTAACATTTTATCCTGCTGGAAAACTCCAGGGGCAAAAAGAGTATAGTAATCCTTTTTCATTTTAAGTTAAATATATAACCTGAGGGTAACAAGAAGGGATTACTGCTTGCCTGAGGAAAAAACCCGAACAACCAATATGTTAAATGTTATCTCACTGATCATAAGTCAGTACTGAAAATATCACTGCAAGCTGGAGAAGAAGGCATGGTTCTAGCTGTGGAATTTCTTGTTCTGCTCTGTAAGTACATCAGAGAGAAGTAGATATAAAGCCTCAGAAGTATAACTTAGTGCATACAAAGAATTTAATTTCCACAGAAAGATGTGTGGAGTCTGAAAAAATCTTAGTGGAAAATGAAAAGAAGGAAATGGTATTGTCAAAGAATTCAGAGTTATTAAGTATATATTTATTATTAATTTTGTTTATATTATTAAGTATGATTTTTTCCTTTATCCTTTTACAGTCCCTGTTGAAAACCAGTAAATGAAGGGAAGGTTAGAAAAAAAAAGGTGGATCCGCTTTATTAAAATGTTTGAATTTAAACTACTCAGCAGTTACAGAAAACCTAAAACTTCCTCTGTTGCGATTAAGGCAATATGTAAATACACAAGCTTACATTTAGTTTCGCTTTCTAATGTACAGTAATTTGCATGAAATAACTTGGAAATCAATTTGCTCCAAAGTCTTCTCAAGAAGATAGAAGCAAATTTTCACCATGAAATGGAAACACTATAAGTGGATAAAAGGATTGTGATTTCTCAGACATTTCACCTGCATCTGCAAAGTGGACTGTGTATGTCTGCACACTGTCTTTATGTATATGTATATATGTTTGCATATATAACCATCTGTGTGGTTTTCCATCATATTCAATATTTTTCTGGGTGTATAAACCAAAAATGTGGGTTTTTGAGTTGATTTTGTTCTCTCATTTTAGCTTTGAATTAGCTACCCATGGAAGATCTTTCCTCTCTGGTTTAGACTTACTTACAAGTCATTAAAGGGCACCCAATTAGCTACTAAAACTATTGCTTCTGAAAACTCTAATGGATTCCTTATTTAATGCACTGAGTCTAGAAAACCATTCAACACAAGTTAGTCAGCACCAATGTCATTCTCAAAGTCACAAGTAAAAAATATTTTGCGTTAATAGAATATTCCATGATTTTTAAAATATCATGCAACTGTAAGTACAACAGGATTTATATACAAAAAGAACATTGCTCTTATTTAAATATATATATATACAAGGTATTATACCCTCTATGTTATACATTATATTCTATATTTTTGTAATGCATTTCCATAACTGGAAATATGTACTGTGCATAAAGACAAGAAGGTTTTTAGCAGAGTTCAAAGGGTTAATTTGCTACAAGATTTATTAATAAAGGCAATAATATTTTTTTTAAAAAAAATAGAACACTTTTTTCCTCCTGCTAAAGTAAATTTTTCAAGGTCACAGAAGTAAAAGCTTGCTTTTTTTGAGCCTTTATATATTTAAAGGGAAAATTCTAAGAAATTCCCTAAAGGAAATAATTACTTTGATAAACAACCTTTATTGAATATAGTTGGAAGAGTATTTCTTCAGGGTACATTGCATTTGAGGTATTTTTCAATAGAATTAATTATAGCCCTGTTCAAACTACCTTTCTTGATTTTCTAACAATGTCATTTGCTGTCCACCACAAAATCAAATTGAGTGTAAAACTGAATCAATTTGTCTGACAGTGAAATCATGAAAACTCATAATGAATTGAGAAGCTTTAGTTTTATTTATCTTAAGTAAAGAACAGTATGGCCATAATATACTAAATTGGCTACGTTGCACATTTCTAGAAATCTTGGCTCATAGTTGAGTTAAACTGTAATGAAAAAGGTGTTTTTAATATCTCTGGACACTGTTCAGAAATATTTGTGTGCTTTTCTTTTATTCAGGGACAGAGCTATCAGCATTTTTAGGCACGGTCTGGAGTCAGATCATTGTGCCCACATCAGTTGTAGCTTACCTACAAGCATGTGAAGGCTATTGCCATAGTACACAAAACAATTCACATAATTCTATGAAGAACCTGTCTCTAAATAATGAAGCTTTTCCAGCCCAGGAAGCTTGTGAATTCATAGTAGATGTAGTTCATTGTGTGTGTTTGTGTATAGTTGTGCATATACATGTCCAAATGTAGGTATATGTATAGATATATGAATGTTAATATAAATGTAATTTTAATTTGTGTGTACAGATGTTAACAAAGTATTAAGTATTATTAAAAAAAATATATTTTTTTTCATTTATATTTAATTTAAATATAAGCAAACTGAGTGAGATATAGTGATTGATATAACAATTAATAGATTAAAAATTTTCAAATTTAAAGACATACTTTCAAAATAGAGAAATTCTATTACCTCTCTCAGCACACCAAAATAATCAAATGTTTTGACATCCAATGTGGTTTGTGTGTAGTAATATTGTATATAAATACAGCAAACACATGAACAAATCCTTACAAATTCTTCCATGAAAATTGGGTATTAACTAATGTGGACTAAGTCTGGCTGCATCATAGCAGCCTTATTATGATTTGGTTTGTGCTGGTGTGAAATCCATATGCCAGTGTCATACATTTTGAGATTTTTTTTTCTTTTTTTTTTTTTTTTTGGTTGAAAATCAAGAGAGATTGTCTAAAAGTTTTTTGGTTAGTGCCTAAAAGACAGGATATGCACATAGACTTGCAGTTAAATTGTAAAGATATGTAAACATTAAAAATCATAGTGGTAAGAAGGAAGAGATAAAATAGTTATAGAAAAATGAAAAATATGGTGGATAAAACCAGTGAAAATTTATTAAGATTAAACACTAGAACCCACATTGAAAAAAATAAGAAGTAGGATTGAAATAAATCTCAATCACTTTTGTTAGATAATGCAATAAATACTCTAATCTCGTTCTCTAATTTTTTCATAGTTTTATGTAGAAATAATTTTCCCTTCTAGCATGAAAGCATTTGATATACAATTTTGAAAAATGGTTCTAGTCTCTGAATTGTAGGATTTTGATCAGTAAGAAGTAATCTGATGAGGAGAGAATACTGCTGTGGTCAGTCATGGAAAAAAAAAAAAAAAAAAGTATTGCTTTTCTGGTTATGTATCTCATTTGCATACCTAAGGTCAGAAAGTGAAGTCAGATATGGGATGAAGAAGAAGGTTTTCTTAGTTAGGAAGGCCCCCATTTTTTTATTTTTGTTTTCCTATGGAATATGACATTGACCTCTTTTTGCAGGAGAGTTCATATTTCCCCAGGGTCTTCTAGCAAGGAGATAAAGGCATTTCACATAATATGTAAATATATATAATAAGCATCAAATCTTGAACCTGAAATTTACAATGAAAAAGAATCCCCTTGTGACAATAGCACATTGCATTTTTTTTCTTTAATTAGATATGTATTGGGGAATTCTGCTAAAATTTAGCTAATTTAAATGCCTCTGAAATTTCCCTGCTCATCAGATGTGCTGAAAATTGACATTTTACACTTCAGCAACTGTAACCTCCTAAGAGTTACATATTTCACTTGAGATCCCATAGAATGAGATCTATTCCATGCATGGCTTCTGGGACTATTTGAGACATATGGATTATAATCAGGGAGCTAATATTGTGGAGAGAGGGAGCTGCTGAAGGAATGAACTTGTTTCATTATCTTAGGATAAGGAGACCAAGCAGAATATAGAAGACCAACAAGATAAGGAGCCTCTGAAGGATGTGGGAACCACAGGGGTAAAATTGCCTCTTTACCAGGCAAAAGGGGTGAGAAGGACAGCTGTTTTGCCAGGGGACAAGGGTCAGCACACAAAACACAAACACTAACTTTAAAGAATAAGTGTATAATTTTCCTATACTGCAAAACAGCAAAAGATTACAAAATAAGCAAAGAATTATAAAAGGATAAGCTTAGCAATGCACCTAATCATAACTACAAAGAGCGTCTATAGTGATTAAGAAAGATGTTGCTCCTTTAATACATTCCCATCATCCAGACCCACAAGTCGGCTGGGGAGGTCCAATCACAGCGAAGGGTCGGAGAACCCTTCCCAGTAACTCCAAAATCCTAGATGCAGTGCGCCCACTCATAGGTGAGGTTTCCATCTTTGCTGTGGGACGCGCCCAGCTTTTATATTGGTAAACAAATAAGCATACATCACTTATTTAGTGAGGAAAATATCTGGCTTTTTTCTCTTCTTGGTTTTCACTCAAAACCTGGCCAGGGCTCAGAGGAAAATCGAGGGAGTCAGTTTCAGCCACCTACTGTCAAATGAGGCCAGGCATCTTCTTCTGTGACCTTGACTAATCTCTAAATACAGAAAGATAGATATATTCATATCTTATTAATGAACAGATATAAATCTTCCCTAAGAAGTGAATACCAATATATCTTACTAACAAGCATACATGTTTACATGGCTGTAATCTTACGTACTTTACTAATGATTATATGGAACTTTGGCTAATAAGCAGATACTTGGCTAAATATAACACTATATTCGGAAGGTTCATCTAGAGGTTATCTCTGACTCCGGGCCTGTTGTTCAGGCCTCAGCACTTCAACAGGTAAGTACAGTATGGACTTTGGGAAAAGAAACAAGGATTTGATACAAGAAAACTCTGCTTGACAAAGAACACAGGCTGGGAATGGGAATGCCATTCTTGCATTGTAAAATGGTCTTTTCAAACAATCGCAGGATGAACAACTTGAAGTTGCAAGTGTTCAAATTCAGGCTGGATGCAGCTTTGAAAAGCCAGATGCAGTGGAATATGTCCCCGCCCATAGAAGAAGTGGGTTGGATGACGTGACCTTTAAAAGCTCCTTCCAACACAAAACCTTTCGGTGGTTCTATGATTCTATGAAGCGAGTGGTCTAGAAACTGCTGAGATGGGAAGAATGGAGAGGGTGAGAGACATTAAGAAGAAACACAGCTAAACAACATCACCTTGGAAAAGAGTGGCAGGGGGAAGAGAAATTTCCATTTTTTTTCCTTTTTTTGGGAGTGAAATCCATAATTCCTGAGCCTGGTCGTTTTTGTGTATAATAGAAAACTCAGTAATGTGTGTACTTCAGGAATGTGTTGCATATCATTAATTCTTATCACATCATTCATTGGATATGGTATGGAGTTGTGTGATATTGTTTAATCCATTAGTTTCAGGGATTTGAAAGATCTGGAGATTCTGGTGGTAGTTTAAATACTTAAATTACAAAATTTCAGTCTTTTCTTTTATAAAAAATATTTCCTCAGCTGTGGGGTGGGGGGGCACAGAAGCATTTACAACTGTATTTACATCTCTTCACAATATTTGTAAAGAACAACATTTTTATGGCTGAAACATTAAGCACTTTAAAGTTAGAAGATGTCTGACTGTGCTTCATAAGACCTGACCTCCCTTCCACCTTTTTGGCAGTATGGTTTCCAATTAATCACAGTGACAGCTCAGGCTATTGTGCTTTCAAAACAAACTTTGGAGATATAAAAAATGAAAGCAACTGTGACCTCAGTTTTAAAGCATTAAAGTTAGTACTATATAAAACAATACAAAATACTACAGGTGAAACAAGGGAGAATAATTACAGATGTAGAAAATGTAGTTCTTTTAATTAACCACACAAAGCAGTCAGTAACCTTTCTCTCCTCTGCAGTGCTGCTACCAGCTTTGCATACCTGACTACGGTATGAGAATAGTTACTACAGCTTGGAGGGCAAGGAAAGTGGCTGTGGTGGTAATGACAGAGATTGTGTTCAATCCTTAGCACTAATTGAGGGCTGTGTTCAATAATGGATTTGCTGTATCCCCATACCCACAGCTTTGTTTCATTAAGACAGCCGGAGTTTAAACCTTTTGCAATCTGATGAGAGAAAAATGTTGGCTCTCATTTCAAGAAAATGCTTAATCATGCACTAATTTTGACTATGTTGAAAAGTTCTCTGAATTTAAATGCCTGCAGTGCGGAACTGAGTCTTAATAGGAGAACAGCTGACAATGAAGATACTTTTCCACATATTTCAAGGGCAATCAGTCAATACATATAGATCATATATAGACAATCCTGACAATTTTTCAAAGTAATAACATTTACCAACACTTTACAAAAAAAATTTTGCCATTCCTTACTTGTGGTTGAATTAAACTCCTTTCATTTTAGATCTATGAATCTCAGCATTCAGTGGATATGATTCAAAAATGCCTTTCTAGTCAGCAGGAAAAGAGACCTCTGGGCAGAAAGTAATCTGAAAAAATGTATAAATTACATCTTTCTCTCTCTAGTGGAAAAAAGTGAGCCCAGATTTTTGGGCTTGATTAGATATCTAGACCTGAGATGGCTAAAATGTAGTGACATGAACCTCACCTTTGATGGCCAAAAAGAAACAGTCACCAAGGATTGGCCTATGCTCTACATAGAGTCTGTAAATTGACATCAAATTTGTCAAATCTATACTTGTAATCTAGTCCATTGATCCTTAAATTGCTTGCAGAAATTCAGTTCAGCTCAAGATTATAAACTGGGTAGTCAGGATCATATAAGGCTGAATTTTTACCTAAGAAACACTGTCTGTGTGGTAAGACTTGCTGTCTGACTGATAGTGAAATACAGATAATCCCAATCACTGTAGGAGTTCCTGACTTTGGTCAACACATGCAGTGTGCCACTGCTGAGCTGTGTGTTGCACCTTTAAAAGAACCTGATATGACTGCTTTGATGCCTAAGGATTTGGTGTATATTTTTATGTATTTTTGGTGTGCATTTTGTGGATTTTTAGAGCTTTAGAAGTAGGGATTTCTTAAGGGATTTCTTGCTCACATATTAAGTGGTGTTTAAAGTTACT